>JARQOC010000002.1:155798539-156148405 GCA_033576535.1 Allobates femoralis | reverse complement strand
TTACAGTTACTGTAAACGTATCCTACTGCCCCCTGTGCGCTCAGCTGCGCTAGGTGCCCCCATTATGTCCTATGGCCAAGCACAGCTGAGCGCGAGCTCTGCCAGTGAGAAGGGCAAGTGAAATTGGCAGAGCGCACGGCGCATGCGCCTGGTCTTGACGCACCCGGAAACGCTCTACTGAGGCGTTTCCGGGTGCGTCAGAGCGGGCGCATGCGCCGTGCGCTCTGCCAGTTTCCCTTGCGCTTCTCACTGGCAGAGTGCGCGCTCAGCTGTGTTCGGCCATAGGTTATAATGGGGGCACCGAACGCAGCTGAGTGCACATGCAGGGCATGTATGCACTCACTGCGCTAGGCTGCCCCAGGCCCTAAATGCCCCTTCACTTGCATTTACACTGGCGCAGGCAGGCAGGGCAACCTAACGCTGTGAGCGCATAGATGTGAAACAGGCCAACATGTTTTTGGCATGTAATTATACAGCACCATGAGGTAGGGACATAGACCCTAACTACAGCAAGGTATCATTAGTAAATTGGGTGAAGCAGTATGAGAGAGTCAGATGTTTTCTCTATTGCAGATCGAGCAGTGCTCAACTGTTGACCTGTGTATTACCAACCCACACTACAGCTTTTGTGTACTTTTTTTAGTGACAGTAGGTTGCTAAACAGGAATGAGGGCATTGTAGGACAAACCTTCACATGCCAAGTTGTCCTGTAATGATAATCTCCTGCTGACAAAATGCTGATAGTATCAAAATAGCAAAATACAGCCAAGTAAGTGACACATTACTGTAATAAGGGACTCTGCTCTACCTTATAGTGCACTAAGATTAAATTTCAAAAACAATTAATCATTACTACAGGGAAAGAAAATCATTAAACAGTGAACACATTCTACAGATAGTGTGTATTGTAACAGCAGTGTAGAAGAATAGTGTGCAGTAAAGTATGTGAAGAAGAGAGAATAATATAGAGGTGAAATTGATGGTAAGAGAGAGATTGGAGGCAAGGAAGTGCTTGATCTCAGTGATTATGATGCTGCTGCATCCTTAAGGCCAGGGGCGTAACTACAACAGGTGCAGGGGTTGCAATCGCACCCGGGCCCTGAAGTCTAGGGGGGCCCCAAAAGTCACTTTGGCCTATAGAAAAAGACTAATACTATTTAAGATTTGCAATAATTGGGGGCCCCATTGGAGCTTTTGCATCGGGGCCCCTGGGCCTGAAGTTACACCACTGCTTAAGGCCCACATCACACACACAGATATTTGTGCAGATATTGTTCACAGATCTCTGGTTGCAGTGAAATTATGGACACATTAATCCATTTATATACAGCCACAAAATGGAACCATGTGTCCATGATTTCACTGCAACCAGAGATCTGTGAACAATATCTGCACAAATATCTGTGTGTGTGACGTGGGCCTAAGAACAACTCTGAGCTTCCTCCCAAATTTTCAATGTCATAAACTACAGACTTCTTTTAAACATGTTATATTGGTCTAATTTGATGTACATACACACCACACCAATATTGCGATAAGTTGCCTCAGTCATTTTTATTTGTTGTGGCACCATAAACCTATCAATTCTTCCTCAGTTCTTTTTCATAAAAGGGAAATTTTGTAAAGAAAAATAAATAAAAGACTAAAAAAACAGACATTTAACTTTATTACTGTCTACATCACAATGTATGCTTGACACAAACTACAGCTTTTGTGCACACTTGTTTAGTAGTCAAGTATGATGTAAATACCATAACAGTAAGGCCCAGTTCACATCTGCCCATGGGCTGCGTTTGGCTGTATTTGCATCTCAATTGTGTTGTTACTGAGATACGCAATGGAAAGGCATCCGAAAAGGCATCCATTAGTTTCAATGCAAAACGCATACCAAACGCAATGCAAAATGCATGTCATTTTCAGGAAAGGCAAAACACATGCATTTTTACAAACGCAGCCCAAACCGTTGCATGCAATGTTTTGGGCTGTGTTTGCAAAAATGCATGTGTTTTGCCTTTCCTGAAAATGACATCCATTTTGCATTGCATTTGCAATGCGTTTTGTATTGAAACCATTGGGTGCCTTTTTGGATGCCTTTCCATTGCGTTGTTCTGTAAAAACGCAATGGAAATGCAAACGCAGCTAAACGCAGCCCATGGGTAGATGTGAACTGGGCCTAACACAGCAGCCTGCTGCTTCTGCATTTACTCAATCTTGTACCCATTTTTTATTCAGTCAATTTTTGGAAGGGAGGAATTGTGTGACAAAAATACAAAAGAAATGTAAAAAAAAAAATATAGACATGTAGCCTCCCTGGCGGTCTGTTTAGTTCTGGAATTTGTTGCTAAAAGCGGGCTACCCGCGTTCGCGGTAGATGCGGTTAAAAAACCGCATCTGCCGCACTTGTGCCGCACTTGTGCCGCACTTGTGCCGCACTTGCGGCGCACTTGCGGCGCGGTTGCGGTAATCTGCATAGGAACCAACCACCTCTGATGCCCCTCATACATTGTTAATATGTGCCCCTGCAGCCTTGTAAACCATTAGCAGCACTGTTGTTGTGTGCAAAGTGGCTGCAGTAGAAGTGCGATAATGATTTTAGACACTTACATGCCTGGTACTTGAGGCCGTCTCCCTGTGTGTGCTGGGACTTGTTGTGCTGTGCTCATCATGTCTGCTCGCCCCCTCCCTTATGCACGCCCCCTCTCAGCCTGCTATAGTGATGTGAGGCTGATCTCGTCATAAAGGGGCGGGGCTACCGTGATGCCGCGATTTAGCCCCGCCCCTTTATGACGCAATCAGCCTCACAGCACTATAGCAGGCTGAGAGGGGGCGTGCATAAGGGAGGGGGAGAGCAGACATGATGAGCACAGCACAACAAGTCCCAGCACACACAGGGAGACGGCCTCAAGTACCAGGCATGTAAGTGTCTAAAATCATTATCGCACTTCTACTGCAGCCACTTTGCACACAACAGTGCTGCTAATGGTTTACAAGGCTGCAGGGGCACATATTAACAATGTATGAGGGTCATCAGAGGTGGTTGGTTCCTATGCAGATTACCGCAACCGCGCCGCAACCGCGCTGCAAGTGCGGCACAAGTGCGGCACAAGTGCGGCAAGTGCGGCAAGTGCGGCAGATGCGGCAGATGCGGTTTTCTCACCGCATCTGCCGCGAACGCGGGTAAGCCCGAGCCTGACTCGGGGTTAACGCTTCTGGTAGTGAATGTTAACCCCGAGTCAGGCTCGGGAATAACGCTAGGAAGGTTAAGCATGTCACAAGACTTAAACTTGCTTTTCACATTTAATCACACTAACTTAGTGCTATCCTTAAAGAATTGGGAAAAATGTCAGGTGATAGAGACATACCAAGGACTTGCAGCAGTAATTGCAGTGAAAGATGTTCCTACAAAGTATTGACTCAGGGGGTTGGATAGAAGTGCTGAGGTGAGCAAGTGGGAAAGTGGACCCACTGGACTAAGGCACCAATCTCTGTCCTGGAGGAGCATACATGCATGGCTACTGAGTATTCACTAGAGCTTCAGATGGAGAGGATAGGCTTGCACTGGTAGGTAGCAGCCAGGGAAAGTGCCAAAGGATCTCAGTGCCCTGACAGCTGGTTCCAGAGGTCGGAGTACAGAGACTGGCAAAAGTGCACGCAACCTGCATTACTCATGAGTAAGACTGCCTAATGCAGTCGAAATGTGTTGACTGGGTCATGTTGACCATGTAATTTTTCTTTTTATGCACCATCTTTATTGAAACATAAAATAAAATCCATTCCTGTTTAGCTGGATTCCAATTTTTTCCATTAAATGTAAAAAAACTCACTTTAACTCCATCATGAAGTTAAAAAACAAGATACATCATACATCGGGGTGCACTGTATAGGCGATAGGTGAGCTGGAAAAAGTTTTTTCTTATACTGTAGAAAGCAAACCTGATACGTCGACAGATGAGCAGGATGTATAATGATGAGATATTTAAATGGCAGAGCTGATCACAACAAACTACTTTTCCAGAAAGTCGGTCAAGGACAGTTTTGTGAATCTGAAACCATGCAGGCCCAGGAGAAGTTGATGAAAAAGTTTGGGTAAGTAGAAGGCAATCTTTTTGTGCAGAGTTCCTATTCAAAGTTTCACTTGCTCGATGACAAAGTGTATGAACTCAGACAAGGCCCTTCCATCGACAGAATAAATCAGCAGTGGTTTCTGAAGAGTAGTAATTGGGATCTGGTACCACTCCACCATGAACTGCTGAATGAAATGCTCAGTTGAACCAGAATCTAGATAGGTTACTAGAGATGAGCAAACACCTGAGGGTTTGGATTCGGTTCGATTCGCCAAAGTGTTTGCCGAATCTTCCAAACCCTATTAAAATCAACGGCAGACAACATGAAACACATAGAAAACACCTTAAAAGGTGTCCAAAAGCTGACAAACTGCTCAAATTAGTGCCAGACACTAGGAAAAGGGACATCAATCTACTTAAAATACAAATATTTACATGGTGTAGCATGGGTACACGAGACACAGTCTATGCCAGCCTGCACACTCTTCAAAATCAGTTCAAAAAAGGTGGTGGCTCACATTCACTTAATTTTCAGAGGTGGGTGAAACGCAGTTTGAATTGACAGATGGTTGAGTCACAGGGGAAAAGTGACAGCAGTTTTCTACATTAAGTAAAAAGAGGAGGAGGCCTAAAAGGAGAATAAGTTACAGTCACTCAATGAGCCCTGCTCAAGTCATGTTCCACACAGCAAGGAGACCCAAAGAGGAGTCCCCACTTTTCAAAAAATTTGTGTCAGACCACAGAAAAATGGTATCCATTTTATAGATTTTGTATTGGGCCACAATGGCAAACAGGCGGGAGGCATGGGCCAAGCATTTCAAAGTTGATTATTTAGGAAGATATGAAGATGCGCAGGCGTATCGAGAGTATGTTTTGTGCTCAGAGAGCCATGCTCAAGGAATGCACCACCCAGCAATGAAACCGTAAAAGGAGTCCCCGCTTTCAACAAATTAGAGTTACACCACAGCAAAGTGGTATGTGTCTATTGAAACATTATGTATTGGGCCACAATAACAGCAAAGCTGGAGTCCTGGGCCCAGCATTTTAAGGTTGAGTATTTAGGAAGTGATACAAGTGTCAGGAGCAGGTATTGTGCTCAGAGAGCCCAGCTTAAGGAAAGCACCACACACCTAAAAGACTTCAACAAGAGTCCCCATTTCTTTCAAAAATTACATCCAGCCATCACTAAATTTGCAACAATTGCCCCAGGGTGGAAATATTGTAATGTGTAACAGATACACTGCTGCTGGTAATGTTTCTGAGATGACGACCCGACATTCCCTGTGTTGGAAGCATAAAACTGCAATGAGCACTATGTCTGTCACTGGTGTTTTGGGGAAAAGCAGTACTCAGATTGTCTAAAAGCTTCTATTGATACTGCTGCATGCATGTTTCCCTTTGCAGAGCAGGAAACATTTGGCCAAATTTACTTTTGTAGCTGGGATCTAACAGTGTGGCAACCCAGTAGTCATAATTACTTTGAATCCTAACAATCCACGGATCATGTTGCAGATAGTGAAGCAAAAAGGCACTCATGCATCTTGCAAATCCATGAGGTGCAAGTCCTTGTTGTGTTGTTGGTGGTGGAGTAACATTCTTGCTTGATTCCACCGCCCTTTCCCATCAACCTCACCCAACAAAAATATGACCAAAATCTCCCTTATCTGCTGAGTTTTCCGTAAATATCGCCTCTTCCTCCTTCAATTCGTACTCCCCTCCTGCATCTTTAGCAACTGTTTGGCTGCTACTATGAGCCTTCATCGATCCCTCTCCTCCATCCTCCCATTCCACCCATCTCTGTGCTGCTTGACAGTCCGGACCTTTCAGATCTTGTTATTCCTTGAGCATATGCCTCCTCTTGTACTTCCTCCTCTTCCTCCTGGACCACCACCTGACTCTGAATGTTGTTCAAAGTGTGCTCCAGCATGTAGATGAATGGAATAGTCATGCAAATAATTGCATCATCGGCACTAAACATCTTACTTGACATTTCAAAAT
This sequence comes from Allobates femoralis, assembly GCA_033576535.1. Classification (NCBI taxonomy): domain Eukaryota; kingdom Metazoa; phylum Chordata; class Amphibia; order Anura; family Aromobatidae; genus Allobates; species Allobates femoralis. The sequence continues at coordinate 156,142,343 of JARQOC010000002.1, read as the reverse complement.
TGTATAGCGGTCCTTGATCTGTAATCACTCCAGCTGTGTGATTTGCCCCGACTCAGGATAGCGTTGGCCCATGCTATAATCATGACATACAACATCAAGGTTTTTTGCTGCTGTGGAATTCCATCATGTCAGCACACCGCATGTCAAGCTGTTAACCAGCAGACCGAAAGATTTCTGTAGTGATGCAAGTTGTTGAGTCACAGGATGCGAATGATGGAAGTGAGCACACAGCGACTGTGTCCTTTGTAGCTGCAAAACTAGGCCAGGATAGTGGGCTAGAAATTGGCGGACGACCAGATTTAGGACATGAGCCATGGAAGGCACGTGTGTCAATTTGCCTCGGTGTAGAGCTACACCCAGATTTGCAGTGTTGTTGCATAAGGCTTTCCCTTGAAGCAGATTCAGTGGAGACAACTATTGATGAAACTTGGTCTCCAAAGCTAACCACAACTTCAGCAAAGTAAGAAGGTGTGCTGGATTCCTTCGGCATAGTTGGACTGCATGCCACATTACCAGAGAGGTTTTGGGTGCAGGTGGAAGCCATAGAGGAGATAGAGGAGGCAGAATCAGTAGAGAAATGGCTACATTCAAAGGTTTTACTCACACATCTAGGAGATGGCAAGACTTGCACAGCAGCCACTTCCCCCACAGCCACCAGAGTCACCCAGTGCCCAGTCAGCAACATGTAACGACCCTGGCTATGCTTAGGCTAGGGTCACATTTGCGCTGGGACCCTTGCACGGCGCAAGTGTTAAATACTTAGAAATTTTCCCCGCAGTGCATAGCGTTAACGCTATGCGCCGCCAGGCAAAGGAGCCCCATAGTAACCTGGTGTTTATCTTAGCAACCGGCCACACACAAAGCCCCAGGATGTGTGCTTTAGCTGATCACACAGGAAAAGCTGCCTGCAGCGTTTTCCTGTGCGCTGTTGTAAAGCCCACATACTGAGGCTTTGTGTGTGGCGGGCTGCTAAGGTAAACACTTGGTTACTATGGGGCTTCATTGACTGGCAGCGCATAGCGTTAACGTTATGAGCTGCGGGGAAAATTTCTAAGTATTTAACGCTTCCATCGTGATAGGGTCACAACGCAAATGTGACCCTAGCCTTACTCATCCAGGTACCTGGGGTGAATTTCCCCCTGTCACACTCAGAGTTTCTCAAGCAAACAGTGATGTTGACTGTGACATGCTGGTGGAGTGCAGGCACAGCTTTCTTTAAGAAGTAGTGGCAATTGGGCATCTCTGTACTGGGGGACTGCAACACCCATGGGCTTTCGAAAATGATCTGTATCCACCAGAGAGAAAGGCAGCATTTCTGTGGCCAACAGCTTGGAGATGGTGATATATAAACTCTTAGCTTTGGGATAGGTAGGAGGAAATGGTCTTTTACTTGCTCACATCTGCCGAACTAATGGCTTTCTGCTTTGCTGAGGCAAGGTGAAGTAGGGTTTATCAGACAAACTGCTGGAAGGTGCAGGTGGAGAGGTTATGTTGCCTTCATGAAGAGGTGGTGCTATGGCGCCCCTGTGAACAGGAGGTCACAGGGTGAACTGCAGCGGGACAGGCAAGAGGGTCACAAAAACACTCACACACACACACTCCGACCCTGAGCCTAAGTCACTTCAGGTCAGGCGAGGGGTGGCGGGAATAGCAAAGTGTGGGTGGGAGGTAGAGAGAATCTGGACAAGTGGGTGGAGGAACAGTAGTAAAACACTGGAACACTAAGTTGAGCGAGTCAATCGAGTGAATCCCTGGATGGTGCAGGAGTAGGGAAGCCTCCACAAGCCAAGACACCCCACAGCTAAGTTCAGACTGCGACAGACAGAGAGAAAGATGGGGCCCGGTGGCCTGCACCACTAATGGCCGGCCGGGAGCCCAAAAAGCTGAGAACCATGGATGGTAGAATGAGCCAGGTGAGCCCGACTAACCCGGGTCACTGGTGGCTGGGCCAGAGTAACCAGAGAGCCGATTCTGTGAAAGTGGCCGGGAACGCCTTATGCCCCTAAACACGAGACCCCTGGCGGGTGCAGGAACTCCAAGTCCCCGAGACCTAACAACCGGTACGAAGTAGCACAAGCCATCGGACTAGGGCTAGTGACCCAGAGTGTGGAATGACTCACTGTAGAGCCCATGATTGCCGGACCGAACCTGAAGCAGAGAGAGTGGAGAGAACAGAAGGGCAACAGAGGTACACTGAGGGGAGTGACGCAGAGGAACCGTCCCAGCTGCAGTAAGAGCTCCAGCTGGTGACTGTTGTGTGGACCCAGTCGATAACTTGCGTGCCAAGAACTGTGTGTTGAGTTAGCAAGTGAAGTAAGTACCCGGTCAACTCTAGCTCTGTGTCTGATTGTTATTCTAAGAGTGTTGAAGTCAGGCTCGCCTGCAGAGCCGCATACTGACTGTGTGAGCTGCGGCATAGGAAGCATCGGGTGCCTGCTGAGCAGTATCCTGATCCCTGTGTGTGCCGGCCAGAGAAACTGCGGAGAGAAGATACGCGCAGCATCCCGGGCATGGAAAATCCCTATGATCACCCGGGAACCCAGCCCTACCCGTGTAGAGCTCATCATCCCGGCTGCCGCCACCACCAACGTCCCAAGTGGTTCCCATTGCAGCAGTGGTTATATTGGCTATGACCCACAGGTGGCGTCACGAAGTATTCCAATAAACTTCATAAGTCCCTTTCCTTTGCCTTGCCGCACCTGGAACCATGGAGTCGGGCGATGTCGCCGTGGCACCCCAGTGACAGAGCGGTCCGGCTCTGAGTGCCCCAGCCCCTGGGGGTGCGACAGTGCTCTCAATGTCTGACAACGCTCAATACCAGCGGGCATATCCACTTCCAAAACAACGGCATGTCAATGACTCTGGCTATTGAAAATAAAGTTGTGGATGTTGTGCAGCCGAAGGTCTGTGTGACAACAGTCTCCACAGTCACAGAGGATAAAGAAGCCACATATGCGCTTAATGGGGTGGTCGGTGGTTGGCCAGGCCTGCCAAGCTGCATTTTAGCAGGATAAGCTTCCCACTGTAATTTTTGCTGCATGTTCATGTGATGGTTTACGCATGAAGTAGTTAATGGGGTAGTCCAAAACCAGCAACTTATTTCCTAACTTCCTTCTAATCTAAGCTATTTTGTAATATTGTTCCTTTATTAATTCCCTAAAATTCCCTCCCTATACTATCTAACAGCTGTTGTTATTTTTTTTCTATCTCCTTTCTGATGATGTACTGTGTGAGTGCCCCAGTCCATGCTGGGATTCTCACCTGGCATCAAAGAGGCCCCAGGCAATTCCTCATCCCCTCCCTGAAACACAGTGTCATTGTTCAGGGGCAGGACTGTTCAAATGTTTACTAAGGTCTCCAGCCCCCCACCGCTCCTCTCCCCATCCTCTCCTCACAGAGTGACTTCTCAGCCCCACCTACTGTCTCTCCTCCCTGCAGTCCATTTTCTCAGCCTTACCTTCCTTCTTCCCTCCCAGCAGTCTGGTTTATTTCTTCCCACCATCCCCTGTATTTACCCACACCCCGCAGTGCTATGTGATAACCTCCCTGACTGCTGTGCTTCTTTCTCGGTGTATTCATGTTAGACTGGCTGTACAGAGAGCATAATCACCACCCACAAGTGATGTTAGTGGTATCCCGGTTCTTCAATATGCATAAGCCCCGGTATAACCAGTGATGCCACTTGTGGGCAGTGCTTACGCTATCTGCACTGTCAGCAATTGCACAGAGGAAGAAACACAGCAGTCAAGTTTTCACATCTCATTGCAGTGAGCAGGTAAGAACAAGTGGTGGGAGGAAGAAGGTGGGGGGTTGATAAACAGAACTGTGGTAAGGGGAGAAGGAGAGAGAGGCTTAAAAGTCACTCTGTGGGGAGGGAAGAGCAGAGAGAGGAGTGGGGGAGCTGGAGAACTTAGTAAACATTTGGACAGCCCCACCCCTGGAACCAGTGTCACAGTGTTTCAGGAAGGGGATAAGGAAGTGTCTAGGGCCTGTCTTACAGCTGTATAAAGATGCCATAATGCACTGTGGTACTCACATGGTACATCAATAAAAATGAAATAGAAAAAAAACAACAACACTGTTAAACAGTATAAAAATGGAACTGTAGGGAATTAATTAAGGAGGAATATTAGAAAATAGCTTAGATTATAGGGATATATTAGATAGGAAGTTAGGAAATAAGTTGCTGGTCTCAGACTACCCCTTTAAATAATTGATTTTTTGCTTCTAATCAAGATTTTGCATACATATTTGGCAGATAACGAGAGTTGGTCATCTTTCACTTATTTGGAAAAAGGGCCAGGCTAGACAAGGTTTAGCGTCCATGCAAACTGCAGAGCCATAACAGCATCTGCACCAGAGGCAGAGTTGTGGCTGAGGATGCAGTGCTTGATGTGCTTGCAGCACTCTGTCTCTGTCCAGGAAGACGCAACCTAACCTCAGCAGCTTCATCATCCCTATCTTTCACCTCCTCTGCTGAGCTCATCAACTGCATGCCTGTGGGTTGACAGTAAGGCTAGGGCCACACTTGGGAGCCTGCATCCGTGTGTTGACCCACAGACAGTAGGGAAGCTGAGGTTGAGTCTCCCCTGTAACCCCCTGCCGATCCGCGCATTGTTCTCTACCTGCAGAGCAGCACACTACATACATGGCTGCCTGCTCTGTGCGTACAGGACTTGTGATGATGTCACATGGTGGGGAGGAGTCAGGGGTCACATGATCAGCTCTTCGGTGTATGCAGGACTCTGCTGTGATGGTCGTCATGGTGCTCGATGAGGTGAAGGTTATGTGTGAGGTCAGGATGGATTTACAGTGTGGATTTAGCAGAGTCGAGAGTGTACTAGGTGTACAGAGCGGAGCCGAGTTTGTGGAGCAGAGCCATGTGTGTATGAGGTGTATGGAGGAGAGCCGCATGTGTACGAGGTGTACGGAGCGGAGCCATGTGTGTACGAGGTGTATGGAACGGAGTCAAGTGTGTACGAGGTGTACGGAGCGGAGACAAGTGTGTGCGAGATGTACGGAGCAGAGACAAGTGTATGCGAGATGTAGGAAGCAGAGCCGAATGTGTACAAGGTGTATGGAGTGGAACTGTGTCTGTATGAGGTGTATGGAGCAGAGCCGATTGTGTATGAGGTGTGCAGAGTGGAGCCATGTGAGTCTAAGGTGTACGGAGCAGCATGTGCACGGAGCATACGGAGCAGAGCTGCGGGCATATGGAGCGGAGCTGTGTCTGTATGAGGTGAGCAGAGCAGAGCCGCATGTGTATGGGGCATACGGAGCAGAGCTGTGTCTGTATGAGGTGTATGGAGCTGAGCCACGTACGTGGCGGAGCCATGTGCATACGAGGTATGTGTACCAGTGGTAGCCCCCCGCGGATGCCGCTCCTGCTCCTATAGTCTTGGCTGCGTTTGCCTGCAGCATTCTTCTCCCGAGTCCCAGCTGCCACTGTCTGCCCTCTGCATCTCAGCACGGCGGGGCACGATGATGTCACCAAAGAGCGCTGCTGTATAGAGAGTGGCAGAGCAGTTGTTTAGTAGACTGGAGCAATGAGAAGAGTTGTGAGGAGAGACAGAGAGATCTGGACAGCCAGACGCTGCGCTTGGCTGCAGTGCCACCCAAATGGCAGTGCGGCTCTATTGAGCTGCATGCATTATTTGTGCAATTCAGGATGCTTGCTTATATACCAAGCATCCTCAGATGCACAAAAATGCAACATGTTGCGTTTGCAGGTTACATTTAATAAGTGCAAGAGAACGTGAATGCATCTTAGCCCCCTCCTAACAACGTGTAATATACTCACTGTCAGAAACAGCTCTTGCTGGTTTCAGCAGTTACTGTGCCTGTAAGTGTAAAAATTGTATATGGATGATTGATCACTTGGTCACATGACGTCTACTCAGACCTCTGTGGGGGAGGGGGGGACGCCAAACTGAACTTTTGTCTCGGGTGCCAGAAAACCTAGATACACCTCTGGCCTGGATGTTGCCAGTTGTGGCACTAAATGGTTTTTAACACAGGATTGGTGCAGATGATCATACAAGTAGAGATGAGTGATGTTCGATCGAACATATTTGCCCACTTCAAATTCTACCTGTTTTCTGCTATGTTCGAGTGGCTCGACGAATGCGAACGATTTGCTAAAAATTTGGTAATTCGAGGTTATGTCCGATTCGAGGTTATGTTCGATAACTGTTCGTTGACCAAAAGCGTTACTGACTTTTCACAGTAATGCTTTTGTTCAACGTTATTATGAGTCTCAGTGTCTAGGAATAGCGGGCGGGAAGGGGGAATGGGGAGGGTCTGTGTTCTACTAAGTGTAGATCTCAATTTTTTTTTCTTTCCTGCACTTAGTATGGGTGGTACACTCTGTCAGCCAATCAGTATGCATAGAGCAAAGTGCACTGTTTGCACACAAGGGCTTGTGTCATTGGCTGGGTATGTCCCAAGTAGGGATGAGCGAGTATATTTGTAAGTATTCGGTATTCGGCGAGTAATGCGGTACTTGCGGTAGTTGATACATAGCCAGTATTTCACTACTTGCCTCGCAATAGTCAGATCTCCCGCCCAGCATTAGCCAATCACAGTAATGCTCAGCCTTTTTGGTTGTGGCATTACTACGATTGGCTGGCCGCCCAGCACCATACATGAGTTATAGCATATGACTCATAGGCTCTATATAAGCCCTGCCGCCACCATTTTCTGCACATTGCATGCAGAACACAGCTAGTGTAGTAAGAGCGTGAGTAGCTGCTAGGGAGAGTTGTGATCGTGCAAATCATCCAGAAATCATCTGTAAAACCCAAATGCTATTGTGAGAGCTACCAGTATTGTAGTATTAGGTGACTGTAGTGCAGTAAGACAGGCAGGAGCGTTACAGTACCACATAGTTCAGTATAAGTATAAGGTCAGGGAGTAGTGACAGTATTGCCAGCTATTTTAGGGGTCACATTTACCCCTGCAGGCCAAATTTTATTGCCACTGCGGTGCTGTGTTCACACCGAATAGCACGCACGGTAATGCAAGTAAGTAAGTGACTTGCAGCCAGCACCACTGTCTTGTGTGGTAACTGGTTTTGCGTAATATTTAGCCTTAATCCTGAGGGCAATTTTTTTGTGCTGTTGCGGTGCTGTGTGTAAAACACAAAGCAGTACTAGGCTGTAGTACTACCTTACACAACGCACTAACTGCTCCTTGTTCCCCAATATCTGCATCTGAACAACTGCAGCTATGTCAGAAACCCACCAAAAATTTCTAATAAGGCTGTTGTGAAGGGACAGGGACACGGACGTGGATGTGGGCGTGGGGTTGTCAGTGGTGCCCGACAAGGCACAGAGTCTGGGAGACAGAAGAAGTTTGATGCATCTACGTTCCTGGCAAAATTTCCCGGTCTGGAACGTAAACGGGTCTGGAAGCCAGAAGAGCAAGAGCAGATACTGTCTTGGATGACTGATAAGACCTCCATGAAATTTTCTAGCAGCATCCAATCGTCCATGACCACACAGTCTCCTAGCATAGTTTTTGCAGTGCCCAATGTGCAGGCATAGCCATAGTGTCTCCAAAAATAAGCCCAAGCAGCTGTATCATGGTTGATGAAGGAAGAAGGGTCTCATCACAAGTGCCTCAGATGGGAAATATCAATTAACGGAACATTGTTTTTAGCTTATTGATTATGAGGTACATATGGCAGAAACAGGAGTTGAAAACATGTGCAAGAAGAAGAAACGGGGTTTGTATGGGAAGGATGGACGTGATCACCAGTTGCCTAAAATAACATTTTAGGTGACTTTAGGTTGGATGCTGTCATCAGCAGAGGCGGACTGTCCCAGGTGACAGGGAGGCATTTGCCCCCAGGCCGGTGGTTTAATGATAGTTCAGGGCCGCCCTGACAGTGAGAGAGGCCGCGTCTCGGCGCAGTGTGGCCGGAGTCACCGCATTCACGTGATTGACAGCGGGACCTGGAACGCAGCAGGCGGGCCGTGGGCGCCAGCGGGGAGGCTGACAGAGACTCGAGACCGAAATGGAGGCAGCAGCACCCTTATGCAGGTGCATCATGCAGTGTCAGCACCAAGCCTTTGGGTGTATTGCTGACTTCGCGATGCGCATTGCGCATGCGCGAGGTCCTCAATACACTCAAATGGGTGTACTGACGTTAGTATAGCCGAATACAACGCGATTAGCGTCATAGCGGCTATGCCGCCCATCTACGGTGATGAGCAGGCTATGTATTGTTTAGCTTGCCCATCGGGCGTGAATAATTACATTGCAGGCGGTGATGAGAAGCCACAGGGAATGCCCTGTGTGACTTCTCAAGAACTGAGAAGCCGCAGTAAATGCAGGTACAAAACTAACTTTTATAAACTTTAGAAATCGCCATTTTTGAGTCAAAGGGATGGCTAGAATTTGATTATGATGGTGCAGGGACAGGTTTTAAAAGGCTGGGGGCTGATTTTTAGGTGTCAGGTTCCCTTTAAATACTCTTGCAAAATCCAGTCCTTGTTAACTTTGATCAGAGTCAGCCTGTCTGCATTCTCTGTAGTCAGCCGTAAGCGTGCATTTGTGATCATTGCCCAAGCGGCACTGAAAACATACTCTGACATCACACTAGCAGCAGGGCAGGCCAGCACCTCCAAGTCATATAAGGAGAAGTCTGGCCAATTATGCAGCTTGGATACCCAGTAATTAAATAAAACAGAAGTGTCAGGAAGGACGCAGCCATGGTCACTTAAATAGTGATTGACCTTCTTGTGCCTCTTCTCCCTCCTTGACATTGTTATCGGTCCAGGTAACCCTTGCTGATTACCTGGTTTATTAAAGATGGCCCATTGTGGACATTTTACCACCACCTCTTTGGACCTGCTGCACTTGCCTTTCCCAATTAATGCATGCTATTGTTCAAAGCTGGTACCTCTGCTAGCAGCAGTGTACGAGGGTGATGTTGCCATCAAGTGATCAACAAAGACCCTCTTGAAGGATTCAATTGTAAAACCCCTTGTTGACTGCAACAGTAGCGAAGGAAATTTGTACCTGTACTGCGGGTCTAGACAGGTGGCCAACCAGTATAGGTTGCTGTTGAAAATGTTGATCATGCGAGGGTCTTGGCACAGACAGTTAGATATGAAGTGGGCTATGTGTGCCAAGCTGCGAAAAGGCAAATGTTCTGTGACTCCAGAAAGAGGAACAATACCCATGGTCTCCTCACACTGACTCTCCTCCTCTACCTCCTCCTCTCCACCCCACCCATGATGGACAGACATGAAGCTGGGGTTGGGAGTCCCCTTTGTAGCATGAAGGGTCCCCTCGATACCACTGAAAAAGAAGTCCACACCCTCCTCGTCTTTTTCATCATCATTCCCTAATCTTGCCTGATTAGATTGGCTGGACTGGGTAGGATCACCCATTGTGAAATCTTGCTCCATACCCAGCTGCTGGACACTCAAAGAATCCAAGTTTAGATTATGCAGCAATTCTTTCAGCACGCATAGCATAGGGATGGTTACGCTAATAATAGCCTGACCACCGCTCACAAGCTTGTTGCAGTACTGAAAGTTATCAAGCACCTCACAAATGTCTCCCTTCCTGTATCTGTAATGGTACCTTTACACGCCGCGACGGCAGGCTGGATACATCCCGCTACAGGCTACAAATGTAGCTTGTCGCGCCAATGTAGCCTGTCGTAGCGGCGTCTGAAGACGTGACGCTACAGCCGGCAACAGATACATCTGTTTCCTAGGTCTGCTCGAAAACTGATGGCTACAACGCCGATGGTAGCGAGCTGTATCGGCGTGTAAAGAGGCAACGGAAGGGAACTCTGGACACCCGGGGCTGTAGCTGCAATGTAGCTAAGGCGTGACCCAGGCTCCGGGATACCGCGCCCCATGTGCGATCATTGGTGGAAGCTGCTGCATGACGATTGGTAGTCGCTGCATAGGGAGGCATATTTAAAGGAGCTGGCGAGTCACACTACACAATTGCTCGAGCGTGCTGTATTACTCAGCCTCCTGCGTTGCCTGCCCAATCAGGATGTTATTGCTTCGTCCTATCAGCGTACGGACGGCTCGTAATCCACAATTGTAGCACGCCTATGTGCTGGCCCTGCTGCACCAGGTACGCCCATAGTAGCTGGTTATAGCGGTGTGTAAATGAGCTACAGCTGGCTACATGAGACACCCGGCGATGCAGCTAGCTATAGATGTAGCTTGGCGTAGCGCACCTTATGGCGGCGTGTAAAGAGGGTGCGTTGACCGTTTGTAGCCGTTTGAGCGTGCTCGTGCACGTGAAGTAGCGGGATGTATCCAGCCTGCCGTCGCGGCGTGTAAAGGTACCTTTAGTGGCTTTTGGTTTTGCTTTATCCTCCTTCTTCATCTGTGCTGCTGTGCTGGCTATGTGTGCCAGCGTTCCAGGACGGATCGGTGGTCTTATCATCGACCACTTCATTGTCCATGTCCTCCTCATTCTGTGTTGATGTTGTCGCCTGGCCAGATGGCAACTGTGTGTCATCACCATCAGCCTCCACCTCTTCACCCGGTATATCACGTAGGTGAAAGTGGATTTCTTCTGGCCGTGGGTTTTCAAATATTTGACCATGAACAGACAATACCTCCTCACGTTCATCTTCAATGTTGCACAGTGAGAGGCCACAGGCAGTGAAAGGATATGGACCAAACAGATCCTCGGAGTGGCCAAGGTTGGGGTCAAATGTTTCCTGTGACTCCTAACAGGGCGATGAACTAGGAACAGGTTGCGAATAGGATGACCCAGCCTTCTCTGTCCATACATGGGCTACTTTTTGGAGACACAATTGCTATACCTGGACATTGGGCACTGCAACTACTGTTTTAGTAGTCCTAGCTTCATAATTGTTTGGCCCTTGAGGCCTGCCTCCTTCATCAACCATGAGCCCCTTGGGCTACTTTTTGGAGACACTGTGGCTATGCCTAGATATTGGGCACTGCAACTACTGTGCTAGTCATTCTAGCTAGGCTAGCTTCATAATTATTTGGCCCTTGAGGTCTGCTTCCTTCATCAACCATAATATAGCCCCTTGGGCTACTTTTTGGAGACACTGTGGCTATGCCTAGATATTGGGCACTGCAACTACTGTGTTAGTCATTCTAGCTAGGCTAGCTTCATAATTGTTTGGCCCTTGAGGTCTGCTTCCTTCATCAACCATAATACAGCCCCTTGGGCTACTTTTTGGAGACACTATGGCTATACCTGGACATTGAGCACTGTAAGAACTAGGCTAGTAGTCCTAGAAGTCCTAGCTTCATAATTGTTTGGCCCTTGAAGCCTGCTTCCTTCATCAACCATGATACAACCCCTTGGGCTAATTTTTGGAGATACTATGCCTGCAAATTGTGCAGTTGCAGTGGAGCAACAATGCCAGTTCTCCAAGCTTTATAATTGTGAAGCCTTTGTGATGATGATGATGATCACAAATGAGTTCTTCCTGCATTAACCATCACACAGCCCCTAGGGCAGATCGTTCTCTTTACACTACTTACACACTGAACTGTCATAAGATCTCCTCCATCATAACTTGCTCTTACATCAATCATGCACCCATTTCAGCCTTTTCCTCAGCCCCCAGACCACTTTTTTGGGTCCAGCAGACAATTACTTGCATTTCCCATTTACTAACATTGGACTCGCTACATGCACCGAATACCCGAGTATCACGATGTACTCGGCACGAGTATAGCGAGTCCGAGTATTTGACTACTCGCACATCCCTAGTCACAAGTCCTTGCCATATAAGAACCAGCCATTTCCCCTCCTCACCATTTTCTCAGTGTTGAAGCTCAGTGTCAAACGCCGCCGCTGCTGTGTGTGCTACAGAGAAAGAGCGTTAGATAGCAATTCCATTCCAAATTACATAGAGAAATAGTTAGTAGATTTAGGGACTCCTTCCAAAAACAGCCCTTTTTATTGCTTAAAAGCAGTATATGCCAGGCAGGTCTGTTCCAGTGCTGTGTTAAAATTTACATAGATCCTGTGCTCTACAAGCGTTTTTTACTGCATCTGTTCAAATCTAGCCAAGCAAATCCTTTTTGGCTAGTAGCACTGTTTGCCAGGCAGGTGTGTAGCACTGCTGTGTAGAAAACTACACCTCCTGTGTTTACAAGTGACCCATCTCAGGGCCGTGGGGTACTCGGTTCTGGGCGTTGATTCATGGGTGATGTCACGAGGGACTGTGCCCGAGATACTGTGGCCCTGGTGGTTGCTAAAATTCAGTAAAAATAATAAAAGTAGTTTGTGATGCCACCTACGTTTCCGGTATCATTACCAGAGCTGCAGGTCAGACCTCCGGGGTGATGGTAGGGCAGCCACATGGTTACGCTCCCCGTAGGTGGAGCGGGATCCCGGAGCAGTTGTAAAAGCTAGAAGTTGCAGGACAGTCTATCCAGGGAGTAGGATCAGGGGCCGCAATAACAGTCACACACAGGGTTGATGTTTCCGTACCTTTACTGATGTTGCAGGTATAGTCCAGAGTACTGTCTCTGATGTTACATGCCAGGGTGGTCTGGAAGCAGTTCGAGATCTCCACACCTAGCGAGTGTGGGGAAAAAAAATGCAGGTGTAGCTAGAAAATGCATGTACACTTAAGTGTACCATGCGTTAACGCACCTGCGTTTTTTAAAAAACTGCAAAAAAACACAGAAAGTGCCATAAACGCAGGTATGTGTGAACAAGGCCTTTAGAACCAAGGCGGCTGACATGGAAGGGTGGAGAAGAAGGAACAACAACTGCGCATGGTATCAGCCAAACTGTTGATGAAGGTGAAAGAGCCGAGGAAGAAATAGAGAACGAACAGGCGATGGGCACAGAAGACTCAGCAGATGAGGGAGATCCTGATCACATTTCTGTTGTGCGAGGGTGACTGGAGAGTGCAGAGGAAGCAAGTGTAAATGTTGCCCCGCCACCACCAACACAACAAGGACTTGGTCCTCCTGGATGCACAAGACACATGAGTGAATTTTTGATGCACTACATGCAACATGATTCTCGGATTGTTAGAATGCGAAGTAATGCCAAATACTGGGTTACCACACTGTTAGATCCCCGTTACAAGAGTAAATTTGGCCAAATGGTTCCTGCCCTGGAAAGGGACGCATGCATGCAGGAGTATCAACAGAAGCTTTTAGCCAATATTAGTACTGCTTTTCCCCAAAACAACAGTGGTGAACAAAGTGAACATCGCAGTTCTATCTTTCCAATTCAGGGAACATCGAGTCGTCATCACTCAAATGTTAACAGTAACAGTGTATCTGATACCAGCAATTTTGTAGAATCATTTGACCTTTTTTTTAGATCATCCTTTGCAACATCAGAAGAAAGAACAAGTCTGACACATAGTGAGCACCTAGAGAGGATGGTACAGGATTACCTACAGCTGAATATCGATGCCATGACTGGGGAACTGGAACCTTGTGCATTTTGGGCTTCAAAACAGGAAAAGTGGCCTGAGATTGCCACTCATGCTTTGGAGATTTTGTCGTTCCCCAGAGCCAGCATTCTCTCTGAGTGTGTCTTCAGCACTGCTGGTAGTGTCCACACTGCTGTCCAGTGACAGTGTACTGTCACTGGACAGTGACTCTGAGTGTGGAGGGATATCTGGCTAGTCCTGTGTTTGAGACTCCTAAATGAGGCTTGATGGACTCTATTTGCATATCAGTGACAGTGTAGACAGACTAACGTTTATCAAGATGAAAAAGTCATGGATCCGCAAGGACTTTTCCACCCCAGTTTCAGCCTGGGGAGACTAAGGCTAGGGTATCACCAGCATCAGCCATAAGGATGACAAATCTGTTTAAAACATAGAATTTTCCAACCTTAACCCCTTCAGGACCCAGCCTATTTTACCCTTACTGACCTGGCCATTGTTGACAATTCTGACCAGTGTCCCTTTATGAGGTAATAACTCTGGAACACTTAAATGGATCCTAGCGATTCTGAGATTGTTTTTTCGTGACATACTGGGCTTCATGATAGTATTAAATTTAGGGTGATCATTTTTGTGTTTATTTGTGAAAAAATCAAAAATTTTGCAAAAATGTTGAAAATTTCGCAATTTTCAAATTTTAATTTTTATTCTGTTAAAGCAGAGAGTTATGTGACTCAAAATAATTAATAAATAACATTTCCCACATGCCTACTTTACATCAGCACAATTTTGGAAAAAAAAAATATTTTTGGTACGAAGTTATAAGGGTTCAAAGTTCATCAGCAATTTTTCATTTTTCCAGCAAAATTTAAAAAAACATTTTTTTAGTGACCGCATCACATTTGAAGTCCCTTTGAGGGGTGTACATGACAGAAAACACCCAAAATGACACCATTCCAAAAACTGCACCCTCAAGCTACTCAAAACTACATTCACGAAGATTATTAACCCTTCAGGTGCTTCACAGGAACTAAAGCAACTTGGAAGTAAAATATTGACATTTTAATTTTTCCAACAAAAATGTTCTTTTAGCCTCAATTCTTTCATTTTCACATGGGCAACAGGATAAAATGGGTCCTAAAATTTGTTGGGCAATTTCTCCTGAGTACACCGATACCTCATATTTGGTCATAAACCACTGTTTGGGCGCACAGCAGGGCTCAGAAGGGAAGGAGCGCAATTTGACTTTTGGAGCTAATTTTCCATTTAAAAATTGAAATGGCGCTCCTTCCCTTCTGAGCCCTGCCGTGCACCCAAACAGTAGTTTATGACCACATATGAGGTATCTGTGTACTCAGAAGAAATTGCCCAACAAATTTTAGGATCCATTTTATCCTGTTACCCATGTGAAAATGAAAAAGTTTAGGCTAAAAGAAAATTTTTGCAAAAAACAAAGTACTTTTATATATTTACGGATCAATTTGTGTAGCACCTGAGGGTTCAAAGTGCTCACTATGCATCTAGATAAGTTCCTTGGGGGGTCTAGTTTCCAAAATGGGGTCATTTGTGGGGGAGCTCTAATGTTTAGGCACACAGGGGCTCTCCAAACGTGACATGGTGTCCGCTAACAATTTGGACTGATTTTCCATTCAAATTTTTAGCGGACACCATGTCGCATTTGGAGAGCCCCCGTGTGCCTAAACATTGGAGCTCCCCCACAAGTGACCCCATTTTGGAAACTAGACCCCCCAAGGAACTTATCTAGATGGGTGGTGAGCACTTTGAACCCCCGGGTACTTCACAAATTGATCCGTAAATATGAAAAAGTACTTTTTTTTCCCACAAAAATTTTCTTTTTCATTTTCGCAGATCAATTTGTGAAGCACTTGGGGGATCAAAGTGCTCACTATGCATCTAGATAAGTTCCTTGGGGGGTCTAGTTTCCAAAATGGGGTCACTTGTGGGGGAGCTCCAATGTTTACGCACACAGGGCCTCTCCAAACGCGGCATGGTGTCCGCTAACAATTTGAAAAATTAGCTCAAATTGTTAGCAGACACCATGTCGGGTTTGGAGAGCCCCTGTGTGCCTAAACATTGGAGCTCCCCCACAAGTGACCCCATTTTGGAAACTAGACCCCCCCAAGAAATTTATCTAGATGAGTGGTGAGAACTTTGAACCCCAGGTACTCCACAAATTGATCCGTAAAAATGAAAAAGTACTTTTTTTTCCACAAAAATTTTCTTTTTTCATTTTTACGGATCAATTTGTGTAGCACCTGGGGGTTCAAAGGGCTCACTATGCATCTAGATAAGTTCCTTGAGGGGGTCTATTTTCCAAAATGGGGTCACTTGTGGGGGAGCTCCAATGTTTAGGCACACAGGGGCTCTCCAAACGCGACATGGTGTCCGCTAACAATTTGGGCTGATTTTCTATTCAAATTTTTAGCGGACACCATGTCGCGTTTGGAGAGCCCCTGTGTGCCTAAACATTGGAGCTCCCCCACAAGTGACCCTATTTTGGAAACTAGACCCCCAAAAGGAACTTATCTAGATGCATAATGAGCACTTTGAACCCCTGAAGGAGATCCGGACCTGAGTGAAGCCACGGGTGGCCGCAGAGAGACCGCAGCCGCCCTGTACTCACCGTGGGCGGCGGATGCAGGGCGGCCTCTCCCTGCAGTCACCCGATGGGAGCCGCTTCCAACTCCGCAGCATGAAATAAGCATGCAGCAGAGGAGCGGACTCCCGGCAACCTGCACCGCAGCTCCAAACACGCTGCGAGCGGGTTACGCATAGTGAGGATGGGATTTCTTGAAATCCCATCCACTATGCTAGTACTGTACGATGCAGTGTTTTGGGCGATGCACCCTAAGTGCTGTGACCAGTAAGATTACAGCACTTAGGCAGTGACACAGAAGCATGGCACAGCGATAACACATATCGCTGTGTCTGGCTGTCACATCACTCCTCTGCAGCGTCATCTCCATGCAGGGAGATGAAACTGCAGAGAATGCTTGCACAGGTGGCAGGGGGGCACAGGAGGGGAGGGGGTGACCGGAGTAGAAAGAGGGCACAGGAAAACAGAGTTGCAGGAGCACATGGACACAAGGGTGTAGAAGTGCAGGGCAAGGGGCGCAGGGACACAAGGATGCAGGGCACAAGGGTGCAGGGATGCAGAAATGTAGGGGTGCAGACACACAGGGGTGTGGGCTTCAGATCACAGGGGTACAAGGACACAGGGCTGTGAGCTGCAGGGGCACAGGGCACAGGAGTGCAGAGACGCAGGGGTGCAGGCTTCGGGGCACAGACTGTGGGGCATAGGGGTGCAGGGATGCACGGCACAGGGGTGCAGAGCTGCAAGGGGGCGGGACAATAGGGCGCAGGCTACAGGGGTGCAGGACTGCGGGGTGTGGGCTGCAGGGCACAGGGGTGTGGGGCTGCAGGACACAGGGACGCAGGCTACAGGGGTGCAGGGCTGCGGGGTGTGGGCGGCAGGTCACAGGGATATAGGGCTGCAGGGCACAGGGGCGCAGGCTGCAGGCTGCAGGGATACAGGGCTGTGGGCTGCAAGGCACAGGGATGCGGGGTGCAGGGCACAGGGATGTGGGGCACAGAGGTGCAGGGACGCACAGCACAAGGGTGCAGGGCTGTGGGGTGCAGGCTACAGGGGTGCAGGGCTGCAGAGGACAGGGGTGCAGGGCTGCAAGCACAGGGGTGTGGGGCGCAAGTGTACTGAGCTGTGGGGCACCGGGGCGCAGGGATACAGGGCACAGGGATGTGGGTCACCCCAAGGTGCCGAACTGTGGGGCACAGGGGTCTGGGGCGCAGGGAGACAGGGATGTGGGGCGCAGGGGTGCTGGGCTGTGCGGCACAGAGGTCCGGGGCGCAAGGGTGTGGGGCACAGGCTACAGGGGTGCATGGATACAGGGCTGCAGGGCACAAGGGTGCGGAGTGCAGGGGTGTGGGGCATAGGGGTGCAGGGATGCACAGCACAAAGGTGCAGGGCTGTGGGGCGCAGGCTACAGGAGTGCAGGGCTGTGGGCTGCAGGGGACAGTGGTGCGGGGTGCAGGGCTGCAGGCACAGGGGTGCAGGGACGCACGGCACAGGAGCGGGGCTGCAGGGCACAGGGGTGCAGGGATACAGGGGTGAGGGGCACAGGGGTGCAGGGACGCACAGCACAAGGGTGCAGGGCTGTGGGGCGCAGGCTACAGGGGTGCACGGCTACAGGCAGCAGGGGACAGTGGTGCGGGGTGCAGGCACAGGGGTGCAGGGACGCACGGCACAGGAGTGGGACTTCAAGGCACAGCGGCGCAGGGATACAGGAATGCAGGGCTGCGGGCTGCAAGGCACAAGGGTGCGGGGCGCAGGGGTGTGGGGCACAGGGGTGCAGGGTTGTGGGGTGCAGGGCTACAGGGCACAGGGGTGCGGGGCACAAGGGGTCCGGGGCGCAGGGCGACAGGGGTGTGGGGCGCAGGGGTGCCGGGCTGTGCGGAACAGAGGTCAGGGCACAAGGGTGCGGGGCACAGGCTACAGGGGTGCAGGGATACAGGGACGCAGGGCTGCAGGGTATGGGCTGCAGGGCACAAGGGTGCGGGGCGCACGGCACAGGGGTGTGGGGCACAGGGACGCACAGCACAACGGTGCAGGGCTGTGGGGCGCAGGCTACAGGGGTGCATGGCTGCAGGGGACAGGGGTGCAGGGTGCAGGGCTGCAGGCACAGGGGTGCAGGGTGCAAGGGTGCCGAGCTGTGGGGCACCGGGGTGCCGGGCTGTGGGGCACAGAGGTCCAGGGCACAAGGGTGCGGGGCACAGGGGTGCTGGATTGCAGGGCACAGGGGGTGCAGGGCACAGGGGATACAGACCAGACACAGTGTGGAGCAGTATAGCCCCCTCCAGTGATGATGGGAGTGATCTGGGAGTAATCTAATGGGATTGATCACTCCCATCATCGCCGCTCCACACTGCGCCCACTGCTGTCTCCTCCGGAGAAGAACGGGCAAGTGCGGAGGACCGGGGGAGCGGGCACAGTAGCGGGAGGTCCGGCGGCCGCGGACAGCAGGCAGTGCAAGCACTGGGGAGAGCGGGCGCAGCGGCGATGATTGGAGTGATATGGGAGCGTCAGATCACTCCCAGATCACTCCCATCATCACTGGAGGGGGCGATATCCGCCCCCTCCAGCACTCCATGCTATGGAAGGGGCGGTGCCAGACCCTTCCATAGCTGGCTATCAGAACTACTGGGATTGGCTGTTGGAAGTTCCAACAGCCAATCACAGTGAACGCAGATGAAGGGTGGCAAAGCCACCATCCCCCCGACGTCACCCTAAGGTCCCTGGCTTCCTGTAGCCCTGGTGAGATTATGCCGACGCCGCTCACTGGGGCTACAAGAAGGGGATCCCGCCATGACGTTGTGGGACGTCACAGGTCGGGAGGGCACTGACTTCTATGACGTCCCACAACGTCATAGGTCAGGAAGGGGTTAAAGAATAGCGTTAACGTAATGTAACGCTGTGCTCAGGCTGCATATTCATCCCTATGGTTACCGGCAAACAAGCGCAGCCGGAAGCTTCACCCCTAAGGACCCAATATGCGCTATTTCAGAGCACACAGGAAACGCTACAAACCGCGTTTCCTGTGCACTCAGCAAAATCCAACAACAATCCAGTCGTTCGGAGTGAAGCTACCGGCTCCGCTTGCTTACCGGTAATCACAGGGATGAATATGCAGCCTGAGCACTCAGGCTGGAAAATTCCATGCTTTACATGGATTTGTCCGCCTTATGGCTGACTCTGGTGTGACCCTAGCCTAAACGCTTGTGTACTTTTCAATGTGCACGCTTTAAAAAGAATGAGTGTATACATGCCCATTAGGTATAAAACACCACTGAAGTCCACACAATTGATCAAAGCAATAAAGTGAAGTTTTATTTTATTACATGAGGACGTAATAATACACTGTGGTGACAAAGTAAAAATCCAGTAAAAAGGATAAAGAATAAGACAGAAAGGAGAGAGAGAGGCACACTGCCGCTGGGGAAGAATGCAGAATACCTAGGGGAGCAGTCTCATAGTGTGGACAAGGTGCTATAACACTGGTCAACAGCATTTTTGGTGCCAAAGATATTTCATTGAATTTAGGGTAACTTTGGGGTGCTGATTCTGAATATGTCATCAGTTTTGCCAGATTGGCTCAAGTTTTTGAGATTTTTCGTAAAATGTGTAAAAAAAAAGACGTTTTTTGCTACACGCGCATTAACTTTATTGATATTGTCATGAATACAATAAATTTAGCAAAGTAAATGTTGATTTTAGTTTATTTTAACTAGTTTTAGAAAGTAATCTTCAAAAATGAACAAGACATGAAAGATAGACATTTAATCGCTGGAAAAGCGCTTTTTATATGATTTTCTTCTATGTGAGCTATTGGGGCAGTCACGCTGTAGATTCCAGCAGTAATCAGCCATCATATGTCTGTCCCATCTGCCTTGGTACCTTTCCTCCATCACCATAATATCCTGATGAAATCTCTCCCCTTGTTCTTCGCTAAAATCTCCAAGGTTTTCTGGAAATCTGTCCAAGTGACTGTGAAGATAATGCAATTTAATGCTCATGTGTACACCCAGATTTCTAAATCTCAATAGCATGTTTTGTACCAGTTCTTCATAATTGTCTGCCTTTTGATTTCCCAAGAAGTTCTTCACTACCAACACAAAACTACACCATGCAGCAGCTTCAATGTCATTCATTTCCTTAGGAAAATTTGAATCTTTAATGAGTTTCCGAATTTGAGGACCATCAAAGATTCCTGCCTTCAGTTTTTCGCTACTAAGACCAGGGAAAGATCTGCAGATGTACATGAAGCAATTACCATCTTTGTCTAATGCCTTGACGAACTGCTTCATTAATCCTAACTTTATGTGAAGTGGTGGTAGAATGATTTTTTCCCTGTCCACCAAAGGTTCGTTCACTATGTTTGATGCTCCTACTGTCAAGGTGTCCCTTGGAGGCCAATTCAGTTTCTCCCAGTGCTGATGTTTTGCTCTACTATCCCACATGCAGATGAAGCAAGGATACTTTATGTATCCACTTTGCTGTCCAAGTAAAAAGTTGACCATTTTTAAATCAACACATATCAGCCACGAATGTTCATGGTAGCACAGTTTCTCCAAGACCATTTTGACATTTTGGTATTGTTCTGCAAGTTTAGTTGAGTGAGCTACTGGAAGAGATGCACACTGATTGCCATTGTTCAACAAAACACATTTCAAACTCCTTTTAGAACTATCTATGAAAAGCCTCCAGTCTACAGGACGATATACTTGTAAACCCATTTGCAGCATCAGGCCAGGAATATCCTTACAATATACAAGTAGGTCATCTTCACAGAAAAATGGAAGAAGTGCTTCTTCTCTGGTCCTGTAAGATGTAATTTTAGTTCCAGGCGTCAGACAATTTTTTTCACTTAGCCTTGAAGCTAAAAGTTCGGATGCACTTTTTGAGAGGTTGAGGTCTCTTATTAGATCGTTGAGCTCTCCTTGGGTAAATTGCGTAGGTGTTCTGAAACTTCCTTCATATTCTAGTTCACTTCCAGAACTAATGCTTAGCTCCATACCCTGCATTTCATCATCATCATCAGGTGGGGGAAGGTCAGGTAACATGGTAAACACAGGTACAGGCACATCTTCACAATGAGGGACAGGCCTTCTTGCAGATTCCATGTTAGGATACTCCCATTTTCGTTTCTTATGCTTATTGAATCCTTGTACTTGCACTGCACAGAAATAACACTCATCATGATGATTTTTTTGCTCTCTCCACACCATTGGAACACCAAATTTGAAGCTTGTTCTTTGTCCTTTGCTCCATTTTCGTAATAATTCGATACATGCTTTGCACACTATGTGTGGTGCCCAAAACTTGTCTTGGTCCCCAAGCATAACCCCAAAATAGGCAAAATACACTTTTTTAACGAAGTCTGTTATGTTTCTTCTATGTTTTGTCAGTGTATATTCACCACAAATGTAACAGAATGAGTCTGGATCGTTAAGACAACTTCTTCTTGATGAGTTCATGCTTTTCACTGGAAAACAGACAACAACATAAAGTTAGTGCAAAAATCAAGCTATGAACAAACTTTTAGAACACTAATTAACACAAAACTATATTGAGAACTGCTCAGTTCAAGTACTAATCCAAAGAAATTAATGAGATGATGCGTCGCATTTACCAACAAGTGCTATAAATAAGATACCAACAATCTCAAAAACTTGAGCCAATCTGGCAAAACTGATAGCATATTCAGAATCAGCACCCCAAAAATACCCCAAATTCATTAAAATATTTTGGACACCAGAAAAAAAAATTTTTTTTGTTGACCTGTGTAATCTATGATTGAGGTGTGGGGCCAGTGGAATAGGGACATGCCCTGTCAGGTGCTAAGTACAATTTACACTTAAAGGGATCCTGTCACCTCCAAAAAGGCACCTAAGCTTCAAAAACATGTCCCTGCAGCATCCTATAAGCATTCTCACACTCCTCTTGTCTCCAAAATACTTCCTGTAAAAGTTCATAAAAACGTTTTAATACTCAGTCATTAGCCATGATAATTAGTAGGGGCTATATTCTTTAGCCCCTAGGGTGTGTTTTTTTGCTGCCTCTTAGTCATAAGATCATGCCCTAATGGGCATGATCTTTTATTCATGTTCTATGCAGGCCCTGCCTGCTTTCCACGGCGCTGGCTGTGCATGAAATGAAGTGAATCGATGCATCATTTCCGGTCGGGTGACATCAGTACACCCACGCCACTCGTTCGTCTTCAAGCACCGCGTTGTGCATGTGGTGCTTGAAGCCGAACGAGCGGCATGGGTGTACTGACATCACCCGACTGGAAATGATGCGATTCACGTCATTTCATGCACAGTCAGCGCCGTGGAAAGCAGGCACATGTTTTTGAAGCTTAGGTGCCTTTTTGGAGGTGACAGGATCTCTTTAAGGCCTAGTTACACAAACAGATAATTGTGCAGAGATTGTTCGCAAATCTCTGGTTTCAGTGAAATCATGGACACATTGTTACATTTGTACACGGCCACAAAATGGAACAATGTGTCCATGATTTCAATGCAACCAGAGATCTGCAAACAATCTCTGCACAATTATCTGTGTGTGTAATCGGGCCTTTAGGCAAGCTTACCCATTAAGGGTTTTGAATAGTGATGAGCGAATCCTAAATTACTCGGAATCGCTTGACTCCAGCGAGTCCGAGCACAGGACTCGCTACTCGTTGCGAGTCTAGCGAGTCCAATGTTAATGAATGGGGAAGCGAGTAATAGCGAGTAGTGTGCGATTTACAAATCACAGATGTGTCTCGGAAGCTTCAGCCTGAAGCAATCCTAGTTTGTCAGAGACTCTGATTGCCATTGATTTGCATTGGACTCGTTTACTTTGCAACACAGTAATCGCTGGGAAACTCGCACAGATAAGAGTCCTGTGTGCTCTGTGTGCTGGCTGCCGCAGCTCCAGGGTCCTAGAGCCTGCCTGCTACCTGATGTAGCAGTGCTGAGATTGTTCTCAGTCTGCTCATTCCCTGTGCATAGACATCTATATCTATGCACAGGGATGAGCAGAGAGGACATCGCGTTTTGGACTGCGTCGGACGGAAGAGGATTTTTTTAATTAAAGATGGAGTCCCTAATGGCTTTTTTTTTATTTCTAATAAAAAATTTTCTCTGTGTTGTATTTTTTTTAAAACAATTTAATAGAAATTCATGGCGGTCATGTCTAATATTGGCGTGACCGCCATAAATTTCGGGCTTAGGGCCAGCTGATAATACAAAGCTGGCCCTAACCTCTTTATTACCCAGCTTGCCACCGCCACCAGGGCCGCTGGAAGAGCGGGGTTCAGCTCCAGAGGATGGCGCTTCAATGAACGCGCCATCTTCTGGGGCGGCTGCGGGCTGCAATTTGCAGCGGGGGTTACCCAGAAAGCTTGGGCATCCCTGCGCTGCGGATTCCAGCCCCCAGCTGCTTAGCTGTACCTGGCTAGACATAGAAATTGCGCGGAGCCCCACGCATTTTTTTTAAATTATTTCATGAAATTCTGAGATTCTGACTCTGAGACTCTGACTCTGAGACTCTGACTCTGACTCTGAGACTCTGACTCTGAGACTCTGACTCTGAGACTCGGACTCTGACTCTGAGACTCTGACTCTGACTCTGAGACTCTGACTCTGACTCTGAGACTCTGACTCTGAGACTCTGACTCTGAGATTCTGACTCTGAGACTCTGACTCTGACTCTGAGACTCTGACTCTGACTCTGAGACTCTGACTCTGAGACTCTGACTCTGAGATTCTGACTCTGAGACTCTGACTCTGAGACTCTGACTCTGAGACTCTGAGACTCTGACTCTGAGACTCTAACTCTGAGACTCTGACTCTGACTCTGAGACTCTGACTCTGAGACTCTGACTCTGAGACTCTGAGACTCTGACTCTGAGACTCTGACTCTGACTCTGATACTCTGACTCTGACTCTGAGACTCTGACTCTGAGACTCTGACTCTGAGACTCTGATACTCTGACTCTGACTCTGAGACTCTGAGACTCTGAGACTCTGACTCTGAGACTCTGACTCTGAGACTCTGACTCTGACTCTGAGACTCTGACTCTGAGACTCTGACTCTGAGTCAGACTCTGACTCTGACTCTGAGACTGTGACTCTGAGACTCTGACTCTGACTCTGAGACTCTGACTCTGACTCTGAGACTCTGACTCTGAGACTCTGAGACTCTGACTCTGACTCTGAGACTCTGACTCTGAGACTCTGACTCTGAGACTCTGACTCTGAGTCAGACTCTGACTCTGACTCTGAGACTCTGACTCTGAGACTCTGACTCTGAGACTCTGACTCTGACTCTGAGACTCTGACTCAGAGACTCTGACTCTGAGACTCTGACTCTGACTCTGAGACTCTGAGACTCTGACTCTGAGACTCTGACTCTGACTCTGAGACTCTGACTCTGAGACTCTGACCCTGAGACTCTGACTCTGGCTCTGAGGGTGAGACTCTGACTCTGAGACTCTGACTCTGAGACTCTGACTCTGAGACTCTGACTCTGAGACTCTGACTCTGACTCTGAGACTCTGACTCTGAGACTCTGACTCTGAGACTCTGACTCTGAAATTCATGAAATAATAAAAAAAAAATGCGTGGGGCTCCGCACAACTTCTATGTCTAGCCAGGTACAGCTAAGCAGCTGGGGGATGGAATCCACAGCGCAGGGATGCCCAAGCTTTCTGGGCACCCCCCGCTGCAAATTGCAGCCCGCAGCCGCCCCAGAAGATGGCGCGTTCATTGAAGCGCCATCCTCTGGCGCTGAACCCCGCTCTTCCAACGGCCCTGGTGGCGGTGGCACGCTGGGTAATAAAGGGGTTAATACCAGCTTTGTTATACAAGCTGGTATTAAGCCCGAGATTCTTAATGTCAGGCCACGTTTGACCCAGCTACTAAGAATCTCCAATAAAGGGTTAAAAAAACACAAAACAGAGAAAATTTTTTATTTGAAATAAAAAAAAAAGCCATTAGGGACTCCATCTTTAATTAAAAAAATCCTCTTCTGTCCGACGCAGTCCAAAATGCGATGTCCTCTCTGCTACATCCCCTGTGCATAGATATAGATGTCTATGCACAGGGAATGAGCAGACTGAGAACAATCTCAGCACTGCTACATCATCTCTGTGAGCAGGCGGGCTCTAGGACCATGGAGCTGGCAGCCTGCACAGAGAAGACAGCTGGACTCGGCTCGCAATGTAACAGCAGTTACTTTGCGAATTTCCCTGCTATCACTGGCACAGTAGCCGAGTCTAATGCAAGACAATAGCAATCCTAGTTTTGTCAGCGTTTGCCATTGATTTGC
Source organism: Allobates femoralis (assembly GCA_033576535.1). NCBI lineage: Eukaryota > Metazoa > Chordata > Amphibia > Anura > Aromobatidae > Allobates > Allobates femoralis. Next base: position 156,117,048 of record JARQOC010000002.1, on the reverse strand, counting down.
ATTGGACTCGTGCGAGTAAACGCTGGGAAACTCGCAGAGTACCGAGTCCTGCGAGTCCCTTACTACTCGCCGAGTAACGAGTCCTAGCGAGTAGATTCGCCCATCCCTAGTTTTGAACTTGCAACCTGAACATAAAATGTCCTAGGCATTGTCCTCTAGGCTATGTAGCTTGCTCTGATGGTTTTGAACTTGCAACTTGAAGGTGCAAGGTCCTGGACACTATTTTCTAAGCTACGAAGCTTGCTTAAGGGTTTTGAACTTGCAACCTGAAGGTGCAAGGTCCTGGGCACTATCCTCTAGGCTACAAAGCTTGCTTAACCATTAGTAGTAAGGTTTTTCTCCCAGCCAGGTTTGTGCAAGATGGCCCGACACGTGTTTCGCATATCGGCTGCTTCAGGAGGACTTCAGTGGTGTTTTATACTTCATGGGCATGTATACACTCATTCTTTTTAAAGCGTGCATATTGTTCTGGAGTAGTTTGCCCCTGCACTAAATGATGTCTATGTACAATTCTTTATTCTATTTCATGTACTTTTCAATGTGCTGCATTTTTCTCCTCATTTCAATATTTCAACTCTGGGGCATTCGATGCCATTTCAGTGGAGGCTGTGCCTAATTTTTTTTAAAAAAGGGAGACTGTTGTTGGGGTCTCCTTGCCGTTTGTTGCTTGACTTGAACAGGGCTCACTGAGCTCAAAACCTACCACTGACCCTCCTGCACCTGTTGCTCAAATACTCAACCTTCAATTGCCAGGCCCAGGTCTCAGGCCTTTCTGCCATTGTGGCCCCATACAAAACCTATAGGATGGATACCACTTTAGTGTGTTGTGACACCAATTTTTGGAATAGAGGGAAAAGTAGTTACGTTTCCTTGCTGTTTGATGCATGAATTAACCAGGGCTCTTTGAGCTCAGTACCTATCCCTGAAACTCCTGCACCTGTTCCTGAATATTGAACCTTTTTGTCCATTGAACCAGTGATTAAAAAAATTTGCTGTATTTACATTTACCATTTTTGTGGGCTTAAAAGCAGTGATTGCTACATCTCCCTTATTGTTTGCGTAAACTGTTTTTGGTTATAAACCAGGTTTTGGCAAATGTGCTGTATACACATGAACAGTTTTTTGGCCCATAAAAGCATTTTTTGGTCAATCTCACCTGTCTACTAGACCTATACAGGTCAATAACCTAGCTGAGCAATCTTTTCTATAGTATTCCACAAAACATATCATTGTCCTACCTGTTTGAGGAAGGCATAACATTGAGTGGAGCGCTTGCATGATCTTTGAGGGTATCTGGCCCACTAGGCCTATACAGGCTACTGACCTACCTGACTAAGTTTTCCTATAATATTCCACAAAACTTATAGTTGTCCCACCTGTGTGTGGTGGGGCATAACATTGACAGGAGCACTTGCATGAGCTTTGAGGGTATGCGACCCACTAGGCCTATACAGGTGACACATCCCTGTATTGCTGACAATGTTTAACCTTGAAATGCTAGGCCAGTTCCTGTTCCAGACCCTGTGCCATGCATGTCGGCAGGGCGATTCAGCAATTTTTATTCTGGGACCATTGATGCCATTTTCCTGTGGTCTGACCCTTTGTGAACAGTGAGGACTCTTGTTGGGGTCTCCTTGCTGTGTGGTACATGATTTGAGCTGGGCTCTCTGAGTGACATGCCTATACCAGTGTCTCGTCCTCCTTTTACTCTCCTCCTCTCTTTTTACTTAATGTAGAAAACTGCTGCCACTTTTCCCTAATGACTCATCCATCTGTCAATTCAAAGTCAGTTTCACTCATCTCTGAAATTTTAAGTGAATGTCAACCACCTTCAATTTTGAAGTGGCTTGGAAGAGTATGCAAGCTGGCACAGACCATGTCTCGTGCACCCATGCTACGCCATGAGACTATTATCAAAGTGTGAAACAAATTAGACCAGAAGGATATGATGCATTTGGCCATCCATTACCTTCATCACAGCTCTATTATTTTTTCTTATAATTCGTTATTTTGAAAATATAATATAATATAATATAATATAATAGTATGAACAGCATAAAAAAACAAGACAAGCCCACAAATAACACAAGTTCCATGTAGCACTACAAGTATATAGGGCTCAAAGAAACAATACTGTAATTTCAAAATGTAGAAAAATAAAAAAACTAAGAAACAGGTCTTTAGCAGTCCAGCAACAATGGCCTTGTGTATGGCCACTATTCAGCTCTACCTTAATATGTATAATCTAATCCTGATGTCTCCTTCTTCTACAGGTATGACTTCAATATACACATCTTTTCCCTACATCTGATCCCCGGCTGCATCTCATCCCTGCTGCATCCCTGGCTGCATCTCATCCCTGCTGCATCTCATCTCTTCTATGTGCTGTGCATTTTATCATGTATTGACTTCATTATTCACATCTTTTCCTTACATCTGATCCCCGGCTGCATCTCATCCCTGCTGCATCCTTGGCTGCATTTCTTCCCTGTTGCATCTCATTTCTTCTATGTGCCGTGCATTTTGTTTTGGTATGACTACATCATTATACACATCTTTCCCAAATCTGATCTTTTCCTGCATGATTCATTGTGGCATATCTGTAATTATTCATTCCACCTTTCTTGCTTTATGACCTCTATGTTAATATTTGTATATGTTTCTGCATCTGGTCTAAGCTCTGATTAGATGTTCAAGAGATATCTATGCCTTCCTTAACCCACCTGATTGAACTTGTGTAAAAAATTAGAGCCCAGAGATCTGTTAAGCCTTTAGTCTGTTCAGTGCATAATTCCAAGTGCAGAATTTAAAGTGTGATATAACCAATCAGACCAGACTTGGACTGGAAAAGACCGCAAGGTACTGGTAAACATATTTACTGCTATGTTTCCTCTTCTGCTCACCTTCACCCCCATACCACTTCATTTTTTACTAACTCCATTAATCCCTCCACCTACTAATGAAGCAGTCCTCTCTCCCTCCATCCTACCCTGCCACCTCACCTCCTCCTCTGAACTGTTCATTCACATACAATCCTTTCTCTCCAGACATGCATGCCCACCACATACCCTCTCCTGCTCCCACCTTCTAACTTTCTTTCAGGTTCTCCTATTTGCTGGTGACATATCCTCAAATCCTGGACCCCATCAAGTCATCTCCATAGTAATTTCTAACAAATACCCACGATCCAACACAAACATTTGCAACCTTAATAACTTTATAGCCATTCGTCCAGCCCCTTCTCCCCCAGTACCTTTATCTGGAGCACTATGGAATGCACGCTCTGTCTGCAACAAATTTTCATATATCCATGATCTCTTTATCACTAACAAACGCTTTCCTTGGCATCACTTAAATGTAGTTCACCCATTCTGTTACGGTTGTGAAACCCACTGGGACGGGGTACTCGGTACCGGACCGGGGTACTGCTGGGGGATGTCACGGCGGTCCTGGTCCGGACCGTGTGCCGGGTTCGCACAATAAATGAGGGGTATTTACAGGGGATAAGGTTTGTCGTGACGCCACCCACGGGTTGTCGTCAGGGTGACAACTGCTGCTGCAGAACCTCCGGGGATGATGTTTGGCAGCTGTAGATGGAACGGCTCCCTGCAGGTAGAGCCTGGTTCCCCGGGGCAGTGGTAATTAAAGTCTGTGATGGTTGTTATAGATTTTACAGGAAAGTAGAGGTAGTAGGAGAGATGATGAGAGTGGAGGCAATGGCAGTTTATGAGGGAAAGGGGGGCTTCAGCACAAGGATCACACACACGTTTGTTGTCGTTTTCCAAGTCTTTACTGTGCAGATGATAAATCAGAGTATTGTCCACGGAGTCTGTACCGGGGCCGGGTTGCTCCCACCCTGACCGGGTTCTTGGCTTCCTACTTCTGCGCTTTGTGTGTGGCCCTGCTGCCGCTTTTAGCTGAACTGCTGGCCCTGTCTCCACTCACGGGTACCAATCTGCCAGTCAACTTGAGTCTTCTGTGTCACTGACCCCTCCGTGTTGCTTTGCTATGGTATAGTGAAGATGGTGGACCTTCACTATTCTGGTATTCACTGTCCTGTCTGTCTCAGGCACAGCATCGGATCCGGTATCCATCCTAAGTGCCTCTCCGGGGTGAGTTCAGGGTAACTCCTTGTCCCTGGTGTGTTCCTCTGTTTCTCTGACTCCTTCCCTCAGACCTCTCAGGACCTCCACTCCAACTCGACTCCCTCTCCAGCTCCAACCCAGACTAAACGGACTAATTGTCACTCCTGCTCTGAGGTAAACAACATTAGCTTCACCCACTTTTGCAGGTGCCACCTAAGCTCCTCCCACTTCCTAGTGTAGTGTTGTGTGGGGAGTAAACCCGTGTTGCTGTTTCTGTGGCACATTAACCCTTGGGGTGCCACACAGCCTCTCCCGTTGCACTTTCTTATGGTGGATTCAGTCTTTCTCACACCCTCTGCCCCAGTAACAAGCATGGTGGAGGAGTTGGCTTGCTACTGTCTGATAACTGCTCCTTTACCCCAATCACACTGCCTCCCTCCTTTACTCCCCCCTTTTTTAAGGTGCTTTCCGTTCACGTCTACTCTCCCTGCAACCTTCCGCTGGTTGTCCCCACCCAGCTTAAGCTGTTACCGCCCCTCAGGGTCACCCACCGCTTTTATTGAACACTTCACCACCTGGCTACTTCACTGCCTCTAAACTTTTATCACTGACTACCTCCTTTAAAGAAGAAAGATGTTCCAGCGAGGACAGGAAAGGTTAATCCAGTTAAAACATGTACTTTATTTTCTTCATGCTACAACACGTTGTGTGCAGGTAGTTAGATGACCCCAGCTACAGAGCAAATCACATGCGTTTCGACAGTTATGTCTTATTCATGTATTAAACTCTCTGTGGCCCTGCACAGACTTAAAGCAGTGGGAGTATAGGAAGGGGAGTGGTAAGCACTTATGCATGTGAATACTATTACTAATTATTAACACTTAGCCACTCCTTGGGTTAGAAAAAATAATCTCCTACGTCCCAGTTATCTAAAGTCATATTTCTATATAATCCTTTCTATTATCAAAAGATAAAAAGTAAAATACATATTATACACAGCATCAAGGCACATAATAATATTGATTTATGTACCTTGTTGCTGTATGTAATATGCATTTTCCTTATTATCTTTTGATAATGTAAAGGTTTTTATAGAAATATGACTTTAGATCACTGGGACATAGGAGATCATTTTTTCTAACCCAAGGAGTGGCTAAGTGTTAATAATTAGTAATTGCATTCACATGCATAAGTGTTTACCACTCCCCTTCCTATACTCCAACTGATTTAAGTCTGTGCAGGGTCAAAGAGAGTTTAATCCATGAATAAGACATAACTGTTGAAACTGTTACCTACCTGCATACAACTTGTTTTAGCATGAAGAAAAAAAAGTACAGTACATGTTTTAACTGGATTAACCCTTCCTGTCCTCGCTTGAACTTCCTTCTTCTTTCTTGGATTGCAATACGTCCAGACCGGGATGACTCCGTGTGAGGCAGCACTGGGACAGGTTGGCTGGAGACAAGAAGGGGTGAGCTGAATTTCATTTTCCTATTTCATACCTATGACTACCTCCTTTGGGCTCTTGCAATGGTCCTCCGCAGCCACTCACAAAGATGACCACATGCTGGACCTTATCTTCACCCACCTACAGCATGTTCCCTCACTAACCTCAAACTCACCCCTCCCCCTGTCTGACCACAACTTACTGACATTCTCTTCCTTCTCCTCTCCTACTACACAACCCCCACTCTACAAACTCACTCATCCTCACAGAGATCTCAAACATATTGATTTACACTCATTCTCAGAGTCCCTTCTCCCTCTAACAGACACAGCTTCCTTACATGACACAGATGCTGCTGCCACCCTACATAACACTACAATAACTAGAGCCTTCGATTTGGCTGCCCCCTCACATACAGCAAAACTCACACAAACCCTGGCACACCAGCCTCACTAAAGAACTGAGACGGGCTTCCAGGGTTGCAGAGCGGAGAATGAAGAGATCCTACTCAACTGAGCACTTTGCTATATACAAGCAGTCAGTCCCTCACCAACTTCCGCACTCACTGACGCAAAACATGCCTACTTCTAATCTCTAATAACCTCCCTGTCTCATAATCCTAATCACTTGAACAAATATTGAAGGAACTCCGGCACCAGACTTGTTGCAGTTAACATGTAGCAATGATAGATCTGAATGCATTGGGAATTGAAAATAATGACATTATTCCTGCAGTGAGTAATTTAGAGGAAGAACAATTACGTATCCCTAATACTGATTTTTATCCTCTAATGTCTAGATGTCCTGCTATGGATTCTTTTCAGGTTGCTATTGAACGAGAAATTCGGGATCTGCTGACCAATCGGTCAGTGAAAGATCAAAATCTCACGGGTCTGGAAAAACAGGCTCTGTGGGACTTACAAAATAACAAACATGTTATTGTGAGACCAGCAGACAAGGGCGGCGCGGTCGTGATCTTAGACAGCCAGTTATATTACAAAGAATTAATGGGTATGCTGTTTGATACGGAGACCTTCCGCCTTTTGTCTGCAGATCTGACTCCGAAAATACAGAATGACTTACGGGTTTTGTTGTCTGAAGGTGTTAGTTTGGGAGTGATAAGTGAGAAATTGTCTGAACAACTATATGAGGAAAATCCAGTGTGCCCACTGTTCCATGCCTTCCCTAAAATACACAAACAATGCTTCCCCCCTCCATTCCGGCCCATTGTGGCTGGAATTGGGTCGGTTAATGAAAAATTATCACAATGGGTTGATTGTAAATTGCAACCATTGGTTAAAAGCTGCCCGGGGTTTATTAAAGATACTAAGCATTTACTATCTACGGTGAGGAACATGAGGTGGGAGGATGGTTATATGTGGGTGACAAGTGATGTTACAGCACTATACACTTGTATACCGCATTCATTAGTGTTACAGATAACATCGGAGATCCTGACAAAATCTAACTTATACACACGTGACACTAATATCTTCATCATAATGTGTATTAAACATCTATTGAGTACAAATGTCTTCAAATTTGACACAAGCTTCTTCATCCAAGTATGCGGCTGCCCCATGGGGGCTAGTTTCCTCCCAGCTCTAGCTAATATATATGGGTGCATGGGAGACCAGTTTTATATTCAATACTTCTAATCCTTTTTTGAATGATATCGTGTGGTGGGGGAGGTATCTCGACGATGTCATTATGATCTGGAGAGGTCTTGTCGGTGTACCTCCTCCCCCACAGGAGGAGAAGATTAGTCAATTTATCTCATATATTAACAACAATACCTGGAATTTGAAATTTACACATGAAATACATGGGAGCAGAGCCGTATATTTGGATGTGGTGTTGGAGGGACATTTTCCATCAGGTATTATACACACAGAGCTGTACCGCAAAAGCATTAGCGGTAATTCGCTGCTGCATGCGGAGAGCTGCCATCCACATCATGTGGTGCGAAATCTCCCAGTAGGAGAATTTGTACGGGCAAAGAGGTCATGCTCAACTTCTTTTTCTCTAGATATGGAAAACCAGAGAATAAGTCGACGCCTAAAAAATCGGGGATATAAGACCTGGATGATTGAGCAAGCACACAATATGGTAAAGAAAAGAACAAGGGAGTCCCTACTTGATAATGTAGAAGAAGAATCCATGTAAATAACATTTCCATTACAAAATAGTCAAAAAAGTAAAAAATCTACCATTCCAACTTTTTCTACTAACTTTAGTCAGGATTATTATGACATTGTGGCTATTATCAAAAAATATGTGCCCATGTTATATCAGGACGAAAAGTTATCTAAAATCTTGAGCGAAGGGTACAGGTGTGTGCCTAGGAGGTCTAGGACCTTGGGGAACATGCTCTCACCTAGCATGTACTTAAGTGAACCGAGAACCCCCACTTGGTTGAAGCATGTAGGATCATATAGATGTGGAGGGAATAAATGCAATCTATGCCGCCATATAGACAGGACTGATAGTTTTGTTAATTCAGTAACTGGGAAGAGCTATAAAATCAGAGCATATATAAATTGCAATACGCATCACGTAGTGTATATGGCGACATGTACAAGCTGCCAGAAATACTACGTGGGGTGCACTACGCGGTCCCTAAAAAAGTGCATCAGTGAACATGTTACAGCTGCGAACCCTAATAATGCATCGAGCCGTCGTAATATTTCAGGACTATCTAAACATTTTTTAGAAGTCCATGGAGGGGCTATGGAGTCCCTTCTAGTGAAGGGCATACATAGGGTGCCCAGACCAGTAAGGGGCGGAGACTGGGAGCGAGCAGTGTTATGTCAGGAAGCGCGGTGGATTCTAGCTCTGAATGCTCGCTTCCCCGAAGGTTTAAATTTCCGCACGGATCTAATGTATTTTTATTAGATGTTTATAGGGACGCAATTCCATGCTCCTAAGGTGAATATAATATATAGGGGAGAACTATGTAGAAACTAATAGTAACACTATCCTTGGTTGCCCTTTGCAGAATAATAATAGTGGATGTGGTGAGAAAAGAGTCAACTGAGACATGTATCAGTGAGCTTACCTGAGATGTAACAAGCTGTATCGAAAGAGTAAAAATGATGTATTGCATGGGTATAAAGAAATTGTGTTTCATGTCAGTGGGTATGTTTCTCCAATTTTTTGGCATACTCTATAAAAACGAGTTATTTGGGGAACCTTATCACTCAATGTGAATCATATATTTTTGTAATATTGTATGAATTTTTACAAAAGTGATTTATATTATATCTACTAGTGCAATATATTTATCTGTTTATATCAAGTTAGCAGTTTTTAGTCCAGTATTGATATAGTTCAAATGAAAAGACGGCTGAAAAGCAACTTATCCATATCTTAATTAATGGTGAATGATGGCACATGTGATAGGGGGGTGGTATGAATGCTTTTAGTTTCTCTATAAATATGTGATGTTCACATTTGCAAGCATGCCTAAGACTAAGGATTTTGTATCCGAAACGCGTCAGGTGTGGAGGTAGGGGGCTGCGTACCCCACTAATGCTTTTAATGATGTCTGAATAAAGATCTGGAATTTTAACTGCAACAAGTCTGGTGCCGGAGTTCCTTCAATAATTTGTTCAAGTGAATGGGAACCAGCCATTACTTCGAGCACTAACAGCCTCTGGAAGCCGTGGTGAGCAAAATACCCCCTTTCCCTTCCCTTATACTAAGTCATAATCCTAAACAGCTATTCAAAATTTTAAATTTTCTACTCCGTCCCCCATCACCTCCTCCCTCTCTTTTTTTCTCTGCTGAAGACTTTGCCTCTTTTTTCAAGCAGAAGATTGATAACTTCAGAGAAAGCTTTGATACACTGTCCCAACAGCCCCTCCTCATAATTGCATAGCCCTCCTCTTCCAAAGCCAGCTTTTCCACCATGACAGAAGATCAGTTCTCCTCCATTCTGTCAAGATCACTTCTCACCACCAGTGCCCTTGGCCCACTCCCATCCCACCTTATTCCCAACCTCACCACAGTTTTCTTCCCAACCCTCATCTTCAAACATGCCTTGATCACACCTATCCTCAAAAAGCCCTCATTCGACCCATCCTTTGCTTTTAGCTATCGCCCCATATCACTTCTCCCCTTTGCCTCTAAACTACAGGAACAGCATGTCCATCTTGAACTGTCCTCCCACCTCTCCTCATGCTCCCTCTTTAACTACTTACAATCTGGCTTCTGACCGCATCGCTCTACCAAAACAGCCCTAACTAAAGTTACCAATGACCTACTAACTGCCAAGAGCAAGCAACACTATTCTGTCCTCCTCCTCCTAGACCAGTCCTCTACCTTCGACACTGTAGACCATTCCCTCCTGTTACAGATTCTCAAATCTCTTGGTGTCACATTTCACCCTCTCCTGGATCTCTTTATATCTGACAGACTGGACATTCAACGTCTCCGTATCCCACACCACCACGTCACCTTACCTCCTATCTGTTGGTGTCCCTCATGGCTCGTTGTTAGACCCTTACTTATCTCCATCTACACCCCTGTCTTGGGACAGCTCATAGAGTCCCATGGCTTTCAGTACCATCTCTATTCTGATGACACACAGATCTGTCTCTCTGGACCTGACATCACCTCCTTACTAAGCAAAATTTCACAATGTCTGTTCGCTATTTCATCCTTCTTTTCTGCTCGATTTCTAAAACTGAACATGCAGGGTCGGCTCCATGTTTCTGTGGGCCCCAGGCGAAAAAGTCTCAGTGGGCCCCTTTAGCACATACTGCGGTATATATATATATATATATATTTTTTTTTTTTAATAAAGGTTGCGCACAATAATATATATATATATATATATATATATATATGTATGCTGTCTCTCCCCCCATTGTCTGTCTCTCCCCCTATTGTATGTCTCTCCCATCCTGTGCGCAGTCTCTCCCCTCTCTGTGCATGTCTCTCCCCTCTCTGTGCAGTCTCTCCCACTGTACGCGGTCTCTGCCTCTCCTTTGAGCCTGTCTCTTACCTGTGCTTGTTCCCTTCCCTGTGCACTGTGTCTCTCCCTTACACCTGTCTCCCCCTGTGCCTGTCTACTTCCTGTGCACTGTGTCCCCCCTGCGCACCTATCTCCATCTGCGCACCTGTCTCTCCCCTACACTCTGTGTCTCTTCACCTGTCTCCACCTGCATGCTATCTTCCCCTGCATGCTATCTTCCCCCTGTGCCTGTCCCCCCCTGTAAGCTGTGTCTCCCCCTGCGCCTGTCTCTCCCTTACACGCTGTCTCTCCCCTGAACCTGTCTCCCCCCTGCTCCTTTCACCAACTGTAAGCTGTCTCCCCCTGCAACTGTTTCTCCCCTGCACGCTGTCTCTCCCCTGAACATTGTCTCTCGCCTGCACCTGTCTCCCCTCTGTGGCAGTCTTCCTCCAGCACACTGTTTCCCCCCCTGCGCCTGTTTCCCTCCTGAGTGTAACTTGCCCCTGACAGGGCCCCCTCAGCACTGCCTCCCCACTTCAACTCACCCCTAGGGGACCCTGAGGGCTGCCCTCCACTCTACCTCAGCCTCGGGGGCCCCTGAGTGCTGCCCCACACCTCAGTCTCGGGGGCCCCTTAGTGCTGCCCCCACACCTCAGCCTCAGGGACCCCTGAGAGCTGCCCCCACACCTTAGAATCAGGGGCCTCTGAGAGCTGCCCCCACACCTCAGCTTCAGGGGCCCCTGAGAGCTGCCCCACATCTCAGCCACAGGGGTCCCTGAGAGATGCCCCCACACATCAGTCTCAGGGGCCCCTGAGAGCTGCCCCCACACCTCAGCCTCAAGGGCCCCTGGGACCTGTCCGCACACCGCAGCCTCAGGGGCCCCTCAAAGCTGCCCCCAAACCTCAGCCTCTGGGGCCCCTGAGAGCTGCTCCACACACCTCAGCCTGAGGGACCCCTGAGTGCTGCCCCCACACGTCTTCTTAGGGGGCTCATGAGAGCTTCCCCCACACTCATCCTCGGGAGCGCATGAGAGCTGCCCCCACACTCATCCTTGGGGCTCAGGGGCCCCTGAGAGATGCCCCCACATCATCCTAGGGGGCCCCTGACCGCTGCCCGCACACACCATCTTCAGGGCATCCTTAGCAATGCCTCCACCCCCCTCTCTCCATTCTAAATTTACCGGCAGTCACTGATCTCATCTCAGCGCTTCAGCCTGTCATGTGTAGTGTGAGCTGCAGCCGGCGCCGCACACACAGGAAATAGCGACCACTGCGCCGGCTGCAGTGTCACGCTACACATGACAGGCTAAGAAGGCTGAGATGAGATCAGTGACTGCCGGTAAAGTTAGAATGGAGAGAGAGGGGAGGCAGTGCTAAGGGGGTAAGGGGGCCCCTAAGTATATGGTGCTCAGGGGCCTAGTGAACCCTCCCCCAGTGTCTGGGCCCCGGCATTTGCCTGGGTGCGCCGGGTGCTGACGCCGGCTCTGTGAACATGGACAAAACAGAATTCAATATCTTTCCACTAACTCACTCTACCCCTCCACCAGACCCATCCCACAAAGTCAATGGCTGCTCACTCGCCCCTGTCCCACATGCTCGGTGCCTCAGAGTGATCCTTCAAGCCACATATGCAAGCCCTTGCCACTTACTGCCGTCTACAACTCAAAAATATTACGCGGGTCTGTACATTCCTTGACCAAGATAGTGCAAAAACACTTGTAGATGCCATTATCATCTCCAACCTCGATTATTGTAATCTCCTGCTCTCTGGCCTCCCCCTCTAGCACCCTTGCACCGCTCCAATCTATCCTAAACTCTGCTGCCCGATCAGTCCACCTGTCTCCCCGCTATTCGCTAGTGTGCCGCCCAGCTTAGGGGACCGGGATACCCGGCGCAGGGTCCCTTTCCTTGGGGGAGTCACTGGTGGCTGGACCCAGGCCGTGGCCCCAGGCTGGCACACTCCTAAAAGGGGGTATTTACAGGGGATTTAGAAGTTTATATAATTTATAAAGTTTGTAGATGTTATTGTCGTGACGCCACCCGGAATAATGTGGCTATATATGGCCACCGCTGCCTTGTACTGGCCAGGGGATGATGGTGAGAGGCAGCTGAGATGGTATAGCCCTTTTCCGGGTAGGGCTGTAGGGTCCCCTGGACAGGTGATGTTAAAGTTAATGATGGATGAAGATGGAAGTATGGTGAGGAGATGTTAAGGACACAGACACTTACTTGATTCACAGCAAATTCTCTCAGCGGTGATGGTCCCAATCCTGGATAGATGGTAGCTGTTAAATCAGAGGCTGAGGCACAGATGAAGTTTAACTGGTTTACTTTCAACCAAACTATAATACAACAAGTCCCGTATCCGGAGTCTGCAATAGGGGTTCAGTTGCTCAGGCCCCACCGGGTCCTTTACCTCCTGCTTGCGCTGTCTGTGTGGCCCTGCTGCCGTGTGTGAACTCGCTGCCGGCCCAAATCTGTCCTCTCTGGGTCCCACTCAACAGGCAACTTGAGTCCTTTGTCTCTCTCTGCTTACCCCCTCCGGGTGTACTGCTGAACTCTTAGTATGTTGGTGTGTCTGGCCCTGTAAGCTTGTTGTTACCTCACGTTGTCCGGTTGCTGTATTGTATATAACTAATGCAGCCACGGATCCGGTATCGGTATCTGCGCTTTTTATCTAGGGTAGATAATGATGCTACCCGATTCTGAAAGTGTTTCTCTTATCAGTTTTCTCCTCCTCAGACCGATGGCTTGGCCCTGGAAATTGTCAGTCAGTCCTCAGGAACTCAATGCAGCTCCTGTCACTCTGAGCTCCTGGCTCCAACTGTCTGAAAATTTACCTCAGACCAGTGTTTTATCTCTAGGGAAGTCTCTGGTGTCTCTGGAGCTCCCCCTACTGGCCAAAGGTGGTAGTGCAGTGGCATGGCTTTCTAAGTGAGTGCAACTATTATGATCTTATACTGTGGCTAATACCCGCAGGGGCGCCACACTAGTCTCTCCTGTCTGCCAAGCCCTTCATTGGCTCCCCATTTCTCAGATGCCCCGGTTCAAAACCCTAACTATGACATACAAAGCTGTCCACAATCTGTCTCCTCTATACATCTGTGACATGGTTACACGATACCTACCCTCACACAACCTTCGATCCTTTCAAGAACTCCTCTTCTAATCCCCTCTTATCTCTTCTTCCCACAACCGCATACAAGATTTCTCCCATACATCTACTATACTCTGGAACTCTTTGCCCCAACACATCAAACTCTCGCCCACTGTGGACACCTTCAAAAGAAACCTGAAGACCTCCCTCTTCTGACAAACTTACAACCTACAGTAAGCCTTAGTCCACCAAACCACCGCACGACCAGCTCTACCCTCTCTTATTGTATCCTCACTCATCCCTTGTAGACTGTGAGCCCTCACGGGCAGGGTCCTCTCTCCTTCTGTACCTTGTGTGCCTTATATTGTTCATGCATTTGTACTTGTCTATGTATGCCCTTTCCATATGTAAAGTGCCATGGAATAAATGGCCCTATAATAATAAATAATAATAATAATGATAATAAAATATTAATGTCACTTTTCCTGGTTTCTGTTGTCTATTCTGAGTAGTTTGGCAGCTTCTGGACACCTTTGAAAGTGTTTTCTATGTGTTTGCTGTTGCATGCCATTGATTCCAATGGGGTTCGACGGTGTTCGACAAACATTCGATGAACAATTTGTCGAGCTCTCCTCAATTCGGTGAATTGTATCAAATTAGAACACCTCTGGTGTTCGCTAATCTCTAGTGGCAAACACTAAGCTGCACATTGGGGAAAGAATCCATTCTGACTCCACATACAGCAATCAGACTAGTTCTCTGGATCAACACCCTTTCAAGGAATCTAGTTTATATAACTGTAATATTATTCAATCAAATAGAGAAGAAATGGAGCCGCACTCAAGGCTTTTGGCAGTGGATATTTATTCAATCTTCATACAACAGGTAGTGCACAGCGGGTGGCAGGACGGGGGGTACTACGTCGTTTCGTGCCAAGACAGGGCGCGAAACGACGTAGTACCCCCCCGTCCTCCCACCCGCTGTGCACTACCTGTTGTATGAAGATTGAATAAATATCCTCTGCCAGAAGCCTTGAGTGAGGCTCCTTTTCTTCTCTATTTGATTGAATACGCTGTGACGCACCTGCTGGCAGCAAGCACCGAGACGAGGCAAGTGTTACAACAGGAAGCTCATCCTCCACCCCTCCAGGTCGTGAGTTCATGATCAGCTAACGCTGCAGTGAGATCCACAAAGTAAAAGGGGAACACTGGAAAGGTTGGTGCTGGCCCAGACCTCTCTTCAAAACGTGAGGTAACTGTAATATTATACTTTTCAAGAAAGGCATCCAACCTATTATTACTTTTTAGTAGTGAATCAGTCATCACAACATCTTACGGCAGAGAGTTCCATAGTATCACTTAAACAGACTTACTCAGATACTTTCTCCTCAACAAATAGAGGGAGCTGAACTTCCTACACCACTTCACCGGATTCTGCGGAATGGCCTTCCCGTCGCACGATTGGATGGACTCGCGCACACACCCACAAGCCACAACAAGCAAGTATATCTTACGTTTGCCATATACATGTGCTGGTCAGAGGTATCACCCAACAGCTGGTCATAGTGCTCGTCACCTTTCACTATCACAAGGGCCAGTTCAGCTCTTGTCTTTGTGTTTTTGTCTATAACTTTTGAAAAACAGAATACAAGACAGCAGACAAATAACACAATCACCACCAAAACTATCAGCAGAGCACACGCTGTTACTAAGAAGGGATCCCCATTTACCAGACATAATTTCTAAATACTTACTAAGAGGATTGCTAATACCTGAGATTTCAACTAACTTTTTGGATAGGACATCAGTTCCTCTCAGGACTACTTTTGCTATCAACTGGGGCATTGTCATTGGGAAGGTACAGGTACATGATGCCCCAACCATTTACAGACCAGCCCCTCTTAATTTCATGACTGTGCTGGTGTCTTCTTGCAATGTGAAGCGTGGATCCAAGTGGCCTTCCCTTCGACTTTGACTGATGTAAATGTCACCAAAATCAGTTGGAGTGGGCCCTCATATCTGGAATCCAGGTGTGACTTCTGGACGTGTTTCTTGACAACCATTCAGTCTCCAGGTTTGATTGAGTGGGTATGCTCGTCACTGTCAAGATCTGGGAAAGAAATTAAAACTGCAGCATGTGTTTATGCAAGTCCTTTGGACAATTGTATTACATAGTTAACAAGGGTATCACTACCTGCAACCATTTCTTGGGGGAAGTATCCTCTCAACCTTGGGGCTCCTGCAAACAAAATCTCATAGAGAGTCAGTTTGTGTTGACCTGTCAGGGCATTTCTGATTAAGTACAGGGCAATGGGAAGACCGTGTAATTTAGAGTACCATTTTGTGACTAACAATGAAGTAGTGAAATAATGCAGTGCAAAGAACAAAATCTCAAATTTCATAATGTCTGAAAAGTACCTGTCATCCTTCCTGAGCATCTCATCGTAAAGAGCACATTATCTTTACGGAAAGGATATAAAAAAAGGGATATGATATTGATTCTTGGATTACCTAAAAATAAGAACAATCATCCCTGAGAGAAGAGATATGCAATGTATCCAGGAAAGATTTCCTTCTTTGGATTCCTGAAAAACGGATCATTAATTCTAAAATCAAATGACGTTGGTCCACTCCAGATAACAAGTTTATAAGCATTTTACGTACAATAATAAGTAGTTCTTTATTGATTAAAATACTAAAATAACTAAATTGTCACCCAAGATAGTGCAAAAGAACAAAGACATGGAATTTACACAATTTGATAACTGATATGATCACTCCTAATGATACCCTAGCAATATCTTTAAAGCTGGACCCTAACTACTTAGCGGAGGTCGACACCCTCTTGAAAAGCCTCTGGTGACCCTGCTCAACATCGATTCACTCTACCTATCCCTGATTTGTAAGAGTCTATATGTATAACCAATTTATAAAGTGCTGCTTAGTCCATTCTCATCATCCATAAATATATATATATTGCAGTGGCTCAGTACACATATATGTATAAGGGTCACCAGGTATATGGTCAATAGTCTGTAATAAAAGCAGGTTACGGTTAGTCTGCCTGAGCACAATTAAAAGCGATATAATGCAAGATAGTGTCAACAGGAATAGTATTCAGGGTATAAGGATACTTATCATCAGTTGTATCAGTTGTCTCCCTGCTTTCTTGAAAAACAGGCCAAAAATGTAACTGGATATCTGAAAAAATGTCCAATTATTTATTATGCAACTATCATGTTATTATTTACATGCCCTACCGTTCAAAAGTTTGGGGTCATTTAGAAATGTCCTTATTTTTTTTCAATGAAGCTAACATTAAATGAATCGGAAATACACTCTATACATTGTTAATGTGGTAAATGACTATTCTAGAAGAAATTGTCTGTTTTTTAATGCAATATCTACATACTGTAGATGTATAGAGGACCATTTCCAACAACCACCACTCCAGTGTTTTAATGGTACATTGTGTTTGCTAACTGTGTAAGAAGGCTAATGGATGTTTAGAAAACCCTAGAAAACCCTTGTACAAGTATGTTAGCACAGCTGAAAATGGTTTGGCTGATTAGAGAAGCTATAAAACTGACCTTCCTTTGAGCTAATTGAGTATCTGGAGCATTACATTTGTTTGTTCTATGAAACTCTCAAAATGGCCAGAAAAAGAGAACTTTCAAGTGAAACTCGACAGTCTATTCTTGTTCTTAGAAATGAAGGCTATTCCATGCAAGACATTGCCAAGAAACTGAAGATTTCCTACAACGGTGTGTACTACTCCCTTCAGAGGAGAGCACAAACAGAGTAGAAAGAGAAGTGGGAGACCCCACTGCACAACTGAGCAACAAGACAAGTACATTAGTGTCTCTAGTTTGATAAATCAATGCTCTCAGCTCCTCATCTGTCAGCTTCATTAAATAGTACCCACCAAAGATCTGCCATGCTGTAATTGCTGCAAAGGGAGCATTCTTTGATGAAAGCAAAGTTTTGAAGGAGAAAATTATTATTTCAAATAAAAATCATTATTTCTAACCTTGTCAATGTCTGGGCTACATTTTCTATTCATTTTGCAACTCATTAGATAAATAAAAGTATGAGTTTTCATTCAAAACACAAAATTGCCTGTGTGACCCCAATTTTTGAACGGTAGTGTATAATAAAACAGGGAAAACTATATTATTTACTCCTTTTTCTACTTATTCTACTCCAGAACATTTTAACCAAAGCATATCTGACATCTTGTGTTATTTTGTATAGGAGAGAGAGATCCACACTTACTAGAATATGTTTATGCATTTTTTCCCCTTCACCTTTTTTGCACACTATTTGCAATCTTTGAAATGGGTGGAGCGGCTTGGCTGATGCTTTAAACTCTTATCTTTCTAAGTTGTGTTGCGTGCAAGAATAATGCAGGATTGTACACGTGACTTACCTGAAACAAGGAGCGATCCAGGAGGCATTTATCTGATTACACTCGTGACCTGTTGAGGCATAAGTGGGGCCAAGCAGAGACTTTTGCCTTTTGTTGACAAGGCTCATCATGGCTTCTCCTTCTCCTGTCCTCCAGCACAACTCCCATAGTTGTACCACCTGTGTGTGGCAGGGCATAACATTGATTGGAGTACTTGCATGAACTTTGAGGGTATCTGGCCCACCAGGCATATACAGGTTACTGACCTATCTGACTAAGTTTTCCTATAATACTCCATAAAAGGTATAGTTGTCCCACCTGTGTGTGGCAGGGCATAACATTGATGGGAGTGCTTGCATGACCTTAGAGGGTATCCAGCCCACTAGGCCTATACAGATCACTGACCTACCTAAGTTTTCCAATAATACTCAATGAAAGTTATAGTTATACCACCTGTTTGTGGCGGGGCATAAAGTTGAGGGGAGAGCTTGCATGAGCTTTGAGGGTATCCAGCCCACTAGGTCTATACGGGTGACACATCCATGTATTGCTGAGCAATGTTTTATCTTGAAATGCTAGGCCAGGTCCTGTTCTAGACCCTATGCCATGCATGCAGGCTGGGCCATTCAGCAATTTGTGGTCTGGGACTATTAATGCCATTTTCTTGTGGTCTGACCCTTTGGAAACAGTGAGGAATCTTGTTAGGGTCTCTTTCCTGTGTGGTACATGATTTGAGCAGGGCTCTCTGAGTGGTATGCCTATACCTGTGCCTCATCTTCCTTTTACTCCTCCTCCTCTTGTTACTTGTAATGTAGAAAACTACTGCCACTTTTCCCTGTGACTCTCCCATCTGTCAACTCAAAGTTAGTTTCACTCACCTCTGAAATTTTAGGTGACTCTTAACCACTTTCTATCTTGAAGTGCTTTGGAATGGTGTGTAGGCTGGCACAGACCGTGTCTCGTGCACCCATGCTACTCCATGAGACTATTTGTACTGTGGGTAGATTGTTGTCACTTTTCTTGGTGTCTGTTGTGTATTCTGAGTAGTTTAGCAGCTTTTGGACACCTTTGAAGTTGTTTTCTACGTGTTTGCTGTTGCCTGCCAGTCATTCCAATGGGGTTAATTGATGAATAATTCGTCGAACACAGCCCAATTCAGCAAATCAAATCGAATTAGAACACTTATCACTACTATTTATGTACTGAAAGAATATTTTGGGATTATTTTTACTTTCTCTAGCAATGAGTCTCTCTGTCTCAATCTTTGCTGCCTTGATTTGCTTTTTATAGAATTTATTTAATTTTCTGTACTTATTTAATGCCTCATCACTACCTACTTGCTTTAATTCTCTAAATGCTTTCTTTTTGTCACTTATTGTGCTCCTTACAGCTCTAATTAGTCATAGCGGTTTCTTCCTATTTCTAGCATGCTTATTCCCATAGGGTATATATTGTGCACAGGCCCTATTCAGGATGCTAATAAATGTCTCCCATTTACTTTGTGTGCTTTTATGTCTCAGGACATCGTCCCAGTTTATTGCAGTAAGATAAACCGTTGGAAATTTGCTTTCCTGAAGTTTAGTGTCCTTTTGGCCCCTCCACTATACATCTTATTAAAGGACACATGAAAACATCTAATATTGTGATCACTATTACCCAAATGACCTACACCCGTATATTCAATATGCGGTCCAGCCTGTTGGTTAATATTAAGTCTAACAGTTCCCTCCTTCTTATTGTGTCCTGAACCAGTTGTAAAAAGTAATTGTCTCTCATAGTTGTCAAAAACCTATTACCTTTGCTGGAACTGCAGGTTTCTGTTCCCCAATGTATTTCAGGGTAGTTGAAGTCTCCCATAGTAATGTCTTCTTCCTGAGTCGCTGCTTCATTTATTTGCTTTATGAGGATATTCTCCACCGCTTCCATTATTGTTGGAGACATATAACAAACCCCTGTCAGTAATTTATTATGTTTCCCCCTCCCCTTATCTCCACCCACAGGGACTCTACATTTCCATTAGATTCACCTATATTATCACGCAGGATGGGTTTTAAGGATCATTTTACATATCAACACCCCCTTACTTATTTGTACGGTCATTTCTAAACAGGCTATAGCCCTTTAAATTAACAGCCCAGTCATGTTTTTAAGCCAACCATGTCTCCGATATCCCCACCATGGCATAATTATTTTCCAACAAAATTAATTATCTAATTAATTAATTCCTCCATTTTGGTGACGCTTCTGGCATCAGTGTGCATGCACATTATGTATTTCCTTGTACATCTATTCCTTCTTACTAAATTGATTGTTCTAACCCCACATCCCATGCCACCCACAATTTTTTTATTTGTGCCCTAGTCACTATCTGCACTATCTTCCCCTCTTATACAATGAATACCCTCCCCTCAATCCCTAGTTTGAACACTCCTTCAACCTTCTAGCCATTTTCTCCCCCAGTGCAGCTGCACCCTCTCCATTGAGGTGCAGCTGGTCCCTAGCATAGAACCTGTAGCCAACAGAGAAGTCTGCCCAGTTCTCATGAAACCCAAACCCCTCCTCCCTATCTTTGTGACAGATTGAACTGTCTGTTCCCCTAATAATTGAGTCCCCCACTACCAGCACCTGTCTGGTCTGAACTGCTCTCCTATTTCCACCCTTACTGGAGCAAACACTCCTCTAGTTTTAGAGGACATGCCTTGCAGCAGTGTTACCCCTTTACTGAGACCCCCCACATCTACATCTGCCAACTTAGCAAACTTATTGGGGTGTACCAGATCAGGACTAGTCTCCCTGGCACTCTTCCCTCTACCCTGCCTTCTAACTGGCACCCAGCTAGCTGCCTCAATGTCCTGCAGCTCCATACTACCATTCTCCCGCACATCTATCCCAGTAATCAGGTGCTCAGTGAGCAGCAGACTACTTTCCATATTGTCTATGGATCTCAGTGTTGCCAGCTGCTCATTTAGATCCTGTACCTTTGCTTCCAAATGCAAAATGTGCTCACATCTCGCACAGCAGTATGCACCCTGCTCAAGGATATGAAAACATGTGTAATGTGAAGTATTTATAACATTCAAGCAGCAATTCAGTAATTCCTTCCTACTAGACTCCCTGAATCCCAAAGTCACTGAATCAGAAGTCACACACTGTTCACACTTACGCTCCAGACACACACAGTTCATTCACGCTCGCTAAGGAAGATTTAAAGAGCTTTTTGTTTTTTTTTTCACTTTAGCAGCAATCCAACCTACAGCTTAATGTACTTCCTAAGCAATTAGCTTAATTTCAATTATGTGATTCATGCACATTTATTTATCATAAATCAAATTTGGGGGGGAAATTCGGAAAATTCAAATTTCAAAAGATTCTCTCATTTCTACTGCTTAACTTTGTATTTACAAGACCAGTAAATATTAAATAGTATGTTTTTGTGCAAAAGTGACATTTCTTTTAAATACCGTATTTTTCAGATTTTAACACGCACTTTTGTTTCCCCCAAATTGGGGGAGAACAGGCGGTGCGTCTTAAAACCCAAATTTAAAAAAGTAAAAAAAATCTTACTGAGGGTGGGTTGCTGGGTGCAGGCGGTGGCTTCACAGGTCCAAGGTGGGGTGGAGGAAAAACCTAGAGCTGTGAGGGAATTGCGGCGGTTTTCCCGTGGCGCCGCCATTATTATTTACCAGTATGCATTGCAGAGAGGCATTGCATGGTCACTCTTAAGTCCAAACTTCAAGAGAGTGTCCATGGGTCACTGTCTGCGCATGCGCCACATCCGTGACCATTTTCTGGCAGTCTAAGCACAAGAGCGAGCATGCAATGGCTCTTGGAAATGCATTCTGGGAGATAATAATGGTGGTGCCCATCGGAAAACTGCCGCAACTTCCCCACAGCTCTGGGCTTTGCCCCCATCCCAGTGGTCCCGTTAAGCCACCGCCTACACCCCGCAACCTCCCCCTAGGTAAGCCATGGAGGGCTATGTGCATAGATTGGGGAATTTATGTACCAGGATGGGGGACATATATGCACTGTATGTCACTTATCGTGGTATATATGTCCCCATTCTTTTATGTCTGTGCCCAATTCTGGTATATACACTGTATGTCTCCCATCCTGGTATATAAGGAGGGTGCACCAGGGTTGGGGTGTACAGTGTATATACTAGAATGGGGCACACATAACAAAATGGGGACATATATATAAGGGACATATATACAAGGCTGAATGGCCATATATACAAGGATAGTAGAAATATTTACCAAGATGGGTAACATTTGAGTTGAAAAAGAAATTTTATTTTTTTTTATTTTTTATATAATATGCAAGTAAAAAGGCACCAAAGAACAGTTTGACACTAGACTAGGAATATTTAGTATTTATATGCATCTTTTCTATGGTTCCCACAGTGCTTCCTGTAACTAAGATGAATTACAGAGCCCATGATGATACTTTGCTCGCTAATTTTATGAAGGCATTGGAGGACGTTTGCACTGATGGTTTGGAGACTGTGGGTGAGGATGTCCCTAAGAAGGCGATAGCTCACTATAGGGACCTATTATGAAGGAGGACAAGGACATGGTGGAATAGGGCGTTTTTGGACCAATACATCCTCAAGGGACTGATTCCACATGGTTTACGCATCCAAGTTTTCCATTCATTCCCTATTGAGGATGAAACATTTAAGGCAGAAAGGGAGGAGCTTGCTGATCAATGCTCAGCGGGATTTCTCAGACTCCTAAGAGGTCTGAATACGTCTGTACTTGAGACCATCGAGACGGAGCTGGCCAAACTTGAAAAAGAAATTAAAGCTCAAAAAATAAAAAAATTTCAGAGAGATCTCAATGATTCCATACAGAATAACGTCTACCGATGGAAACATCCATTGGGAAGGTCCCGTCCACACAGCAGATTAAAGTCGAGGTCACGCTCCAGGTCTGCATCACATACACGCCCAGGAAGCAGGGCTGGTTGCAACAGTGGCAACGACAAAAGTGGGATTGATGCTGGAGATGGCTTGTCGGGTTTGGGGGTCGACACCAGAAAATTGTCTAAACAACTGGTCGGACGAGGGCTCCAGGTAATCAATTTGTCAGAGAATTGCCTGAGTCCGGACCAGTTGGACATTCTGTCAAGGGCCCTCTCATTCGCTCTAAAAGATGTTGATATTTTTGCACGAAAGCTAATTTTTAAGAAATTGCACAGTCGAGGTGATGCTGGTGGTGGTGTTGAGAGAGAGGCCATCTTGGCAATGGAGGAATTACAACTGGAGATGACCCCTGATCCCACTGGTAAGTTTCCAATATCCATTTTTCCAAAATTGACTCATTTTCCCCCCCTTACAATCTGTCTTGCAGTAGATATATTTACTCGAGTAGTTGTAGATGATCTGAGACAAATCTCAACATAACGAAGATTTGACAACCTCACCTCTCGACAACGAAGGGCATTGAGGAAGTTGAAAGAGCTTGATGATGTTGTCTACAAGGCAGCAGATAAGGGGGGAATATTATCATTTGGCCGGTCACCCTCTATGAAAAAGAGACGTTGCGCCAGCTCCTTGACCGGTAAACATATAGCAGACTGCACTTTAATCCCCTAGATGGTTTCTCGAGGAAATTACAGGGCATTCTGGGGAAAGCTTTTGAGGTTGGGATAATTAATGAAAAAGTCTTGGATGGCCTGACCGTGAGATATGCAAAGGTCCCTACATTTTACCTCCTACCCAAGGTGCACAAAGAAGCTGTCTGTCCGCTTGGCAGTCTGATTGTGTCTGGCTTGGAGTGAATGTGTGAACCCATCTGTAAATTTATAGACTTCTATTTACAGTCACTGGTGAAGACACTGCCCTCTTTCGTCAAGGACAAATTGGATGTGCTCAATAGGATAGACAGTGTATTTGTGGACTCAGATATGTTAATTGTAACAGCAGACGTGGAGAGTTTTTACACGTGCATCGAGCATGAGGTCGGCATATGGGCTACTGAATACTTACTCAGTATGAGCAACAGGGATGGTCCCCTTTGTGATTTGGTCGTTGAGCTGCTCCGTTTTGTCCTTATGCACAATTTCTTTTCTTTTATGGACATCTTCTATCTACATAAACGCGAAACTGCCATGCGGGCAGCGTGTGCCCGCACATATGCCAACCTCTTCCTAGGTTACTGGGAAGAGGTTGGTGTTTGGTGATGGGGGGTCGCCGCTCTGCTCCCATGTGCAGTCCTGGCTGAGATATATAGATGACATCCTTTTCTTTTGGCGTGGCACTGTGGAGCAGCTCGACGAATTCATGAGGCATTTGGGTATGAATTATTTTAACATCAAACTTTCATACAAATACTGCAAGGATAGAGTTGACTTTCTGGATATCGACATCACTGTGGATCGTGACTCATGGCTACAGACGAGGATCCAAAGGAAGAGTACAGCAGTCAACTCTGTCCTACATGCTTTTTCAGCTCATAATGCCTCCACGATTTGGGTCATCCCTCTGGGCCAATTTCTTCAGGCTAGATGGATTTGCTCAACTGAGGAACAGTTTGAGGCCCAGGCTGAGGACCTCATGCAATGATTTCGGGAAAGTGGATACAGTGGTAGGGGTCCAAAGAGAGCCTATTTTCAATTCTTGGCAAGCACTGGGCCATTCTGAGGTCTGATCCAGCCCTTAGGGGGTGCTTCTCGGAGGGCCCTCACATGACTGCCCGAAAAGCCCCTAATTTAAGGGATAAATTGGTCTGCAGTCACTATGTTGCACCAGTCCGTAATCCCTTCAGATCTCAGGGTCCGGTGTTGGGCTGTTCCATGTGGCCATTGTGTGGCTTGCAGCAATGTTTTGCAGACTACCAAATTTGGTACCTCCGTTGACTCCAGGGTATTTGATATCTGCCATCATATATCTTGCTCTACAGTCAATGTGGTGTATTATGCAACATGTGGCTGTGACTTGATATATGTTGGCCTAACACCACGGGAGTTACTGAGACGAGTATGGGAACACATTCTAAACATTGCTGCAGCCCGTGATGTTGAGGATCTTGACCAGCTTAGGACTCTCCCCCGACACTTCCGGCTATATCACAATTGTGATCCCAGAAGTTTAAGTGTCAGGGGGATAGACGTTGTCCATCCTGGTATTCGAGGAGGCAATGTTAAACGCATGCTGGTGAGGCGAGAGGCCAGATGGATAGTGCAGCTCGACACAAGTGTCCCTAAATGTCTTAATGAGTTCCTTAGCTTCACATCCTTTTTGTGATTATTCTTTCTCTCAAGAACCCCTGCCTTGTTTTTTAACATTTTTCCTTTTAAGTCTATGGTTTTACTTTTCCATAAACCTCTGTGCCAATGTCCTCCATGTGTTTTGTTTTGCTTCGTTGTATTGACCTTTTGCCCCTTTCTCTTGTTAGATTATTATCATGATGCATGCACTGTGGATATCAGAAATTGTTCTTCAGTATGCTATGGATGCCGAGGTTACATCAATCTGAATTGGGATCCTCATTACTCTGCAATACAAGCTCTATTGGGGATGTTCTGATTATTTTATTGCACATTTGTCATTATGTTATATGTCT
Source organism: Allobates femoralis (assembly GCA_033576535.1). Classification (NCBI taxonomy): domain Eukaryota; kingdom Metazoa; phylum Chordata; class Amphibia; order Anura; family Aromobatidae; genus Allobates; species Allobates femoralis. The sequence goes on along the minus strand of JARQOC010000002.1, from coordinate 156,091,487 downwards.
AGTGCACTTGCCCCTATATCCTCTCAGAGGGTCCGGGGTGGATTCGCCTTTTTTTTGTGACATCGGACGCCCTACCCCATCTGCCCTGATGTCGGCTTGAGCTACTGTGCATGAGCGGGATTTTGGTGATGCATCCCGCGCAAACACATTGGGCCGCAGGTGTATTGCGATGCATGATTGCGGGCGGTGGTGCTCTTAGTCATAGTTGTGGGCGTTTGACCCGCAATGGAGGACCCGGAAGCAGGGGGGGCATAAAAAAGTGAGGGGCCTTTACCGGATGACGGACACAGGACTGCTTGGGTGACTTGGTACCCCTGACCCTATTTCCCTGGAAAGTGGACACCTGCAGTCCATGAAACAGCTGTAGGTTTGTGTTTCAAAAAAGGGTTTCTCCGGTCTGCACTTGACACTGCACTTTATTTATGAGTATGTGCAATATGGACGTGATTTGGTGAAGTTTGGTCTAATTGGGCTACTTCACTACTTATGCCTGTGTACTGCATTGTTATCAGCACTATAGTGTATGCTATTATGTGAAGTAGCTACTTGTATGTTTAATCAACTACAGGTGATTGAATTGTTGAAGGGACAGAGTTCACTGTCTACCTGAAACATCAATTCAGGTGTTGGAAACTGGGTCGCACTGAACTAAAATGTACCAAACTACATGCCCTTTTAATGCCTGGTGCATAGCTGTGTATGCTCTTGCTTATTGTAAAATTATATGTCCTTTACACACCATGAATTTGTAATGTCATTGTATACCCCCGTCTAGTGTCAAACTGTTCTTTGGTGCCTTTTGACTTGCATATTATATAAAAACTGAAAAAAACTAAATTTCTTTTTCAACTCAAGTTTCCTTTAGTTTAAATCATGGTTGGAGTTGTACTGATTACACTATGTATCAAATTTTTATACATTTTTTGTTCCTGAGTACAAAGTGTGTTTTCCTAACACGTTATGCCTAAAACAAATAGAAAATAGTTGTTGTTCCACAAAAACTTTGCTTCTGTGATCAGGACAATGACATTGTCTCAGTATTGAATACAAATTGAGAATTTTCCCAAAAACAGCCAAATTTCAAAATTTCATTGTCCTGATCACAGAAGCAAAGTTGTGGAACAATAACTATTTTCTATTTGTTTTAGGCAAAACGGGTTAGGAAAACACTCTTTGTACCCAGGAACAAAAAAAAATAAAAATTTGTTACATGGTGTCATTTCTTTTTTTGACACAATAAATATGAAATTTTTCACTGCTGTGGTCATAAAATCAAAGTTTGTGCTGAATGTAGTCGTTTGTCCATAGTCTTTACACATAAGCAGTTGAAATATTACACTTGGAAGCCAGGAACAAAAATTGTGTTACATTGTGTTATAAGACAGACACTGGCATTATTAGAAGGACCCCATTTAAAATTAAAAAAATCGTTTTTTTCTTTTTTCCTTCACCAAATTTGGGGGGGTGTCTTATAATCAGGTGCGTGTTATAAAATGAAAAATACGGTACATGGTATTTTATTCTGACAAACTCATGAACTAAGACTCTGATCATCAGTACCAGGGAGTGTATTTTGGTGTGGACATGTTAGTCAGTCTTTGAAAAACAGTGGTCTACTCAAATGTTCAAAATGTATAGCTATGAGCAGGTATGTTCAATGAACTGATTGCTACCCTGAATTAAATGATTTATGTTTGCTATTATTGTAACTGATCATTATAAAAAAATATCTTGAAACTTACACTTTAAAAAGATTTGATCAAATTTATGGAATGCAAGGGAGCATCATCATTTTTACATACAGGATCATAACTAATCATGAAACTTTATAATGATTTTTCTTTTTACAGATTGCATCAGACATATTGAAGTTTAGCTGTGATATATTTAATAGGCAACATATTTTAATAAGCATTGAAGAAAAATTGCTGTAAGTAATTCTGTGAAATCCGTGGTACACTTTAAACATTACTGGTATTTTTCCTGCTTGTATTGTGGCAGTAGAGTGTAAGAGCATAGATACAGAAAGTAGAAAGTCATTTTCTTTTACCAATAATGCTAATAGCACTAATAGCGCTTTCAAGAAAGTAGAAAGTATTTATAAAGTGTGTAAGTAGTGATACATGGTTTTCAAAAATATTTTAAGAATATTGGAACATTCTGATTTGCATTTGTATTCAACCCCCTTTAGTCTGATCATGGGTGACCAACTGTATCCAGACGTCACCTAATTATTAAACATACTGTGTGTAATTTATTCCAAATGGAGAAAGGGAAAAAAATTGTATTCAGCCTACCATATAACTGCCTCTATTTGGGTCCACGTCAATGCACAGATATTCCAAGGTGGCTCCGTCAAACCCACTAGAGAGGAGGAATTCTACAGTAAAGGTGAATCCAGAAATAGCTCCAATTTCAAATTAGTTTAAAAAGTCCATTTTATTTTTTTCCAGTAAAAAATATACTCTTATTCCTAATATAACTACAGTTGTAGGCCTCAGAGATTAGTTTGAGAACATTAGGAATCAAATAGCTTTCATGAAAACCAAGGAACACAGCAGACAGATCAGAACTAAAGTTGTGGAAAAGAGTAAGACAGGATCAGGTTAGAGCCCACACTCTGAAAATGGAGCACTATTTAACCAATCATCCAAAAATGGAAGGACTTTGGCACAACTGTAAACCTATCACGACATGATTGTCCACCTGAACTGAAATCCAAGTAACAAAAGCAAAATGTAGGGAAGCAGTTAAGAAACCTATGGTTATTCTGGAGGAGCTGCAAAGATCCAAAGCTCAGGTTGGAGAAACTGTTAATAAAAAAATTATTTGTCATAGACTCCGTACATCTGGTCTATATGGAAGTTAGGCAAAAATTCCAAAAAAAATCAATTTTTGAAAACAAGCCATAAGAATTCCTGTTTGCAGTTTGCAAAAAGCCATGTAGAATGTAGATGAAAGTGCTCAGGTCAAATGAAACCAAAGTAAAACTTTTTGGGTAAATGAAAAATGCTAATGTGTAAAAGATTTTAACATATTTAGGTTTTACAGTGCTACTACATAACAATATTTAGGTCTAAGTAGATTTGACTTTCAGTGAATAAGAGATAGTTTATTTTAGGCATGCATCATTTTTTGAAGGTTTACTGTCAACTTAGAATTTGTGAAATCATTAATATTTTTGCCTACTATGACCTACTAACTGCCAAGAGCAAGCGACACTACTCTGTCCTCTTCCTCCTAGACCTGTTCTCAGCTTTCGACGCTGTAGACCATTCCATCCTGTACAGATTCTTGCATCTCTTGGCATCACAGACTTGGTCTTCTCCTGGATCTCATCATATCTAACACACTGGACATTCACCCTGTCCCTTTCCCATCCCACCTCTTGATCTTGCCCCCTTTCTGTCTGTGTTCCCCAAGACTCAGTTCTAGGACCCTTACATCTATCCATCTACACCTTCGGCCTGGCACAGCTCATAGAATCCTATGGTTTTCAGTATCATCTCTAAGCTGATGACAAACAGATCTACCTCTCTGGACCTGACATCACTTTCTTACTGACCAAAATCCCACAATGGCTGTCCGCTATTTCATCTTTCTTTTCTGCTAGCTTTCTAAAACTAAACATGGACAAAACAGAATTCATCATCATTCCCCCATCTCACTCTACCACACCACCAAACCTATCCATTAAAGTCAATGACTGCTCACTCTACCCAGTCCCACATGCACTGTGCCCCGGGGTAATCCTCAACTCTGCCCTCTCTTTCAAGCCAAATATCCCAGACCTTGCCACCTCCTGCCAACTCAAAAATATTTCCAACATCTGTGCATTCCTTGAACAAGAAACTACAAAATCACTGGTGCATGCCTTGACATCTCCTGCCTTGATTATGCAACCTCCTACTCTCCGGCTTCCCCTCTAGCACCCTTGCATCACTCCAAGTTATCTTTATTTCTGCTGCCTGACTAATCTACCTGTCTCCCCGCTATTTACCAGCCTCTCCTTTTTGCCAAGCCCTTCAATGGCTTCCTGTTGTTCAGGGGCTCTAGTTCAAAACCCTAACGATGACCTTCAAAGCCATCCAAAACCTGTCCCCTCCATACATCTCTGCCATGGTCTCCCGGAACTTAACAACACGCAACCTGCGATCATCTCAAGGTCTCCCTCTCTCCTCCCCACTTATCTCTTCTTCACACAACCGCATACAAGATTTCTCCCGTGCTTCCCCCATACTCTGGAACTCTTCCCCTACATATCAGACTCTCGCCCACCATGGAAACCTTCAAAAAGAACTTGAAGACCTACCTCTTGTGAGAAACTTGCAACCTGCAGTGATTCTCAATCCATCAAACTTCCACACAACTAACTCTAGCCCCTCCTAGTTTATCCTCATCCATCACTTCTAGACTGTGAGCCCTTGTGGGCATAGTCCTCTCTCCTACTGTACTTATATGTGGCTTGTATTGCTCATGTCTGTTGTACTTGTCTATGTATACCACCTTTTCACATGTAAAAAGCCTTGGAATAAATGGTGCTATAATAAATAATATTTTTAATCAAATCATGCTGCTTTTGGAGGAAGTGTGGTTTGGAATTGTGCCAATGGGCTGGGTTCTGATGTATGGAATATTCAGAAGCAACCTCTTCCATCCTCTGTTTTTTCCTATCATTGCTAACTTGAGGTTTGTACTGTATAAGAAGGAAGAGTGCTTATCAGGACAATTACCTCATTTCCTTTTTTCTCTTCTGTGAAGTCATGTGTGCTTAACCTTTTCATCATTAAGGTCATAGTAGTACATCCTTGGTTGCCTACCTTTGATGTGAGCTCACATGCTGAGCTTGCATCATTTCCTACACATGCCTGGTGATCTCATCAGCCAGCATATGCAGGTAACAGATGCGAGCAGATCAGCGATCCACCCAATTACACTATGCTCCACTGGCAATGGCAGCTCCGGATGCGGTCATGACTCATTTCCTGTGAATGCCTGCGAGCGACTGCATCCACAGAAAGTGATCATTTTGCTGTGCAGGTCTGTGGATCATCCTTTTGCCCTGTTGTCCCATTAAAAATAAAACCCTTATAAAAATTAATATTTGGTATCTTCGAGTTCAGAAATACCTGATCTAACAAAATATAAAATCAATTAATCCGATCTGTAAACTGCATAGCAGAAAAAAGTCCAAATACCAAAATGAACGTATTTTTTGGTCCCCGCAACAGTGTACTGAAATGAAATAACAGGCAAACAAAAAATTTGCATGTACCCAAAAATGGTATCATTAAAAACTTCATATCTACAGTATATATAAAAATAAGCCCCAGAGCCCCAAAAATGAGAATGTTACGGGTCTCGGAAAATGGCACCAAAAGTGGAGTTTTTTAAATTCTGAATTTTTTTTCCCCACTTTGTGAGCATGGTGAATACACCCCCCCCCCTTCCCAAACAATTGTTTCACATTTTTCTGCAATCTCACTGCACTGGGAATTTATTTCCTCATATGTCTGTATTGACAGAAAAATAAAAATCTTATAGCTCTTGCAAAAGAGGAGGAAAAAATGAAAATGGAAAACTGCCATGGGTGCAGGGGCTACATACCATGCTCATCATGGTGGACATAGATATATATATATATATATATATATATATATATATATATATATATATATATATATATATATATATAAAATATGTAATAGATAATAGGGCATGTAGGTGATGTTACATAAAAACATGTGCCATACTCTATACTTGCCAACCTTATGATGTAGGAGGTGATTCTGTATTTGGGATGGCAAGGTTTATGTAGTTTGGCCCTGGCTACCAGAAATGTTTGACCTGATGTAGACAATTTAAAGCCAAGATGCTAAACATTAGCCAAGTGTATGCAGCTTCTGATCTACTGGAAATAATGATAGAAATTCAAGCTAGAACAAATCAAATATCTTTATTAATATTCTGACATTTACATTCTTTAAATAAAGTATCAATAGTCACTGACCTAAGAGAGGGGAGGTGCACTAGGATTAAATATCAGGCACTGTAAAAAAATGAGTTTTACTAATCTTGCCTAAGGTGATCATACATTTTTTAATTCAACTGTAACTCAACATGGATGTTACGGATGACCTCAATTAATAGCAGTGTTCAGTTATTTTTCACATGTAATTACACATTTTACTACAATTAATGAATTAAGAGGTGACATATAAGGCCTCAAAAAAACGTAGCAATGGACAGCGCAGAACGGATGCTTACAATACACATTAAAGCAAGGCAGGTATCAGCAACTTTAGAGACGCTTGCTACTGATTTACAATATACATTCAAGAAGTTGCTGCAAAATCAATATCCTGTCCCAGAAGAGTTGCAGTTCTTAAAGAGTGTCAGACTTCTTTTCTAATTTTTTTGTGTTGAAGTCCAATGATCTGGTGACCAGTGTTTAATGTGAACATATTTTCTATCACTAAATATTGACATCTGCTTTTTCTTCAAATCCTGTTGTTTCTGCTCCAGATGTTTTGATGACGGGCAATTGGGAGGTTCGTAAAACAATTTCATAATCGAAATCATTAAATAATATTTTTATAATGAAAAATTAGAGACAAGAAAATATTTAGAAATTTGAATTCGTAAGCATTGATAAATTTCCCCCACTAATTTGATGTGCGGCCAATATATTTGAGAAAATATTGGAAAGCTTCTAACTCTTCTGAAAATACACATGGGTAGAGGAGAGAGAGAGAACACCCCTTGAGCGTACGAGCTCATGCTTTATAGATGAGAAAAAGATTGAACTCAGTCAACCATAAAAACGTACAATCTACAGCAAGAGATAGACAGAAAAAAGACCCCACTCACCATAAGAACTTACATGCTACAGAAGAGAGAGACTCTGGAAATGTAAGACGACTCTGTAAACTGTGTTCCACTGGGACCACTGACCGCAGAAGACTCAGATTCTGACAACTGCTGTACGATAATCAAGAAAATGTAATAGCTGCAAGCTACAGGGTATTATGGGGAAGCCTTCACGGCATCAACAAATTATGTCAGCCTACTCTAAAGACCCCATTACACCTGCCGACACCGCCGGAGATGTCAGTGGCGACTGGTGGGTAAGCGCACGTTTTAGGTGCCCCACCAGCGTTGCCGCCCCCCCGTTTACATGGGGAGACATCTCCGGCGATGGGCTGGCGAGCTCAGAGGCGGCATCACCGCCGGGGTTTGTCAAAACCCCAGCGCCGATGCAGTACAATGGGAGCCTATGGCTCCCATCGCCTGTCAGCTCGCCGGCGGCTGGTTACATGGGGCGATGTGGACACATCGCCCCAGATCGGCCGCCTGGTTTCACATCACTGATGTGAAACCAGGCAAGCTGTCTCAGCCACCGACATCGCCCCTTTACATTAGGCGACGTAGGGGCGATGTCGCCGCCGATAGGCCATGCCCCTATGTCGCCTATGTAATCGGCGGCGATGTGGACTGGTGTGACGGGGCCTTTAGATGCTTCAGCAATGAGTGAAATGGTTAAATATATGTTTTTCTGAGAATTGTGAATTCATATTTAAAATGTTTGACAATTTCATAAAATTAAACCCAAATTCAATCCTCTGTGAATAGATCTGCTTATTTCCATTGTAAACCCTAAAATACTTTAGTACATTGACTGTAATGACCATAAATTTTTTCTTGTTAACAAACTACTACACAAACACGTCTGAACATCAACAAGTTTTGGGTGGTAAGGATTAAACTCTCACCATCGCCCCTAAATATGAATTCTTCAAATGAAGAGTGGTCTAAAATTTCATTTGAGAGATGCAAGAATCTTGTTGATTGTATAGAAAGTCATTGATTGCAGTTACTTATTCAAAAAGATGTGCAACCAAATCGGAAGCGTAATTAGGGATTCGGCTTGGGAGGGGGTTGAAACGTCTGAGTGGGACCCTAACCAAGTAACCATATTTACTACTATGGTGTTGTACTTTAAAGGGCTTGTACAGATGACTGTATTTTCAGTCCAAGTATGACCTGACTAAATATTGGATCACACTCAGACCACTATTATCCAATGAGGAAGTGAACATTTCTGATTTTGTCCACTGAACCAAGTGGTCATATTTCATGTTCATGGTGCTCTAGGTATGAAAAGTGGACATGCCCCTACTGGTAAGTCAGACTAACGCCTCTTGCAGATGTTTGTGCTTCATGTACATTTTCTATTGATGTTTTTTACAGATAAAACATATACCCATCATACTGATACAACATGCAAAACTCACAACATCCGCCTCCTCCTTATGTATTCCGCCCTTTCTATGTCTCTGTGCTGCCTCCTGTTCTGCTGGCTCTGCCCTCCTCCTCTCCTGCTCTCTGAATAAAGCATAAACAGGGTCGGCTCTGCTGTTGACGCCAAATGCTTTTCAGCCACTCTGAACAAGCTATGTGTGACTGGTTGAGTGACAGAGAGCAGGAGAGGAGGAGGGCAGAGCCAGCAGAACAGGAGGTGGCACAGAGACATAGAAGAGGGCTAAATACACAAGGAGGAGGCTGGAGGACTACCAGCATTGAAGACCTCTTAATAAGATCCCACTCATTAGTCTACTTATCTGTAAGATTTCTAATGATTTTTTAAAGGGATCCTGTCACCCCCAAAACACCTCAAAAGCTATTAAAAGCTGTCCCTAGAGCATAGTAACACTTACCCTACACTCCTTTTAGCTCCTAAATGCAGCAAGTGAAATTGAAGATACAGTTAGGGCCAGAAATATTTGGACAGTGACACAATTTTCGCGAGTTGGGCTCTGCATGCCACCACATTGGATTTGAAATGAAACCTCTACAACAGAATTCAAGTGCAGATTGTAACGTTTAATTTGAAGGGTTGAACAAAAATATCTGATAGAAAATGTAGGAATTGTACACATTTCTTTACAAACACTCCACATTTTAGGAGGTCAAAAGTAATTGGACAAATAAACATAACCCAAACAAAATATTTTTATTTTCAATATTTTGTTGCGAATCCTTTGGAGGCAATCACTGCCTTAAGTCTGGAACCCATGGACATCACCAAACGCTGGGTTTCCTCCTTCTTAATGCTTTGCCAGGCCTTTACAGCCGCAGCCTTCAGGTCTTGCTTGTTTGTGGGTCTTTCCATCTTAAGTCTGGATTTGAGCAAGTGAAATGCATGCTCAATTGGGTTAAGATCTGGTGATTGACTTGGCCATTGCAGAATGTTCCACTTTTTTGCACTCATGAACTCCTGGGTAGCTTTGGCTGTATGCTTGGGGTCATTGTCCATCTGTACTATGAAGCGCCGTCCAATCAACTTTGCAGCATTTGGCTGAATCTGGGCTGAAAGTATATCCCGGTACACTTCAGAATTCATCCGGCTACTCTTGTCTGCTGTTATGTCATCAATAAACACAAGTGACCCAGTGCCATTGAAAGCCATGCATGCCCATGCCATCACGTTGCCTCCACCATGTTTTACAGAGGATGTGGTGTGCCTTGGATCATGTGCCGTTCCCTTTCTTCTCCAAACTTTTTTCTTCCCATCATTCTGGTACAGGTTGATCTTTGTCTCATCTGTCCATAGAATACTTTTCCAGAACTGAGCTGGCTTCTTGAGGTGTTTTTCAGCAAATTTAACTCTGGCCTGTCTATTTTTGGAATTCATGAATGGTTTGCATCTAGATGTGAACCCTTTGTATTTACTGTCATGGAGTCTTCTCTTTACTGTTGACTTAGAGACAGATACACCTACTTCACTGAGAGTGTTCTGGACTTCAGTTGATGTTGTGAACGGGTTCTTCTTCACCAAATAAAGTATGCGGCGATCATCCACCACTGTTGTCATCCGTGGACGCCCAGGCCTTTTTGAGTTCCCAAGCTCACCAGTCAATTCCTTTTTTCTCAGAATGTACCCAACTGTTGATTTTGCTACTCCAAGCATGTCTGCTATCTCTCTGATGGATTTTTTCTTTTTTTTCAGCCTCAGGATGTTCTGCTTCACCTCAATTGAGAGTTCCTTTGACCGCATGTTGTCTGGTCACAGCAACAGCTTCCAAATGCAAAACCACACACCTGGAATCCACCCCTGACCTTTTAACTACTTCATTGATTACAGGTTAACGAGGGAGACGCCTTCAGAGTTAATTGCAGCCCTTAGAGTCTATTGTCCAATTACTTTTGGTCCCTTGAAAAAGAGGAGGCTATGCATTACAGAGCTATGATTCCTAAACCCTTTCTCCGATTTGGATGTGGAAACTCTCATATTGCAGCTGGGAGTGTGCACTTTCAGCCCATAACATATATATAATTGTATTTCTGAACATGTTTTTTATAAACAGCTAAAATAACAAAACTTGTGTCACTGTCCAAATATTTCTGGCCCTAACTGTAAATGTTATTACAGTACCTCATTAGGGATGATAATTAGTGACTATGGTATTCATAGTCACCCTGGCAGGCTGTCCCTCTTCATGATATCACGCCTCAATAGGCATGATCTTCAAATCAGATTAAAATGCGCGCCTCCCCTCTCTCCTATGGCAGCTGGACCGTCTTTTGACACTGTTGGCTACCATCTCCTACTCACTATGCTGGCATAAAGGACATCTCCCTCTCCTGGTTCTCTTTCTTTCTTTCTTACCGCTCCTTCAGTGTATCGTTCCCTGGCTCCACTTCCTCTCCTCTTCCTCTCCTATCACCTTAGACAACTTGGCTGCTGTAGTTTGTTAGAAGAAAGGGGTGAGAATAACCCTTTGTGCCAGCGGCCTGTAAATCTTTGATATTTAAATTAAGAGTCTTATCTGATAGCTTCCCACACTGAAATGCAAGAATGGACATCTTCTGATATGGTAATTAACCATGTCAGTAGATGAACAGGTTTCCATCAGATACAACTGAATTGGTCAATGTTATATGCGGTTAGACAGTCATTGGCATTATGTAATACAACGGGGGTAAGATCAGAGGAGGAAGTGTATAGTTGTGTGTCATCAGTATAAAGATGGTACTGAAAGGCAAATCTCCTGATGGTTTGTCCAATCGGGGCTGTGTAGAGAGAGAAGAGAGCCAAGGATGAAGCCTGAGGGACCGCAATAGTGAGAGGAAGAGGAGAGGAAGTGGAGCCATGGAACGATACACTGAAGGAGCGGTAAGAAAGAAAGAAAGAGAACCAGGAGAGGGAGATGTCCTTTATGCCAGCATAGTGAGTAGGAGATGGTAGCCAACAGTGTCAAAAGATGCAGAGAGATCAAGAAGGATAAGCAGAGATTGGTCACCATTACATTTTGCCATCAGAAGGTCATTGGTCACTATGATGAGGGCAGTTACTGTACAATTAAAGGGACAAAAACCATACTAAAGCAGATCTAGAAGAGAGTAAGAGTAGAGGTAACAGGTAAGGCGGGAGTAGACCAGGGGCTCCAAGATCCAAGAGTTTGGAGTTGAAGGGGAGATTGGAGACTGGTCTGTAGTTATTTGTGCAGGACAGGTCAAAGGAAGTTTTTTTTTTTAACAATGGAGTAATGATAGAGTTTGAAGGAGGAAAGGAAAATGTTGGAAGAGAGGGGGATATTGCAGATTTTGGTTAAGTTAGTGGTGAAGACAAGAGAGAGAGCCTGAAGTAGGTGTGAGGGAATGGGATCAGTGGTGCATTTAGTAGGATGAGAGGAAGTGAGGAGCCTGGAGACTTCTTCTTCTGTGACTGGGTCAAATGGGGAGAGTGAGCCAGAGGAGATGTACGGAGAGATAGGAGTAACAGTGCTTGGAGACCGGGAGCTGATTGCCTGAAGGATGTTTTCTATTTTCTCTGAGAAATAAGAAGCCAGATCATCAGCACAGAGGTCAGTGATCGGGATCTGCATTTTAGGACTGAGAAGAGAGTGAAAGGTGTCAAAGAGTTTTTTTTTTGGATATTGAGCAGATCAGGGTGGTAAAGTAGGTCTGTTTGGCGAGTTGAAGGGCAGAGTTATAGGTTTTTAACATAGACTTATAGTGGGTGAAGTTGACTGGTGTGCGGGTTTTCCTCCAGGCGTTCAGCACTCCTAGAGCTTTTCCGGAGAAATCGTGCATGCGATGTTAGCCAGGGTTGTTTAACTCTGTAATTGGAGGTTCTGAGGGTGAGGGCGCTACTTGGTCCAGGGTGCTTCTGAGAGTGTCATTATAGTGATTCAAAGACAGATTAGGACAGGAGAAGGAGGAAATTGGAGACAGTGATGAATGAGAGAGTCTGTGAGTGTATGAGTGTTGATGGCCGGAAAATTTCTTAAAGTGGGATAGGTAGGGGTGCGCTGGGGTGGGCGAGGATTTGTGAGCATGAAGGAGAGAATGTTGTGGTCAGAGAGAGGAAGAGGTGAGTTGTCTAAGGAAGAGGTTGAACAGAGCCGGACGAAGACAAGGTCAAAGGTGTTACCATCAATGTGTGTCTCGTCTCAGAGGTTGAGAGCTGAGACAGGCAAAGAGAAATGGTTAGCGACAGGAGCTGGGATGCCGATGGGGAGGTGGGTCTGTTAATGGGGATGTTGAAGTCTCCCGGAATAAGGATTGGTAATTTTGAGGACATGAAGTACATCAGCCAGGTGGAAAAATGGTTGAGGAACTGGGAAAGTGACCCTGGGGTGCCCTACTCTGAGGGGAAAGGGGAAGGGGGTGGAAGAGTCTAATGGTGTGGACCTCAAAAGAAGGGAATGAGAGTGATGGAGCTGAGGGAATAACCTGGAAAGTACATTGTGGGGACAGGAGTAAGCCAACTCCATCACTATGTCTGTTCCCAGGTCTTGGGGAATAGGAGAAATGTAAACCGCAATGAGAAATAGCGACAGGGAAAACCGTGTCTGAATCCTGGATCCAGGTTTCAGTAAGAGCCAGCAGATTAAGAGAGTTAGTGAGAAAGTAGTTGTGGATAAAAGGAAGCTTATTGCATACAGACTGTGAATTCCAGAGAGTGCAGTTAAAAAAGGGAGATGAAGGTGTGCAAGTATTGTTAATGAGGGTAGAAGGGTTTCTATGTGAGGTGGGGGAGGGGTTGAAGTAGGTAGAGGGTGGACCAGGATTTAGAGAGATATCACCTGACAGTAGCAGCAGCAAAGTGAGAAAAAGCAAATAGTATTTATAGTTTGATTTGTGATATAGTTTATGATTTAGTACCCCAGAATATGGTGGCCCAAGATTATTCAGAAGGGTGAACAGAGTATGGGAGCTGTGTATAGTAGATGGAAGGAGAGGAGAGTTCATGTGGATGAGAGGTGATAAAGGGGGCGATGGGACGGTGAAAGTAAATGACAAAAGCACATAAGACAGATAATGAAATAAAAGCCATGCTTAAAAAAAGAGAGTGAAAGAGTGGGTTACCTCACTCCTGCTCTGACTAACTGCCATGGAGTAACTGCAAGCCACTTAGCAACGGTGCCACTTCACATAAGGTGCCACTTGCGTACACACCCCACACTCACGTGCACCCCTTAAGACAGAACTAAATTTATAGGGCTCACTATGGTATTAGATGAGGGGGATTGTGGGAAGTCAGATCATTTAGGTAATTAACAGCTGCTTCAAACACCACTAGATAAATAGATCTAAAATAAGGCCAGACCCACCTACAGACTCACACTTTCCTTAAGAGATAAACTTTTACAATACAGATAATAAACATTCATAATGGTGAGTAAGGCTAGGGTCACACTTGGAGGGACGCTTTTGGGAAGCCTGCGTTAATGCTAGGTGTTTTTTTCTGTTGCCATTTTGTGGCAAAATTAACGATAGTGTTAACGCATGTGTTAACACATGGTACATATATGTACCATGCGTTAATGCATGCGTTTCCCATAGGAGCAAATGTTAAAAAAAACGCATATGTTTTTGCAAAAGCACCAAAAAACGCTACTAGCAGCATTTTTTGTTGCTAATGCAATAACGCATAGCGTCAAAAGTGTTGCCTTTTGACTAGAGATAAGCCACCACCCCGATGTTCGAATTCGATTTGATTCGTCAAATTTGATGTGTGTTCGTCGAATGTTCGTCGCATGTTCGTCGAACAACGTCGAACCCCATTGAAAACAGTGGCAGACAAACACAAACACATACAAACACATAGAAAACACCTTCTAAGGTGTCCAAAAGGTGGCAAACTACTCAAAACACACAACAAACACATGGAAAAGTGACAAGTTCATATAAAAATGCGAAAAGAAAAGAAATGGACGAGTAAAAGGAGGAGACACAGATATAGGCATGTCATGCCCCTCTAAAATCCGTTTTTACTCCAGTATTTGAAAGGCATCATGCAGACGATGAGTATTTGGAGAGTTTTACTTCAGTTTTAGTAAGGCCATGTTCAGACGATGAGTACTTAGTGAGTTTTACTTTAGTATCTGTAAGGCCACGTTCAAATGAGGAGAACTTGGTGAGTTTTACTTCAGTATCTGTAAGGCCATGCTCAGGCAAGGAAAATTTGGTGAGTTTTACTTCAGTATCTGTAAGGCCACGTTCAGACGAGGAGGACTTGGTGAGTTTTACTTCAGTATCTGTAAGGCCATGTTCAGACGAGGAGAACTTGGTGAGTTTTACTTCAGTATCTGTAAGGCCACGTTCAGACGAGGAGGACTTGGTGAGTTTTACTTCAGTATCTGTAAGGCCATGTTCAGGCGAGGAGAACTTGGTGAGATTTACATAAGAAATTACTACAGACGGAAGCTAATTGGATTATAAATTCTAATGCCCAAGGACCTGCGGGTTTAAATGATAAAATCGATATGACTGTATTTTTGTGACTTGCCCATATAGAGCATTTTTACTGCCGTTTGTGCTATGTATAATGTTCTTTGCCCTATTTATTTAATTGTGCGATTTCTTCTTGCCAGATAGTAATTATTTACTTTATTATTTATTATTGATTAACATTAATAATAATATTATTATAAGCTGGAGTCATGTTTTTAAATCATTGAATGTTTTTGCTCTTTCTTCCTTTCCTCTTCTCTTTACTGCTGTTCTTCTCTTCCGTTCTTGTTGTATGATATTGTTTTATTTATTCAAATGTCTGTATTAAGATCTTGTTCCTTGCTACTTTGAATTCTCTATTTTTGGAAGATTGTCAGGGTTAGTCATCAGGTTACGTCCAATTATAACTGTGTTGATGTATGATTTCTGACGCTGGGTGGAACTGATCATGAGAAGACAATGAAATGATCATGTTAAATTTATTAAAATTGTCATAGGTACGGGCTGGAGTATGTGGTCTGTCTCTAGAGTCTAGACCATTATGGACAGATTCCTGTTCTATCTTGTGAATACAGGATGCTGTAATTATGTAAAATGCTGCTGAGATTATTTTGAGATACATATATATATATATTTTTATACATGGGTATGTATCAAAGATAAAATTATGGTAGATAAATTAAAATGATTATTATTTATAGCCAATCATGATTGCTTACAGACCCTGTGTGTATTTTATTGTCCCTTTCCTTTGTTGTGTATATGTGTATATTTTTTTTTTTTATATATATATATACATACTTGGATATTTAAATGTTGTATGATTATATATTGTGATTACAGCACTTTTCAGCTGTTTCACGATCTCTCTTTCTTTCTCTCTAGCAGCTATATAGAAGCATCTTACCAATTTTCCATACTCTGTGATAAATTGTTCCCGTATTTATGCTAAAATATTGTTTTCCTTTAGCGGTGCAGCGGTTTTTTGCGCGTGCACTCTTGTTTCCATGGTCATCCCGCCCGGTGTCAGTTTTATCATGTATCATGTTCATTAAAGGGCTCTGCTTTTTGTTCTGAAATGCCTTAGTTTATATATATTATTAATTACAGTTCTCTGTTTTGCAGTCAGGAATAAGTAGAATCATGAGTTTAAGATTTTGTAAAGTTTGTTTTAGGAGCTAATGGTGACGTCAGTGTATGTTGTAGACTCCTCCTATATAGGAAGTGAGCTACACCTCCATTAGCTCGTGACCCGTGGAAGCGCATGTAGCGCGAAACGGTGCCGTCGTCACCTCAGCCCAATCCCCCTCCCTGCACTATGTGAAGCGAATCCGCCAATAAAGCAAGCAACACACCAGTGAGTGCCGTCTTTTCTTTTCAAGATTATATAGCGTTATTAGAAGGTCGTCAGTTCTTTTGGAAGTGAAAACATCTGCTGGTGTTGAGCGCTGTCAGACATCAAGAGCACCACCTTTGGATGAAGGCAACATAATATGTCCACCTGCACCTTCCTCACAGACCAACAGTTTGCCGGGGACACCCTACTCAACTGTGTCTCAGCACAGCAGCCAGTCCTTGGTCCCTCAGATGTGGACAAGTAATAGACCATTTCCTCCTGGCCATGACAAAGCTAAGAGGTTGAATTTCACCATCTGCAAGCTGTTGGTTACAGAAATGCTTCGTCTTTGCCTGTTGTACACAGAGGATTTTTGAGACCTTGTGTCCGTCGTAGTGCCCCAGTACCAGATGTACAGTCACCACTACTTCTCAAGAAAACTGTGCCTGCGCTACACCGGCATGTCGCACACAAAATCACAGGTTCTTTAAGAAACTCTGTGTGTGACAGGGTGCTTTTCATCACAGACACTTGGACCAGTAAGCATGGACAGGGGCGTTACATGGCGGTGACTGTGCACTGGGTAACTATGAAGACAGCAGGAGAAAGGGCTGCTGCCCAAGTCTTGCCATCCCCACGAGTTGTGCGTCAATCCTCTGCATGTATAAGTTCCTCCACTCCTTCTGCCTCCTCAACCTCGTCTCGGTCCTCCACCTGCACCCAAAGCCTGTCTGGTAATACCACCCGCGTTCTAACTGCGCACAAGGAATCCTGCACACCTCCTTACTATGGCCATGTTCACACACATGCGTTTTTTTGCCCATCCATGCGTTTTTGGGCTGTTAAAAAAAACGCAGGTGCGTTAACGCAGGGTACATTTGAGTGTACATGCGTTTTTCAGCTCAATTTGCGTTTTTTCCCTCCAGTCCAAAAAACGCTGCATGCAGCGTTTTTGGGTGCTGTAAAAAAACGCATGTGCGTTTTTCCAAAAACGCATGCGTTTTTTTAACATGGGGCCCTATGGGAAACGCATGCAAAAACGCATGGTACATTAGTACCTTTTAGTGCCATTCAAAAACGCATGCGTTTCCCATAGGGGCCCATGTTAAAAAAACGCATGCGTTTTTGAAAAAACGCACATGCGTTTTTTTAACATGGGGGCCCTATGGGAAACACATGCGTTTTTAAAAGGCACATTTATGCACCCTGCGTTAACGCTTGCGTTTTTGCCTGCGTTTTTGGTGAAAAAATGACTAAGTCCAAAAACGTGGCAAATCCTTTCAGACACACAAGGGACATTTTTTAGCACTCTTAAAAAAACGCAAGTGCTTTTAAGAGTGCTAAAAAAAACGCAAATTGTGTGTGAACATAGCCTATGATGGCAGAAGGGCATCAGGCGGTCTTTACCTTGAAATGTCTGGGAAATATGAGGCACACAGCTGAGGATTTGTGGTCAGCTGTAGAGACCGAGTTTCATCAATGCTTGTTTCCCCTGAACCTGCAGCCAGGGAAGGCCGTGTGCGACAATGCTGCAATGCTGGGTGCAGCCCTCCGCCGGGGCAGTGTGACACACGTGCCTTGCATAGCTCACATTTTAAACCTGGTTGTCCAGCCAATTTTTGCACACTATCCGGGCCTAGATGTTGTTAAGCAGAGGACACGGTCGCTGTGTGCTCACTTCCGCTGTTCGCATCCCGCAGATCAACGCCTTGCATCTCTACAGAAGTCATTTGGCCTGCCAGTTCACTGGCTGAAATGCGATGTGCCGACACGATGGAATTCAACTCAACACATGTTGCAGCAACTGTGGCAGCACCGACGAGCCCTGGTGTAATAAGTCATGACGTATAACCTGGGCCTACGAGATTCAGAGGTGGGGCAAATCACACAGTTGGAGTGGTCTGAAATGAATGACCTATGCACCATTCTGTACAGTATTGAAATGTCGACGAAGATGTTTAGTGATGATGATGCCATTATCAGCATGACTATTCCCATCATTTCCATTCTGGAGCACACTTTAAACAGTATTCAGAGTCAGGTGGTGGCACTAGAGGAGGGGGAGGAAGTACAGGAGGAGTCGTATGTGGAGGGGCTCACAAGATGTCCAAGGTGTAGTTCACAGTTTATGAATGAGGGTCTACATTATGCTTGCTCAGACCCTTCTTTATCTGGGCCTGGATCCGACTCCAAAAGCTTCTGGGCATCAGTGCAGATAATTTCCTCGTCTTGACTCACAAAAGCTTTGGAGCAGACCTCTGATTCCCAGGCTATAGTATGAGAGAAGAGCGATGCATACTCAACCATCTGTCTTACCCCATACTCAGATGGGTGGCTGAAGACTTGGGAGCTGTGCGGAAGCAAGTGGGATTGTAGTGACACCTCTGAGGACTGGTGTATTTGTGATGTAGAGGTTGAGGTGGAGGAGAGTCCACTTGCTGAAGCGCTTGCTATCCATTCAAGCGCCTGCTCTTTTTGTGCCTCATCGAGAATTGGTATCGATCGTCGTCTGAATCGTGTCCGAACGAAAGGGATCATATTAGAATCTCCTCGGAAAGAAGTGGACATCTTACTTTGGCTGGAAGATTGCCTTTCTTCAGTAGATGTTAATGTAGATTTAGCATCTACCCCACGGACACAAACTTTTTTTCACTTTCTACCACGCCTACTCCCATTCCCACCAGCAGCAGGCCTTTTGCCACTCATTTTGTATGGGACAAAATTTGAAACTGTACAGTTGTTGGACAACAAAAATCTGGATGTAAATCAAGCAGAGGTGACTGAACCAACACTGCTACTTGTGACTACACGGGCGGTGTAGTTGTTTGTATTAGAAGTGGCCTACACTACTTCTTTTTTAGTGGCACTGCTACTTGACCCAAAGTGAGACCTGGGCAAGGTGCAGTTAAAAACTAGAAGGAAGTGACTACACAGGCGGTGTATTTAATCGTATTAGAAGTGGCCAACACTACTTCTTTTTTAGTGGCACTGCTACTTGACCCAAAGTGAGACCTGGGCAAGTTGCAGTTAAAAACTAGAAGTAAGTGACTACACAGGCGGTGTATTTGTTTGTATTAGAAGTGGCCTACACTGGCTTCTTTTTGTGGCACTGCTACTTGGCCCAAAGTGAGACCCGGTCAAGGTGCAGTTAAAAACTAGAAGTAAGTGACTACACAGGTGGTGTATTTGTTTGTATTAGAAGTGGCCTACACTACTTCTTTTTTAGTGGCACTGCTACAGTACTAGCCCAAACAAATTGCCTGGACTAGCTGCAGCCAAAAAAATACTACTAAGGCAGGTGGTGTAGCTTTCTTCACAGCAGTGCTACACTACCTGCCCTAAAGGACTCCCAGAGCTAGATGTGGCCAGATGCTGTGAAAAACGCTTGCACAGCACTGGCACACTTCTGCCTAGCAAAAACTAATAGGGACTGCTCTAACCTAGCCCTAAAAAGGGCTGAAATTAAAACTAGTCCCTGCTTCTATGAAGTGTACCTGAAAAAGGGCTGCTAGACTACTAGTCCCTAGTCCCTAATCGCTACTCCTATGAAGCAGCCCTCAAAAGGGCTGATACTCCTAAAATTCACACACTACCTCCAGTCCCTACTCCCTAAACCTATCTATCTACCTCACTAGCTGAATCAGAACACAATTGTTTGATTTCGCTCTATATCGCCCACAGCAGCAGCAGTGCCGTCTGACACAGAGCTACAGCAATGAGCAAATGGTGGCGATGGAGAAAATGGCTGGGTCTTATAGTGCTAGGACATGTGACTTACACAGCCAATGATGCCTAACCTTGCTTGTGTGCAAAAAATGCACTTTGCTGTGTGTATGTGTGATTGGATGACAGCCTGCACCGCCTCACTGTATCTGCAGTTTGGAGAAAAAAAAATGGAGATCGCTATCATTTCTGCAGCACTGGTACAACCCCCTTTTCCCCCCTTCGCACACTATACCCATAAACTGGATATTCACAGTCATTAACATGGTTAGGGTTAAGATTTTGGTGATAGAAGCGTTATCGAACATAACCGCGAACTGCCGAATTTCAAGTTAATTGTTAAGGTAAAGAATATTTATACCGTGTTAGCCAGTAGATAGAAAAATATATTGCAATCTGAGAGTCCTCAGTGGTTGATACCTTTTAATGGCTAACTGTCCAGTTAGCCATTAAAAGGTATCAACCACTGAGGACTCTCAGATTGCAAGTTAATTGTTCTAATTCGACGAATGCCTCGAACACCGCCCGAAACAGCTCAAATTTGAGATTGGCGAACAAATCGAATCGAACACCGCTCATCTCTACTTTTGACCATGTGTTTTTTTGCATTGGAGCCTATGGATCCAATAACGCATGCATTTTTCACACACTTCAGCATGAAAAACGTTAGCATTTAGCGGATGCATGACGCAAGTGTGACCCTAGCCTGATGGTTATTGTGTATACAGCTAATGTGTAGCAGAGTTTAAAGCAAATGCAGATGATATGCCATGAGCTGCAGCAATAAGAGTAGATGGTCAGTGCTGCAGATATAGATATGACAGTAAGCAGTGTTGGAATAATACCATGAAGTGTTGCAATGATAGTAGAAACCCAGTTTAGCAGATGCCGATATTAGAGCAAGCAGTGTTGGAATAATACCATGAAGTGTTAAATAAATAAATAATAAAAAAATGCATGGAGTTTCGCAGTATTTTTAAAGGCCCAGTTAAACACACAGATAATTGTGCAGAGATTGTTCGCAGATCTCTGGTTGCAGTGAAATCATGGACAAATTGTTACATTTGTATACGGCCACAAAATGGAACAATGTGTCCATGATTTCACTACAACCAGAGATCTGTGAACAATCTCTGCACAATTATCTGTGTGTGTAACTGGGCCTTAAGTCTAGTTCAGTGAAAGCAGACAGCTGCGAGCTGCCAACCTCAGCTGCATAATTTTACCTTGACTGGGAAAAAAAAACCTTGGCTCTGCCCTATTTTTAATGGCCAGCCAAGGTAAAACTATGCAGCTGAGGGCTGATATTCTCAGTGGGCTGAGGGCACATTGATTTAGGCCCCCCCACATTAAAGAATGTCAGCCCGCAGCTGCCCCTGAAAATGGTGCATTCATTGTAGCGTCATTTCCTGGCGTTTTACCAGGCTCTTTTAGCAGCCCTGGTGGTGGGGGCATGCTGGATAATAAGAGGTTAACACCAGCTTTGTAATGCCAGCTGGTATTAAGCCCTGAGACTCTTAATGTCAAGCCAAGTTAGACCCGGCCATTAAAAATCTCAAATAAATAGTAAAAAAGACACAACACGGAGAAAAAATATTTTATTAAAAAAAACACAGAGACACTTATGGTACCTTTACACGCCGCTACAATAGGATGGATACAACCCGCTACAGGCTACAAATGTAGCTTGTCGCGCCAATATCGCCCGTAGTAGCGGCGTCTGAAGACGGGACGATACAGCCGGCTACAGATACATCTGTATCCGTGCACTGCCCATAAACAGATGGCTACATCGCCGATTGTAGCAAGCTGTATCGGCGTGTAAAGAACCCACAGAAGGGAACACTGGACACCCGGCGATGTAGCTGCAATGTAGCTAAGGCGTGACCCAGGCTCCGTGTTACCGCGCCCCATCTGCGATCATTGGTGGAAGATGCTGCGTTACGATTGGCCCTTGCCTCACAGCCCTCCATCTTGGATGAGCTGTCCCTTCAGCACTACACATACGCGCCGTATGCACAATCATATAGTAGTACAATTACGCGGACACAGACTTGAAAGAAAATTAGCAAATACCTCATGATCTTCATACAGTCTGCACATCCTCTCCACACATGATAACGAATAATGCTGTACACAGCGCACAAGTGTGTGTTACGTACCGCTCTGGCTTATTGTACAGCAGCTACCGTAGAAGTGTTCCTTGTGTGGCACAGCGCGCAGCGCGCACACAGATGCACACAAACCCATACCACATCGAAAGTTCGTACTCAGCACACAGATCATAGGCGTGTTGTACGCACTGCACTGTGGGTGTCCTGTATTAGGTGCCGCATAAGTGTGTCGGCCGTGTCACTGCGCGTTGGGCTACTTCAAAAGGTGCTTGACCCCGACAGCGGCCGTAATGACGTCATGACGTTGGTTTCATTTTCACTCTGCCTGCAAGGTGCCAGCCCCGCCTCTGCACACACCATAGCAGTCATGGCAGCCGTTCACCGCGCTGCAACGTGGGGGATGGCGGAGCTGATCATCCTCATTGATCAGTGTGACCGTCAGGACTATTGGGGCCACCATCACCACCGGCACCCCAGGTTGCGCAATCGGCGCACCGTTCGGCGCATCCAGCGGTCCCTGGTCTGCCAACTGGGGGTAGAGAGGACAGTCAAAGCGATCCAGAAAAAGATCGCTGACTTAAAGCACAAGTGCCCGGGTCGCATACTGGACATCCGTGCCAGGATTGCCAGGCTGCGTGGTGAGTAATAGTTGCCCCAAAACACACACCGCCACATGTGCATGTCCCACAATACACAAAAATGGATGGTAACATATGACAAGGGACAGTGTGGCCTACACAATCAAACACATCTTCACAGTGTTGTGGTCCTCCAGTCAGCGGCCAAAAATTTTTCACACGCACAGTACATCAATACAACATAAGTGTATGCATCCAGCATGACCTGGTTGATGCTAAGTTAGCCGTCAGATACATAGCCACACAAGCTATATGTAGGGGAACAATGTGTAGGTACGAATTTAGAACGTGTTTTGTTTTTTAATTGAAAAATAGATGCCGAATCGTCTTCTGAAGAAGGGCACCATGCCCCACCCCCAGGTGGCCCACCTACAACACCGCCACATCAGGCTGAAGTGCCACCCTTGGCCCCAAGCTCCACACCTTCCCCAGGGCCTCAGGAGCCAGACCTACCCTCACCTACCGGGACAGAGGACCTGGAGGACCTGTCACCACCTGCAAGGCCGCTGGAGGTGTGACGAGGTGTCGTCATCTGGTTGGCTGGAGGAGGACGACATCACCTCCTGACAGGAGGCCGAGGAGCTGGAAGCAGCTGCCGGGCCAGAGGAGGGTTCGCCCCGTAGCCCAGGACCCCTTTTGCCCCTAAACCACGTAATGTGGCCACGGAGCCCCAGCCCGGGAGTAACACCACCTCCCACTGTCTCCAGCTCAGTGGCGAGTCCTGGGGTGACCATGTCCCCACACAGTGACTATGGTGGTAAGTCTGTTATGTTGCCACATACAGCCTGCACACTGTTACTAAAATTATATCTTGGACAACAAGATTTCTCAAAACATAGTTAAGAATGTTGTTTAACCATTTCTGCAGATGGTGAACGTGCGGGGGCATCAGGATGGAGCTTGACCCTATCTCTCTCCCCGTCTGATGGTGATGTGGAGTTGGACGAACAGGGTAAGGGGGATGCTTGTGGCCAGTCCTGACTAGCCATCACCAGCGACTGCTGTGTACTAAAGTGTGTGTTTACTCCCAATACAGGTGCCCCTACCATGGAGGCAATCATCCTTGCCCATCAGGCGTTTGTCGGCCGCATGACCAGGGCTTTACAGCGTGGGCTGCAGGACCTTGGCCGGATGGCTGAAATGCTGGAGGCCCTACGGGCAGAACATGGATCACAGCCATGAAGTTCATGGCTGCAATTTATTCTGGCCAAACATGGCCCCAAAAACTGTTGTCCTAGTTGGACCCTAAAATTTACACACCTTGCCTTGTTGGCTTGAAAATGTGATAATGTTTGTTTTTGTTTTTGCCCCCGTTGGGCTCTTTTCTTATAGTGTCCCACATTGGGACCATCACGATTGTGGACTGCCTAGCCCTTTGCCTTCTTGACCTATACTGTCCCACATTGGGACCATGATGAGTGTGGACTGCCTAGCCCTTTGCCTTCTTGACCTATACTGTCCCACATTGGGACCATCACGATTGTGGACTGCCTAGCCCTTTGCCTTCTTGACCTATACTGTCCCACATTGGGACCATGATGAGTGTGGACTGCCTAGCCCTATCTGGGCTAAGCATTCTGTGTATTGTGCCAAATGGCTGTGACACATGTATGTTTTCAATACAATGCTGGTGTAAGTGTTTTGTACGCTCCTTCATGTGACCTTACTAATATTTGGTGCATAAAACTCACCATGAGGTAACTATGTTAGCCACATCTCCACATCCCTTTGTAAAAGTGCAAACACATTACAAAGGAACCGATGGTGGTCCTGCTCTGAGGGCATTGGCCCATATTGTGTGCCTTTGGTAAAGCTATATTGGGCACACTACCATTCACCCACGCTCACCCCCACAATCCTTAATCCTAAAGAAATACACAATTGATTTCCCACAAAAAATTTATTTCCAGGCGGAAAAAAAAAAAAAAATAACAAAAATAATATGCTGTAATCCAGCCAACGTAATTTTGTAAATGTCCAAAAGGAAAAAAAAGAAAAGAACAAGCAACTAGGAGATTGCTCCAAATGAAAAAGTCCAGACTGCCAATGCTGTGCATTGGCTACTAGTGTCCAACTTCTTCATCCTCTGTTGGCTCTGACAATGCCGGCTCCCCCCTCCTCTCAGGACAGCCCCGACCTGCCCCAGAACGTCTTGATGAACGACGACGGGTTTGGGGGGGATGGGGTGACTGTGGCTGGGCCGGTCTTCTCACGGGCCGTGATGGGGCGGCTGGGGAAAGGGGCCATAAGGTGTGTTGCATAGGGGGGGGATGTGGCATCCCCATTGAAGGGCCCCATCATCGGCAGCATCAGCGGCATTGTTAAAGACCCGCAGAAGGATCTGTTTTTGGAGCGGCTCCATCCCTCGCAACCTGTCGCTCATGTAGAGGGCGCAGCTGTCGATGTGGGTCCGCTGTTCGCTCAACAGCACGCGTCGTGCCCAGGTCCCCAGCTCCGTCTCTGGTGGTGCTGGACGTCGGCGGCGACGGATCCTGGAGCTGGGCCCTGGGCCCGGACCCACATCACTCGCCGCGCCCTCCTGCTCAGCCCCAGATGTCATTGGCTGAGCATCATCAGCGACAGATTGCTCCGCAATGGAGCCGTCCTCTTCTGGGGCCTGTGGGTGGAGAAACAAAAAACATCATTGGTGAAGGCAATATCCACTCAATACATTGTCAACAGGACTCTATATACCACTCCCACACACACCAAGGCCACAAACCAAGATTGGAAATGAGGAAAATGACAGTAAAGCGCCAAAGGTTAAATACAACAACACCAGTACTTCTCCTGTACCCTCCCCTCGACCATTCCAGGAACTCAGCTCAATACCCAATTAGGTGTTAGTCACGGAGCCGCAAAACAATTAGTACATGTCACCACAACACCTTGATACTGGGGGCTGTGCTGCCCAATGACAGATATTGGCCACCTTCCCTTTTGGACACCTATTATGAAGAGAATCCACCCCACATTCAACTACCTATAACCCACTGGCACCCAAGGCAACACACGTGTGCCAGCACCATTTACTACATGGTACTAGGTGGCTGTTTAAAATCAAACCACCTACAATCTGGAAACCCTTAATTAAGTAGCCTAAACATAACAAGATGTAGTGGAAGATGCAACATTGGAATACGGCTGTAAGCCTAGAATTTATAAGGGCAAAAAATCCGGGAAGGAGGCCAGATTGATTGACACCCAAAGGTTTCAAACAGCAAGGAGGAAAATATGACAAAAAGGTTGGTGTAAAGGATTTAGACAAGCACACATGAGAATGAAACAGTGTGGGCCACCACTGTCACACAATTACCCACCTCCTGTGGCGCAGATGGTGATGCAGCCGGGCCTACATGGGACGCAGCAACGGGGCAGTTGGTCGTCGTTCCATGCGGGCGAGCCTCGCCCAGGATGAAGGTGAAGAGGGGATAGTACCATAGGGTAGGTGATGGTACCTCCTCAGCTCCAGCCCCTGAGCGACGGCGCTGGTACTCAATGTGAGCCCGCATGAACGCAGACCTCATGTTCTTTATTTTGAGTGCCACCATATGCCTGTCCCACCTCTTGCCTACCCTTGGCTCCAACCGATTTGCTAGAGCCACAAGAGACCTGTAGGCCTCGGCCCTCGCTGCCTGATTTTTATATTCAGGCAGCGAGGTGCGCCACAAACACTCGTGCCGCTGATACTCCGTGAGAAGCTGGGACTCCAACTCCACAGTACCCCTCGGCATCTGCCAATCACAAAACACAACAAAAAATGACAGTCACTACACAAGGCATACCGAAACTTCAGAACTTTGAAAAAGGATAAACATGCTCATGAACCGGGAACATGGAGAATATATGCTGCTGTTTGGTTGAGCCCAACTTTGCATGAGTAGGGCATTTTCTCTATTTCACAACGCTCCAAAGTCAAACACATGTAGCTGGAAAATATCATTCACAACGCATATCTGTGTCCACCTACAGATGTTTCAGACATGATTTAAGTCCCCAATGTACCTATTGAAACACACCTTTACACGGTGTGTGCGTACATACCTGTAGGCCACCATGTGAGCAAACACATTGTGTGCAAGCTAGTACCTGTGCAGTGTCCAAAATGGTTGTGGTAAAATATATGAGAAACGAGGGCTGTGTGTGTGCCAACACTGCACATACTACATCTAATGTGCACCCATATGATCATGTTGGTGTTCCTCCAGACGTGGGACTACAATTTTAACACATGTACCAAACATCACTGGAATCAACGCGGCAATTCTTTCACCCATCAAATGATGATGTGAAGTACCGGTAAAAAACAAAACCGATATCTGTTGCCATACAAAATAACCTAAGGTGCAATCTATAGTTGCACAATACAAGTAGAGGCACTACCTGGCTATTGGCCTACAGAGAATAACGTTGCCATATGCATTATTACAGGGCAAAAATTACATGCCGTATCAAACATGGCCATACACACATTGCCTAAGCGGCGTGTGCCAGAAGCATCTGCGTTCATTACAATTTATTGGAAACCGCTAAAGAGGCTTACCGTCAGAGCAACAGAAGTAAAATAGGACACTAGTAGCTCAATGCACATCGACGTCTGGACAAGGTGCAGTGGCCATTGGGCTGGCTTTCTAGTCCGCTAAACCAATCACAACGGACACAATTACGCACATCGTGATGGGACACCTGGGTGCGGATTACACTCCCGCTAATTGGTGGAGATCGCTGAATCGTGATAGGTTGGCGGCCCTTTAAAAGCTGCGCATTCCGGCAAACATTACGCTTGCTGGCCAGACCCATTAAGTAAGTTTTTGTGGACACACATGGAATTTGCGCAGGCTGGGGTGCATATGATGATGTTCTTGGAGAGCGCCGAAGCCTGCTTTAGCGGACTATATAGGGGTTTGTATTATTGGGCACGATATAGTGTACTGTGTGGATTTGGAGTAGCCATTTTGTCTGGGGCTTCACACTTTTGTTGAGATACATTGCTGTGTTTGTTTCCAGACACCATAGAGGAGAATGGATGCATGACTGTAGACAGAACTGTGTACCTCATGTTGACTGGATCGATTTATGCATACTGGTTGTGTCCAATGGAGACTGGGTCCAACGGGAATAGGATCACACATGGCTTGGAGGTGTGGCGCTCCAGACATAGCACAGATGTGTAGTAAAAATGACACCTGGAAAAACATATGAAACCATGGTTAACCATCCGCAGTCATGTGCAATGTTGTTTGGTTCATGTAGCCTTACTCAACCTGACATATCGGGGTACGTAAGATTTGTTATTCTTCTCATTTTTCCTGTAATCAATTTAAATTATGGTCTGTCTAATGGATTCTGGGACCTGTTTGTCCAACATTATTGGTGACACATGTCCCTTTCTAACTCACCTAGGTGCAGATGTGTGACTTTGGGACCCTCCGATTGAAGTTGATGTATAGGAGGCCACTCTCATTTGCCGTGTTCCATTTTTGTGGGGGTGACTACTGGGTGTTTGCGGTCCCTTGCTTCAGGGATGTGTTTTGGGCCCACACTAGAGATCCCATCCACTTGGCTATAGTATGTCATCGAAAAGAGGTGTGGCTTGGTAAACCTGCTGACATGGCCACATATTGTTCTATGTACTCATGTTGTGTATTCTCATCTACAGGTGCTGATATTGAGGATGCAGAATATCCATGACCGCAATGTTATCGTGGCTCTTGCGTTGGTGGAAGAGCAAATGTGGCTTCAGGATCGGTATGAAAGGTTGATGAGGCACAGACAGCGGCGTTTGTGGACCCGAGATTGGCTTCGCAGGCGGGAAACCCGGGGCCACATGCAGCTGTTGCGGGAGCTGGAGCTTAACTGTCCTGATGATTACCGAAACTATCTCCGTATGCCCGAGGACTGTTTCACCTTCCTATTGGAGCGTGTTAAGCCGATGATAGCGCGTCAAGACACTATAATGCGACCATCAGTATCAGCTGCTGAGCAGTTGGCGATCACTTTGCGGTTCCTGGCTACAGGGCAGTCCATGACATCCCTCACATACTTGTCACGTGTCTCCCTGCCCCTACTGAGCCGCCTGATCCCGGAAACGTGTTGGGCCATCTGGAGAGCTCTGCAGCCAGCCTACTTGAAAATGCCTCTAACCACCGCAGAATGGCTGGAAGTAGGCCGAGGCTTTGAAACCCGGTGGAACTTCCCCAACTGTGGCGGGGCATTGGATGGTAAGCACGTGAGGATTACCAAACCTGCCAACTCTGGCTCTTTGTTTTTCAATTACAAAGGGTATTGTAGTATAATCCTCATGGCTGTAGTGGATGCCAACTATGAGTTCCTCTACGTGGATGTTGGAATGCCTGGTCGCAACTGATGGGGGGGTGTTTGCCCGAAGCTCCTTGGCAACACTACTAGGGAGTGGTGGGCTAAACTTACCCTCAAATGAGGACACGACCGAACATCTCAACTTTGCGTTTGTGGCGGATGAAGCATTCCCACTTCAGGAACACCTACTGCGGCCATATCCCCAGAGGGACCTTACTTCTGAGAGACGCATTTTCAACTACCGGCTATCCCGGGCCCGCCGTGTAGTTGAAAATGCGTTTGGGATAATGGCGAATAGATTCCGGATTTTTCATACGCCTATACATATGAAACCGGACTCTATTGACGCGGTTGTGGTGGCCTGCTGTGTGCTGCATAACTTCCTGCGTCGTAGGGATAGAGCATCATACACGCCAGGAAGTTATGTAGATAATGCAGACGCTACAACAGGGGAGCTTCGTCCAGGGTCTTGGCGTGATGATGGCCATGTAATTGTGCCACTCCAGCGGCAGAGCCATGGCCGCACTCGGCAGGAGGCCAGGGACAGTAGAGACGCTTACTGCTCCTACTTCAATGGGTCTGGTGCAGTGAGCTGGCAGAACCAGGCCATGTAATGTGGCTGGCTCTGGGAGTTGCTTTTGAGGTTTCAATGGAGGTGACAGCAGGTTAGCTGCGCCCCATTTTTTTTTGGTTGACCCTTTTCACGATCTTTGGTTTCATTATGTGCATAAGGTTGCGTTACTTAGTTAGTTAGTTAGTTTAGTTTTTTTTTTTTTTTTTTGTTGGGATGCACAGTTTTCAATGTGTGGTCAATTGGTTATCCCTTTAATGTGGTTCAAGAATGTGACATGCACTTTAATTGTACATTGTTTTTACTTTCTGTATATTTTTAAGTTGCAATCCAACGACAACATTAATGCATTTTATTAAACATTTTTATGTTGGATCCAAAATAATCTGTGTGAGCATGATTACTTGGTGGAGGAGGGCAATGTGAAGAAGGTTTTGGTGGGGGCCAGGGATGTCATAGCCACCTATTGGCTGGGATTGTGCAGACAATATGTGTGGGTAGCCATGTTTGTCAAAAAGGATTTTGCCCAACAGTGTTTGTGGCCATTGTACGTACATGAGCCTTTATTTTGTTGTAGGCAGAGGGTCCCCTGCACACAGCACATTGATGCAGGACATATTGTTCTCGGGTGTTTTCAAATACAGTGTCACACAGACCTTTGACATGTTGCCTTGGGAGCTGTTCCACTACATTCACATCTGTGAGCAGATATATTAACACCATTCAGCCTGTAGTCACACATAGTTGGCAAGAGTTGACACAGATAGAATTTCTACAGAAAACGCACATACTGTGTGTTGTAAGCCGCTACTGTGTGTCGCACAAACGCACCTCAGTGCAATCGCCACACGCCGCTGTCACAAGCGCTGATCGTGCGTGACAAGCAAAACACTTCTACTACGCACACATAGCCCAGGACCGCTACTTTTATACACACGGGGGTATGTGACTGGCCACCGCTCCAGCGTGATGCTTTCCCATCGATTTCGATGCATTCGCCATGCTCCGCAATGTCACAACCGCTTATTCCGTGCTTCACTCCGATCACTAGTACGGCACGTCTCGGCCATCCGCCCTTTCCGTCGTGGCCAATCACAACTCCGTAGTGTTGGCCAATGGTTGTGGTTTGGGCGCGGCGTACAGGTCTGTGGCACGCCTATTTGTTTTACGTCCTGCCTTTGTACCTCCCAGATCACTCTGTGGTGACGGCGTGTAAAGCTGGTACGCTGAGCTACAGGTGGCGACTTGAGACACCCGGCGTTGTAGCTAGCTGTAAATGTAGCGTAGCGTAGCGCAACTTGTGGCGGCGTGTAAAGAGGGTGCGGTTCCCGTTGGTAACCGTTTGGGCGTGCTCGTGCACGTGAAGTAGCCGTTGGTATCCATCCTGCAGTGGCGGCGTGTAAAGGTACCATTAGTGACTCCATCTTTTTACTCCCTCCCCACCCTTATACCCTTCACGATCCACTTCTTCTCTCTTCCTGGATAGACTCAGCTCTGCTAAATCAGAGACCATGGGGAGGAGAAACACATCTGCTCCCATGGTGTCTGATCACTGAATGACAGTGCTGAGACCTGCGGTATGGTAAGCAGTGAGGTCACTGTTGCTATAGCAACAGTGGTTGCCATAGCAACAGCTGTTACAGCAGAGGGGGACTGGTAAGCCAAATCTACCTAATAATAATAATAATGATTTTATTTATATAGCACCAACATATCCGGCAGCACTTTACAATTCAGAGGAAACATGTCCAAACAATATGATACAATACAGAGTAACAAAAAATTAAAAAAAACATGAGGTGTGAGGTCCCTGCTCGCAAGCTTACAATCTATGAGGAAATAGGGGAGACACAAAACGTAAATGGTAAAAAGTGCCATCATATATAATCTAGGGATCAATATATTAAATAGGGGATTCACGTAATGCTGCATGAACCAGTAATTGGTCGGGATCTGTACAAGTACAGATAAAGTGCTATTTTGTGCATGGGGGTGCAGACAGATGACACAAGAGGCCAGATATGGAAAAGGAAAGATAGACAAGTGAGGTGAGGTGATAGGCCAGTCTAAAGAGATGTGTTTTTAAGGCTCGTTTAAAACTATTGGTATTGGGAATTAATTGAAATGTTTTTGGCAATCTGTTCTGGAGAATTGGTGCAGATCGTGAGAAGTCTTGCAATCGGGAGTGGGAGGTTCAGATTGTAGTTGATGTCAGTCTTAGGTCACTTGTAGAATGGAGGGCACGTGTAGGGCGATAGACAGAGATGAGGGAGGAGATGTAGGGCGGTGCAGAACAGTGGAGAGCTTTGTGGGTCAGAGTGATAATTTTATAATTTACTCTATAGCAGATTGGCAACCAGTGCAATGACTGGCACAGGATAGAGGCGTCGGTGAAGTGGGTGGAGACGAATATGATCCTGGCTGCTGCATTGAGGATGGACTGGAGAGGAGAGCGTTTAGTAAGAGGGAGACCGATTAGTAGAGAATTACAGTAATCCAGGCGAGAATGAATAAGGGCAACATTTAGAGTTTTTGCAGAATCAACAGTAAGAAAACGTCGAATTCTAGAGATGTTTTTGAGGCGTTGGTGCCATGAGCGAGCGAGTGACCAAGTGTGAGGAGAAAAGATGAGATCAGAGTCAAATATAACCCCAAGACAGCGAGTGTGCTGCTGAGGAGTATTGGTGGAAACACATATAGAAATGGCAATATTAGGTTTCGGAAGATTACCAGAGGAAGGAAACACGAGATGTTCAGTTTTTGACAGATTCTATTCTACCATCTATCTATCTTTACTAGGTTCTGTCATGTAGAGCAGACAGCTGTATGGCAGAACAGTATACAGACACAGTCAACATCAAGTCTGCAAATCGTTCCTATGCAGTTCGAGCATGTTCTCATCCATCTCTGACTTTTTACAGTCTGCCCCAGACCTCATTGCTATTCGATTAGAGTGTCATTTTTTCTTTGGTTAGACAGTGCCTGCCAATAACAGTAATGTCATTATCAAAGATGAATATGGCATTACTTTGACTGTCAAGCAATAACAGTATGTTTATTGGCTGAAAATCAGTCAGCAAGCATGCTTTTCAGCTCACTTGAATTTCATGAGTAAAATCGTAAACACTCACAGAGTACCGAGTATCATGAATACCATACTGTCCGTGCAAATAGCGAATAGTAACGAGTATACTTCCTCATTACTAATATTATTTACTTTGTGTTTTAAAGCCTAAAACTTTAATAGTTTTGCCTTGTGTCCCTAAACAACCTAAATATCTCCATAAAGACTGAGCAATAGTTTGTGCATGTGACCAGTGTATAGCCTGCGAGCAGTGAATACATTGTGTGGATGACTAGGAGCCTTACCACCCTTTCTGTAAATGGTGGCAGTATTGAGTGGATTGGTTGTATGAAATGGTTGGTGATGCATTCCATGAAGCTTGAAGCTTGATTGAGAGACACGTGTGAAATTGAGCTATAGGATGATGTGGTCCGGACCCCATCCTACATCATAGCAGAGGCTGAGTGAGGACCTGACTAACAATCTCCAGGCCTTTCATCTGTTCCACTGTTAGTCCAAGTATTTCTCAAATATTTTTTTTCATTTTCATTTCTTAGCTCAAAAAGTTACTGCAAAGCAAGATTTTTAAAATGTACTTAAACTTCATGTAAGCCTATGGCTATGTCCCCCAAAGTAACATCCAAACTGAAAGTATTGTTCAGTTCATGGTACAATGTCTACAGCACAGGTCACACTCACGATACTTCCGACCCATTTATGATTCATGAACCTCAGACATCCTCATGATTTCCCTGAGTTTGTCTCAGGTTACACAGCGGATATAAGGCAGCAGGGAGTTCTACTGTGTGACCTGAGATAACCTCAGTGGCGTTAGCTCTCATAAAGCTAGCTGTCTTCTGACAGGTATGAATCTGGGATATCTCATAAGTATGACACAGCACATGTCAGGAAGTGCAGCGCAGTTCAAATTTGCAGGATAGTCCCTGTCTGACACCTCGAGTCTGAACTACAGTAATGTTTGTGAGGGCACAGCTTTTCACACTCTCACCAGTGCCTGCATGCCTGGTCTAACAGCATATGGGACATGCCTTCTGTAAACATGACCCTATCATACTGTTGTAGGACCCCGTGCCCATGGTACATTTTTTGAAGCAAATTTTGAGAATCTACATGTGTATCCTGAAACCAGTAAAGTCAGAAGTGCTGTGACAACGTGTCTATTTTTTCCTTGCAGATTTTTGGGCAGAAAAAAGAAATCTGAACCACATGCGCAAGGGAAAAAAAAGTAAAATGGGCACAGCACCTGACATAGATTTTGCTGGCCTCAGGATAGATATGCAGATTTTGATGCAGATTCTCAAAATCTGAGTTAAAAAAGCATCAAACAACACACCATGGTCACAGGGCCTAAGAAGAGGGACTAGGGAGAGTCACAGTTGTGATACAGGAGTGTGTGTAGTGTCTTGCATTTGAATACCCCAGGTCATCAGACCAGAGGCCTGCGGCTTGATCACCAATCTCTGGTAAAGTATCCAAGCACCTGAGATGCAGCACTAGTATATATATGTATATATATATATATATATATATATATATATATATATATATAACAAAACTCCCACAGGCATCAGCAGCACACTAACTCTAAAAGTGATGGAAAGTCCATGACAGGCAGAGTCCATTAAGGTTTTTAAGTTTTAGCCCAAAGGCTGCATGTACGACAGCTTACCCAATAGGAGGAAGTGCAGATGGTGCAAAACGTAGGAAGGGGAAATATAACATCAGTAAAAACACAGGCCTCGGTCAAGGAGGAACTGGAAATCAACTCAAAAATGCCCTTCTCAGGACAAAATGCCAACACAGGGATGGGTCATTAACAAAACACAATATGCCTTTTTTAGAAAAGACCACTTTACTTGGGGTTAAAACTGCATGCCTGCATTTTCAGCATTGCCCGGGATAAAGGTCACTGTTGATGATGGTACTCCGCTGGACATTCCTAGGGAATTCGAAGGGGCTTCTCCTGCAGGGGCATTCTACACCACCAGAACACTCCATCATGGCCACTGCTGGAAAAGACAATTGCGAAACTAGAGAAACTCTAAGAGAAACAGGAGCAACTTGTGGAACACTTACATGCCCTGTGGGTTTGAGCGTAACTGGCTGGCAAACCAAGAGAGGCCGGTACTTCACCTGAGGACACATTTTCTCCTGATCGGTCTCCTACTATCACTTTTTAAATTTGGTGGCTATGGCAACCCATTATACACCAACCGTGAACCACCTCTTGCTGCTGCACACCTTCATTAATGTTGCCTCATGCCTGACAAAGATCGTGCACAGTCTTTTAAAAAGAAAGTAGCAGAGCAGTGTGTACCAGTACCTTGTTCGACTAGGAAGCCAAACCCCCTATCCTGCAAATATGCCACCACCTCAGGTACACTGTTCGTAGAAGTGATTGGCCTTATCTCCATGCAACCAATACCAGTCGATTGCATCCGCAAACTGAATCTCCTCAATAAAGGAGACAGGACAGGGTGGTTCCTGCCATACCGAATAGTTGCTTGGAGTGGGTAGGGGTCCCCACATGGCATTGCCCCAGTCGAAGGCCTCTGGTGGGGGTGATACACACGGCTGGGAAACTGTGTTTTCTGCCTCTTTTAAATCAGCCTCCTCCTTTTTCTCCTCCTCTGCCTCTTCCTCAGGCTTTTCCTCGGGCTCCACATCATACTCTTGGTCCTGGTGATATTGGTAATCCAGTAGATGTGGCAGTGGAATAGAGCCAGGTATGCAGCAAGGTCCTCTGTAGTGTGACATGTGGTCCTCCAGACAGCAGGAGGAATGGGTCACCTCCTGACTGTGAGTTCATGTCCTCCTCTGGTATCAGAGTCCATCACTGTATCTGCACCTCTCTGCACAGGAGACCCAAGTTGGGTAGCGAGGTGGTGCTCCAAGTCACATATGTATCCATGCTGGTTTGGTTCTGATGCACCCTCTGGAACTGGAGTGGTGACATAGATTACCTCCTCCAGGTCAGGCACATCCTGCGGGGGAGGCCGTTGCTAAACTACGTGATGCCAACACACATTAACAATGAATCACGGAGTAGCATAGAGAAGCTGGTTGGGACTGCACTGATAAAATGGTGCTAAAATGCTGAACTCCACAGTGACTCCTGGTTGCTTTTCTTTGTGTCCCACCTGTTCCACTGCCAGGACTGATAGCCTTGTCACATCTGCAGTTGGGCTGCGTTTGCATTTATGTGCGGTTTTACTGCTAAAACACATCCAAACGCATGCTTTATTGCACCCATAGGCTGCAATGCAAAACACAATGCAAAAGCATGCAAAAACACAAGTCATTTTGCAAAACCGCAAAACACATGCATTTTTGCAAATGCAGCCAAAAACGTGGGCTTCTGCGTCTATGGCTGCATTTGCAAAAACGCATGCGTTTTGTGTTTTTGCAAAAAAACATGCATTTTTGCATGCATTTGCAATGCATTTTCATTGCAGCCTATGGGTGCATTAACGTATGCGTTTGAATGCGTTTTTAGCGAGAAAAACGCACACAAATGCAAACGCAGGCTAAGGCAGCCCAGCCTTAGATGTTGACTAGGCCTGAGTCACACACACATAATCAATAAGATATTACTGTTTGCACATCCTTATTGCCTAGCTCCCCTCTATTAACCCTTCAATGCAGTTGGCTGCAGAAGTAACACACATCTAATACTTCATGCCACAAGGTAACAACTGAGTTGCGCAAGTACTAGGTGCAGTAATTATTGAAGGCTGACATATTTATAGGAGACATAATGATGAAAACAAATAAGTTTATTCAGGTCACAAATTCACCAATTCATCTGGAATTCTAAATAAGGCTAATGGACAGTGCACGGCAGCAATGCAAGAACAAGTTTAAAGGGATCCTGTCACCTCCAAAACGCCTCATAAGCTACTAAAAAATGTCCCTGCAGCATATCATCACTAATCTCACACTCCTTTTGTCTCCTAAAAGCATCCTGTGAAAGTGCATAAAAACGATTTTATACTCACTCATTAGTGATTATAATTAGCAGGGGCTATATTCTTTAGCCCCTAGGGCATGTTGTTTTGCAGCCTGAATGATCCAGCCCTCTCTGTGCTGCTGTGATGTGGAGCTGTAGGCAGGACTAATGATTTGCATTTTGTGAGTGATAGAGAGGGGGGAGGGCAAAATCTGCACAAGCAAAGCAAACAGAGAGAGAGGGTGGATCCTGGAGCCTGCAAAACAACACACCCCGGGGACTAAAGAATATATAGCCCCTGCTAATTATAATCACTAATGAGTAAGTATTAAAACGTTTTTATGCACTTTCACAGGATGCTTAGGAGACAAAAGGAGTGTGAGAATAGTGATAATATGCTGCAGGGACATGTTTTGGTAGCTTAGGCTGGCTTCACACCACGGCACAGTCCGGTCCGGGGCTGTCCAGTGTAAATCAGACAGCCCTGGACCGGATCAGCACACAGAACTGGAGGGCCAAATGTGCCCTCCGGTCCAATGTGCAGCCGGACGCAGCTGCAGCTGCTAATGATTCAGGGCCGCGGCTCGCAGGGATCTAGCCGCGGTCCTGAAAGAACCGCGGCGTGCAGCCGCCAGTGTCTGGTTCCTGGATCCTCCTGGATCTTCTCGATCCAGGGCAATCCGGCCCCATAGGCTCCCATGTTAGGGAGCACTGGATTGCCCCGAATCCGGGAGGATCAGGGAGAATCCGGGATTCGGTAAATTGGGGAGATTTTTCTCCCCGGACACAAAAATGTTGCAAGCAACATTTTTGTGTCCAGTGAGAAAAATCCGATTTCTCCCGGATTCATCCGGAGAGATGAAATCGGATGGCAGTGAGCTGCCATTCGGCTCCATTTGGCCCCATAGGCTACTATGGGGCCAAAAACCGGTCCAGGGCTGTCCGGTTTACACCGGACTTTCCCGGACCGAACTGTGCCATGGTGTGAAGCCAGCCTTAGGAGGCGTTCT
Source organism: Allobates femoralis (assembly GCA_033576535.1). NCBI lineage: Eukaryota > Metazoa > Chordata > Amphibia > Anura > Aromobatidae > Allobates > Allobates femoralis. The sequence goes on along the minus strand of JARQOC010000002.1, from coordinate 156,054,001 downwards.
GGAGGTGACAGGATCCCTTTAATATGAATTATAAATATAATGATACAGTTGTGCCCTTGCCCAAAATGTGTACAGTGATCATATGGAATGACATGAAATAGTGATTGCATATTTTCATGAAGCAATATCAATAATATGGTGTTTCTTAAATGTGAACACACACAGACCTATAAGAAAAAGTGTGTGGAGTATTTAATGGCTGTATGCTATTTTTATATTTACTGATATCACAACTGTAGAAGAGATGGCCTCACACAGTGCTGATCCTGTGCAATAATAAAGGTTTGCTCCCCCTGAATTGTACGGATATCTGATCCCGAACCGAATCTGCAATGTTCGTGCCGAATTTGAAATTCGCGAACATGTTTGGAGAAGGTTTGCTCATCTCTACTGACACGTCCACTCCAGGGCATAGGGATACTCGGAACTGGGCCAGTTGTTACGGTTGTTTTGCATTTGGCTGATGTCACAGCAGCGACCTGGCTCCATGGCCCTGGCGGTGTCATTTAATAAAGGGATGCTGAGTTTTGATGACGGGGGAATTGGGAAAAGGGGTATTCGTGACGCCATCCACAGTATGCTACCACTGCAGCCGCCGCTGCTACACAGCCTCTGGGGACAATGACTGGCAGCTTGGGTGGTTTTGCTCCACACGGGCAGAGTGAGCTCCCCAGGGCAATGGGTAGTGAAGTCAGTGCATTCTTGGCCAGTGTTCCTCAGGACATCAGCCCCTCAGTGGTTCAGGCAATCTCTGCAGCCGGTGTCCACCGCAAAGGAAAGTCTCACACATTACCATTGGAGTTCTGTACCTTTTACTTCAACACTTTAACCAGGCTGCCAGGTGCTTCACTCTGCCATTCTCCAGTCCAGCTGTTTCTCAAGAACAGGGACAGTGTCATCGACACCCTTAGGCGTTCCTTTCTATCCCTCTCTCTGTGTTGTTCTCTCTTCTCTCGGTGGTACATTGATCTTAGCCTTTGTCCACACCCCTAGGGCTTCTTCTCTTTTCTTCACCATTCTGTCTTTCCCTCCCAGGCCGAGCATGACCGTGCTCCAGCCAACGGGAGCTAACACCCCCATCTCCTCTCGACTCCCACTATGACTTCCTACACCTTCACTGTCCTCCTCAAAACTCTCTTCTTTCTCACCGGTGTCCCCCTGTCTGAGACAGGGCCCATTTACCCAGGTCTGCCCACTGTCCCTGCCCGGGTTCCTATGTGTGTGGGTTGAGTCTCAACTTCACCGTCCCAATCCAGAGAACAGCAGCACTACCCTCCCGCTAATGGTGGAGTGTAGTACTCCCAGTGGCAGCCAGACCAGTGGAGCGTCATATTCCCCCTTGGTTAAAATTAGCTCATCCTCGAGCGACCGTTAACAAGGCACAAGAACAATTAAACAGACGCTGGCTTTTCTTCCTTTTTGGGAGGTATATACTTGAACGTTTCCACAATCATGTACATATTATACATTTTTGATTCGAGTCCATAGTAGAAAAATACAAAAATGCAACTTAAAAAGATAACTAAAGCACAAAGTTCCCAGTCCTGTGGGTCACAGCACACATTATCCCTACTGCCGAGACTTAACACAGTTCGTGGTCCGGGTGACGCACCCTCCGCCAGGCTGGTCTCTCTCCACCCTCCACTTCGTGCAGTGACACCGGCAGGCTATTTTCAATTTAAACAGTTTACAATTCTCAGTATCTACATAACTATACATTTATACACAACATTTACAAGGCATTAAACTACTATCTACAGATACTATCTACAGTACAGCAAACTGACTTTGTAGATCTTACTTTATGGGCAAGGTCCGCTTGCCTGCTAACCGTCCTCAGCACCCGAAAAATAAGCAAGTTCCAAACATGAGGACTAAAGCAGTAGGATCTTGCACACTTTAAAAGCAAACCAAAAAAGCGTCCCATGTGCCGGGTGTACCCGACCTCCTCTCCGGGATGAAGATCCCGACCGGGATGTCCTTTCGGGAGGTATGACTCCACATCTCATCGGCTGACTAACATTTCTTCTCCAAGCCATACTCCTTTATAAACCCCAAGCCATTCTAGAGTTGGGAGTCCACAACAACCCTGCTGCACCATTCTGTCGGGTTGGATGCAGGTCCTTTCCGTACTTGGTCTTTTTCCTCTAGGTTTGCTTCCTCCAGCAGCCTCCAATGGTCTTGACTAGTGATGGGCGAATCTACTCGCTAGGACTCGTTACTCGGCGAGTAGTAAGGGACTCGCAGGACTCGCTACTCGGCGAGTTTCCCAGCGAGGACTCGCAAAGTAGCGAGTCCAATGCAAGTAAATGGGAATCCTAGTTTTACTAGCGAGACTCGCTATATCACATCGCTATGTAGGTTGAATCTCCCCCAAATCGTTTAGAGAATGGCACCGCTTCACGGATACCCGCTGTAAGTAGCGATTCCGAGCGAGTCGTAGCGACTCCTAGCGAATCCTAGCGAGTCTACGAATCCGAGTCCTGTATTCTGTATTCGGGACTCGCGAATACAGAATCTGTTATGTTCCGACAAATCTTCCGAGACAGCCTAGCGTGTTAGGTCAGACAAACTTGTGAAGATGGACAAGGATGTTAGCCAATCTTATTCAGTAATGCCACAGCCCTCTTCTTGTGGCATTACTATGATTGGCTTCTGTCCATCGTGATGGCTATGTCATCGATGACAGGCAAGGCTGTATATAAGCCTTGCCACCGCCATTTTGAGCACATTTCTCTGAAGATCTGAGCTAGAACAGGGTGAGGTAGATTCTGGAGCAGATCATAGGGATTGTCAGTGAGTGTAGGGAACTTCAAGATTCCTTATATTAACCCCAAACAGCTCTTGTGAGAGCTAGCAGGAGGACAGAGGAGTACTGTGTACAGTGACACTGTAGGCAGGCAGGGAAGCAGGGAGCTGCAGCCTTTACAGTGTTCACAGGAGCGACCTCATAGCTTCGCTTACTCACTCAGCTGTTCTAATAGCTGAAGTGAGAGGCTTAGCTGAGGTACTATTTACAATTTTTTGCCAGCTGATAGATTTTGGGTCCTAAAAACCCCTTCAGCTTTATTTTGTCTGTGGCAGAACAGTGCGTTGCTGCTCTCCTAGCTGCAAATAGCACGTACGCCACCTACTTCTGCGACTAATTGTGCGCACTTAATAATTTTTTTCAGGGAATAGTGTGCTGCTTCACTGCCAAGTGTTAGCACACACTTAACCCGCCAGTAAGTGACGCCTACAGCAACACCAAACTCCATCTCGGTGGCTGTGCGCACTTTCTAATTTTTTCAGGGAATAGTGTAGTGCTTCACTGTCAAGTGTTAGCACACACTTAACCCGCCAGTAAGTGACGCCTGCAGCAACACCAAACTCCATCTCGGTGGCTGTGCGCACTTTCTAATTTTTTCAGGGAATAGTGTAGTGCTTCACTGTCAAGTGTTAGCACACACTTAACCCGCCAGTAAGTGACGCCTACAGCAACACCAAACTCCATCTCGGTGGCTGTGCGCACTTTCTAATTTTTTCAGGGAATAGTGTAGTGCTTCACTGTCAAGTGTTAGCACACACTTAACCCGCCAGTAAGTGACGCCTGCAGCAACACCAAACTCCATCTCGGTGGCTGTGCGCACTTTCTAATTTTTTCAGGGAATAGTGTAGTGCTTCACTGTCAAGTGTTAGCACACACTTAACCCGCCAGTAAGTGACGCCTGCAGCAACACCAAACTCCATCTCGGTGGCTGTGCGCACTTTCTAATTTTTTCAGGGAATAGTGTAGTGCTTCACTGTCAAGTGTTAGCACACACTTAACCCGCCAGTAAGTGACGCCTGCAGCAACACCAAACTTCATCTCGGTGGCTGTGCGCACTTTCTAATTTTTTCAGGGAATAGTGTAGTGCTTCACTGTCAAGTGTTAGCACACACTTAACCCGCCAGTAAGTGACGCCTGCAGCAACACCAAACTCCATCTCGGTGGCTGTGCGCACTTTCTAATTTTTTCAGGGAATAGTGTAGTGCTTCACTGTCAAGTGTTAGCACACACTTAACCCGCCAGTAAGTGACGCCTACAGCAACACCAAACTCCATCTCGGTGGCTGTGCGCACTTTCTAATTTTTTCAGGGAATAGTGTAGTGCTTCACTGTGAAGTGTTAGCACACACTTAACCCGCCAGTAAGTGACGCCTGCAGCAACACCAAACTCCATCTCGGTGGCTGTGCGCACTTTCTAATTTTTTCAGGGAATAGTGTAGTGCTTCACTGTCAAGTGTTAGCACACACTTAACCCGCCATAAGTGACGCCTACAGCAACACCAAACTCCATCTCGGTGGCTGTGCGCACTTTCTAATTTTTTCAGGGAAGTGTAGTGCTTCACTGTCAAGTGTTAGCACACACTTAACCCGCCAGTAAGTGACGCCTGCAGCAACACCAAACTACATCTCGGTGGCTGTGCGCACTTATAATTTTTTCAGGGAATAGTGTGTGCTTCACTGTCAAGTGTTAGCACACACTTAACCCGCCAGTAAGTGACGCCTACAGCAACACCAAACTCCATCTCGGTGGCTGAGCGTTTTTCAAAAATGTCACAAAAACCACAATTTCCGCAAAAAGATGTGGCAAAGGGACGCGGACGAGGTCGTGGCCGTAGCAGTCGTGCCCAAGAAGGCACTGGTACAGGTAGACAGACGAGGATTGACAGATCTCTCTTTCTCCCGTCTAAAATTATCAGTACTCAACAAAAACGTGTCTTGAGGCCGGAAGAGCATGACCAGATAACAACTTGGATGGCTGATAACACCTCCACCACTGGTTCTTTGAGTACACAATCGTCCGTGCCAACACAGTCTAGTGTCGCTACAGACAACGCAGGGCCATCCAATCCTCAAAGGCTTCCTATTTCCTCAAGCCTTCGGCAGCCAGAGGAAAACTTGGAGTGCGACCTTGGTCACTCCGATGATTTATTTGGTTCGTATCAGCACTCGATTCCATCTGGCCTTTCTTTATCAGTGCCTGACGAGATACTTGAAGAAGACGTAATGTCTATTCATGGCCAAAGTTTGGAAGCACCTCGTGCTCAAGAAAGCCACTTTCACCAAACCCATACAGCATCTCAGGAGGTGGATGATGATGACGATGATGAGACACACATCTCATCTGGCCAGCCTGCTCAGTCACATTATCCCGTAGACTTTGAGGAGGAAGGGGTGGATGATGAGACCACAGATCCTACCTGGACTCTTGGCATGCATAGCCAACAGAGCAGCCAGGAGGAGGAAAGTGGCTATGCACCACCGCCAAAAGCACCCAGGCTTACTCCTTTCTCCAGAACACAAACAGTGAGAACAGTTGGCCAAATTGTGTCAACTGTTGCACAAAGTGTACCAACTGTTGCACAAACTGTAAACACAGTTGCCCAAACTGTGTCAACAGTTGGTGTGGTACAGAGTCACCCTCCTTTGCCTCCAATTCTACCTAAAGGCCGAAAAGCCATTGTGTGGCATTTTTTTAAGGATGCCCCATCTGTACCAAATGTGGTGATCTGCAATATATGCCATGCAAGGCTAAGCAGAGGCCTGGGAAAAAAAAACCTGAGCACCAGCAGCATGCGTAAGCATATGTCTCTGAAGCACCCAATTCAGTGGTCGGCCCATCAGGGTTCAGAATCAGTGCCTTCTGATCCCAACACTTCCAGGCCACCTCAGATCCATCCTTCACCAGCTAGTGTTCAGGCATCAGCTCCGGCTGAAACGTACTCCTCCGAAGCTGCGCTACAAGAGAGACTTCTGAGTAGTGAAGCCACAGGTGTGTGCGCGACAAACGTCCAGTTGTCTGTGCCACAGCTGTATGAAAGGCAAAAGAAGTACCTATCCACACACCCATTTTCACAAAAAATGACTGCTAAAATTGCAAAGTTGTTAGCTGTGGAAATGCTGCCGTTTAGGCTGGTAGGTACAGAGTCTTTTCGGGAGTTGTTGGCTGTGGCGGCACCACGATACACTGTACCCAGCCGCCACTTTTTCTCACGTAGTGCCGTCCCCGCGTTACACCAGCACGTTGTCACCAACTTAAAGCGTGCACTAACTAATGCGGTAACTGCCAAAGTCCACCTAACAACGGACACGTGGACAAGTACTTGTGGACAGGGCAGATACATCTCAGTAACGGCTCACTGGATCAACCTGGTGGACAGTGTCCCAACTTCGCAAAGTCGAGCATCTGAAATACTGCCAACTCCACGAATAGCAGGCACAACATCATTCAGGGTGGCTGCCTCATCATATATGTCCAGTGCGCAATCTGCTTCTGCAACTTCCTTGTCCACTGCTCAGCTGCCCGCACCCTCACGTCCAAGTTGGGAGCTTTGCAGTAGTGCTTCAGCAAGGCGACAACAGGCTCTTCTGAAGCTTATCTGTCTAGGTGACACACCTCACACTGCAACTGAGCTATGGAAGGGTCTTAAGCAACAGACTGATGAGTGGCTGGCCCACTGCAACTACAACCAGGTCTTGTTGTGAGCGATAATGGACGAAACCTTGTGGCGGCACTGAAGCACGGTAACCTTGTTCACGTCCCTTGCCTGGCTCACGTTCTGAACTTAATAGTTAACAAATTCCTTAAAATATACCCCGAGTTATCTGACCTACTCGAGAAGGTGAGGCGAATTTGCGCCCATTTTAGACATTCGTCCACAGCAGTTGCCAGTCTTTCAGCCCTTCAAAACAAATTTAATTTGCCTAAACACCGGCTAATTTGTGACATGCCCACGAGATGGAACTCAACATTCCATATGTTGGCAAGGTTTAATGAGCAGCAGAGGGCAATAGCTGAATATCAGCTGCAACATGCCCGTCACCACGGAAGTCAGACCAGACACATAACTACTTTAGAGTGGGTCTGGATCGCTGATCTTTGCGAGTTGCTGGACAACTTTGAATACTGCACAAAACTTGTCAGCGATGATCAGTCCATTATCAGTCTCACCATCCCCCTGCTCTGTTTGCTTAAGGAGTCGCTCCTGAATCTTAAAACAGAAGCTTTGAGGGCCCAGCGGATGGCTATGGAGCCAGAATTTAACATCGCTGATCCTAGCCAGCCAAGCCAACACCAGCAGGCTACATTGGCTCTGGAAGAAGAAGGTGAGGAGGGTGATGATGAAGAAGATTCATTTTTCTGTGGTACTGATGTGAACCCAGATGGTACTCCAAACCCTACGTTTATGTCGGTACAGCATGGGTGGGCTGAAGAGGAGGAGGCGGAGACCGATGTAGAGGCCATGATGCGTAGTGATCCTCATTCTGTTGCAACCGAGGAGATGAGTCTTTGCAGCTTAGCGCATATGGCTGACGTAATGTGTCAATGTCTCTCCCAAGATCCACGCGTCATTCACATATATGCCAGCAACCTCTATTGGTTGTCAACCTTTTTTGACCCTAGATACAAAGATAAATTTCCGTCGCTGCTGTTGCAGTCAACCAGGGGCTTAACGACGGAATTTTTCAAGACTGTTGTTGTTGACAATTTGATGTCCATATCACCGTCTGACTCCGCTGTACCCCGAAGAATCAGCTCTTTCCAACAGCAGCCTTTGGTTGGGACACAAACGTCAACAATGTCAAGAAGAGGTGGGGGTAAGATGTCCACCAACTGGGCGATGTTCAACAGACCTTCCAATCAACAACGGATAGTGCCTGCGGTCACCTTGAATAGGAGACAACAATTTTCCAACATGGTGAATGAGTATGTCAGTGACAGTACCTGCTTCCTAACCGACCCTTCAGTACCCTTTAATTACTGGGTTTCCAAGCTTAACACTTGGACAGAGCTCGCTCTGTATGCCTTGGAGGTGCTGGCCTGCCCAGCTGCTAGTGTGACATCAGAGCGTGTTTTCAGTGCCGCTGGGGGTATAGTCACTGATAGAAGGTCACGGCTTACTACTGAAAATGCCGACAGGCTGACGCTCATAAAGTTCAACAAGGACTGGATATCATCGGAGTTCGTAAGTCCCCCAGACGACAGTACCCAATTGTAGTGTAACCTAATCTTAATTAATAGGATTGGAATATTGCGCTTGTAACTTTATGCCCTTTTAAGACAGGAAGTATCGGCATCTCCCTCAGCTGAGACGATGTGATAAGTCATGTTCCTGAAACATTTGCGGCATGATAAAAAAAATACGCAATCAGTAAACATCTTTTTACTTTACAAGTGCATCCGCTTGTGAGCATTTCTAATTTTTATGTTTTTTTTAAAAAACAATGCAGCCCCTTGGGCTAATTTTTTGAGGCAACATGCCTATACCTGCATCGAAGACGTTGCTTCTCCTATGCTCTCAGGATAAGCAAGACTATACTATGGGCCACGGTCCCTCCTCTATATCTAAAAATAGTTGATCAAGCCCCTTGGGCTAATTTTTTGAGGCAACAAGCCTATGCCTGCATCGAAGACGTTGCTTCTCCTATGCTCTCAGGACAAGCAAGACTATACTATGGGCCACGCTCCCTCTATACCTAAAAAGAGTTGATCAAGCCCCTTGGGCTAATTTTTTGAGGCAACATGCCTATTCCTGCATCGAAGACGTTGCTTCTCCTATGCTCTCAGGACAAGCAAGACTATACTATGGGCCACGCTCCCTCTATACCTAAAAAGAGTTGATCAAGCCCCTTGGGCTAATTTTTTGAGGCAACATGCCTATTCCTGCATCGAAGACGTTGCTTCTCCTATGCTCTCAGGACAAGCAAGACTATACTATGGGCCACGCACGCTCCCTCTATATCTAAAAAGAGTTGATCAAGCCCCTTGGGCTAATTTTTTGAGGCAACAAGCCTAAGCCTGCATCGTGGAGGTTGCTTGTACTATGCTCTCAGGACAAGCAAGAATATAGTATGGGCCACACGCCCTCCTCTAATTCTAAAAAGAGTTTATAAAGCCCTTTGAGCTAATTTTATGAGGCAACAAGCCTAAGCCTGCATCGTGGACGTTGCTTGTACTATGCTCTCAGGACAAGCAAGAATATAGTATGGGCCACACGCCCTCCTCAAATTCTAAAAAGAGTTTATAAAGCCCTTTGAGCTAATTTTATGAGGCAACAAGCCTAAGCCTGCATCGTGGACGTTGCTTGTACTATGCTCTCAGGACAAGCAAGAATATAGTAGGGGCCACACGCCCTCCTCTAATTCTAAAAGGAGTTTATAAAGCCCTTTAAGCTAATTTTTTGAGGCAACAAGCCTATAATTCATCATTGACCATTGCATGCCCTTTGCTTCAAGTGCTAGGTACAGTTGGACATGTGCTCTGTGGCCTGCTTAATTTTTACAATACATACATCCGATGCACCGTTGCAATGTTTTAGAGACAAACGTACGCCGAAGAGAGTGAACAATTGAAGGCGATGGTCCTTCATGAATCGAACGATAATTTATGTTACGACGTTGCAAATGGATTTCAGCGCCGATAAAACTTCACAAACTGCATTGTACCTGTAGACGGGACACATGTTTAACAAAAAGCCCACAAGAATGTGATAATCAGCTTCAATTATTAATGGAAATGTAAACCCCAGGCCAAATCCCACCTTAGGTGTATCCCATAAACTGACCTGACATTCTTGACTAAGTGTTCGTGTGGAAAGTGTGTGAGATTTCCAAAATCATGGAATGAGTGTATTACACATGACACATACAACTGATATGTGGCTGTCAAAACAAATATTTTTATTAGGAGGTAGACTTTAATGCCTGTTGGCTTTCTAAGTATGTTTTCTCTGTGTGTTATTCTTTCCACCTTTTTTTTTTTAAAGCCATCCAAAAGCCACATTTAGTAACATAACATAAAAAAAAGAAACACGCCGAAAGGGGGTTAAGATACCAAATTGCTAACTAAAAACTAACATAAAAAGAATGTTAAATATCTCAAAAAGAGAAAAATCTAAGTCTACAAAACACCCAAAAACAAAATTATTATTGATAAAAACTTCAATAGGTCCATTACATTAGAGGACATGGTAACTTCGGCCACCATTGTCTTCCACAATCACATCTCCGTCACCCTCATGGATAGGCATGTTGATGACGTTGAGCGCCTGGTTGATGTCCTCAGCCAACGGCCTGTCATATTCTGCCAAACCTCTTGACCCAACATTAGGCACATTCACCGGTAAAGGCTCATAGGGTCGCCACAAGGTATGTGCAAGAGGGGGTCCAACAATACTCGGTGAGCCCAGCAGGGGTCCTGGTTGGCCTGGCTGCTGGCGGTGTGACCTTGACAATAAGTTCTGTTCTGAACGCTGCCAACTCTCCAGCATATTTAAGACCCGTGTGGGGGAGTTGGGGGGCACATTGGCATCAAGTACAATTTGGACGGCTGCCCTTGCACTGAGTCTACGCTCATGTGGAATGTGTGTTAGATATCCAATGAGACTGTGTGCAAAGGCAGCCGCCCACTGTACTGTGTTAGGGTCTGCATTGGATGCACCAACCACCCCTTCCCAGGGAGCAACAACACTCGAGCCATATCTGTGTAAAGGTGGGAAGCTGGGGGTAAAGGCACCTGTGTTTAAGCTGTAGGAGGCCCCATAATCACGCCAAAATGCTGATGATGGATCAGCTCGGCCACAGCTGGACCTAAGTGGGGCAGGGACATAATGGCAGGGAGCTGGAGCAGGGACAGAGGAACATGAAAATGGACCTTGCGTTGAAGAAAACTGAAAACGAGCTGGGGCAGTGCAGGAGGGAACAGGACCAGGGCCACTGTTGGACTGGTCTATATCATGGCCAGAGCTACAGGGGACCACAGCGGCTGGAACACCGGATGGCAGATAAACTGGTGGAGCCGCCAGAGCCATACCACTCACAGCATGTTCTTCTACAGGCTGTGGTGGTAACGGTGGTGGAAGCTGATCAGCCACGGGTTGGTTGGGGTCCGGCATCACCTCATCTGCTTCATCCACATCCTGTTGCTGGGCTGGTCTGTCCGGATGTTGAACAGCTGCCCCAGCGGCCTCCTCTGCGCCTTGGTGACCTTCCACAGGCTGGGGATTTGGACGTCGCGGTCTATTTCAAAACAAAAAATGAAAAAAGTAAGCGCACATTTTTTGTAATTACACAGTTATAATTAAAGTGTGCAGTGACCAACATTACTTTAAATCTACACTTACATTTACCCTTGTGTGTCTTCTACCTAAAGAAATCTAACTGTACTCACATTTTGGCAAAGTTAAACATGTAAAATAACCACTCAACAAGCTGAGCAAAGTACATACAATATAAATTGGCTTCTAGTAGCATAACTTGTGAGGATTACCTTACTATTCGAAAGTATTGTTTACCGTAAAATAAATAGTTAAAACATTCTAAGTAAATATTAAGCAGCACAACACATATGTATCCTACGTATATGGGAGCGTTAGGGTACAAATGGCAGCCCTTTCAAGTCAGGTGATGCCATTGAGCTAGGAAAATAACGCACCCTTCCCGCAATAAGAAATCACGCCTTTCTATGCTGCTATGACCACCATCTCAGACTATATAGTTACCCGTAAGATGCCTTCAGATATGCTACACCATATTTACATAAGGTAATGGGCCAAGTAACATTTTGAAATTATGGCACAGGCATAGGCAAGTTTAATAATATTAAGACCAACACACAAGTGTGCGAAGGAACAACACACCAGGAGACCGCAGTGCCTCTTGAACGGATATGAAGACTGGTGAGCACAGACAGATCTATACTGTTGATCAGACACAGAGCGCATTGACATGCTACTGTATACCCTGGTTTTCCTCAAAAACAAGTAAGGTACCGATGTGGACTGCAGTAATATCCACAGGGTCATTTTGTAGCCACCTTGTGTGGAGACATTTTTGCCCTCTAAAATTACTTTAAGATGATGGACACCTTGACATGATCAACTGTGTTCATAAAATAAGTGTTGCACATTTGTAGTTAGTTACCCTACTGTATTTAACAAATGAAATGGGGTTAAACATATAAATAACATTGCGACACACAGTGTAACCTCCAAACTGTTAGTAAACTTAACAATAACAGTGACATGTCTGTCCATCTTTTTTAACACAAGCTATTTTCCTTGAAATTACATAATTATTGTAAAAAAGTGCAGTTTTGAAAAGCTTATTGGATTTGAATGTGGTATTCTCAATGATAAATTTATACTTTATTAAGAACCAAACATTATTATACAATGACAACTTCTGAGATATGGTGTTGTCTCACGCCACCCTCACAATAGTCATTTCACCACTAATGGAGACTATGACAATTAAACAGGTCAAAACTCCATTTGTTAAAACACATAATGTTGCAGGTTGACAGGGTTATTCTCAACATGCACCAGGCCTCTCTGAACCTACAAAGTGAATTGTTAACCTGGGACCAATTTTGCTGTCCCACTTGTTTTTTGTACAAGATGGGTACCTGTAAGAAGCACATTAGTGGAGTGACAAACATATAAGGTGTCTTCCTTGAGCCACAAGACTAAGCCCTTGTGAGCCAGTCACTACATGCCCACGTCATGGTCACATGCCTTAATGGCGGCTGTTGTTATGGCGAATCTCTCACAAACAAATACATACAGTACCCATGGTCCCACTAAAATACTTTGCTGAGTGTGGACTATGTATGTGTTATGCAGATCGTAAAAATCTGAGGTCACCTAACATAATTGTGTGCATGATGACCAAATATTTTTTCACGCTTTCAACAGATCAGCATCCGCCTTCCAATGTGACATGGCTACAATAGCAATGGGGACATATAACATATACTCTAATCTTACACATGTTAAGGTTATGGGCAAATGAAAATCTTCCATTACGGACCTTCTAAGACGAGCAAATGGACGAAGGAATGCCAGTCTGTAAAAGTGGGCGTAAACACGCAACGGTGGTGCAGCTTGTGGGCCCAGGCGTAACTGCCGTTCGTACTCCTTCTTGTACTGGTCACGGCAGCTCCTCCATCTCTTCATCACCATATCAACTGCAAGCAGATGAATAAAATACAGACATCAGATTTGATAACACATTGTCTTCTCTCAAACAATAGTGCCAAACATACAATAGACATCCACTTCTTGCCCTCTTTGTACCCATGGTTAAGTATACCGTACACCTTCAGAGAAGGGAGAGAAGGATAAACCTCCAAGGACCATATTGCGAGAGGGTTGTGGCTAGAGAAGGAACCTGTCTGCGCATCCTCTCCCACTGTTTTCTCAACAACAGTCCCAAGTTGGAAGCACTGCAGCACTGCCTCGGCGAAGCGGCAACAGGCTGTGCTGAATGTAATATGGATAGGTGACAAACCCCAAAATGCAGAAGAGGTGTGGACATCTCTGAAACAGCAGGCAGATCACTGGCTCACACCTCTGAACCTAAAGCCAGGAAGGTCGTGTGCGACAAGGGCCGAACATGTTGGCGGCTTTGATGAGAGGCTAGCTGACACATGTTCCATGTGTGGCCCATGTGCTCAACCTCTTGGTTCAGCGGTTTCTAAAATCATACACAGAGCTGTATGATCTCCTCTTCAAAGTTTGACGCCTGTGTTCAGTGTATGTAAATTAACCAACAGCTTCATGCTGCGTTGACGGCTTTGCGGGGCCTTTTTCAGCTTCTGGCTCACACACTGGTGTGTGATGGCACGACGCATTGTTACGCAACTCTGTACATGTTGATCAGGATTTGTGACCAGAAGAGGGCAGTTGTTGAGTTCCTGCCTCACCTAAGGCGTTGGGAAAAGGGTCAAAATCTACACATAACACTTGAGGAGTGTAGATGAATGTACGAACTATGTAGCGTCATCCAAAACTTGTTGGAAACCACGAAGATGGTGAGCGTCGATGACGCCATTATTAACATCACCATACCGCATCTCGGCCTTCTAAAACGGTCTCTGGTCAAAAACAAACATGATGCATTGCAGGCGTAGCGCCAAGAGTTGGAGCGAGAAACAGTAGTGGGTGTGGGTGATAACACACAGCAGAGCCTCATGTCATCACAATGGGCAGTGGCGGACTATGACGAGGAGGAATAGGAGGACGAGTAGCAGGATGAAGACATGGAGCTACTCTCCGGACACATTGAGGATATGACATGCACACCAGTCATACCCTGTGTTCAGCGTAGTTGGCCAGAGGACAGGGGAGATGAGGAGGAGGAGGAGGATGATGAGGAGGAGGAGAAGGAGGACTACAGCATGTTCAGTCATCGTGTTGCTCTGGACACCGAAGTGCTGGCTGTTAATAGTCTGGCGCACATGGCTGACTTAATGTTAAGTTGTCTCGCTCATGACCCTCGATTTAAGAACATCTCGGGCCAAAAGACATTACTGGTTGGTAACAGTGTTAGACACATGTTACAATGAGAAGTTTGTCGCTTATTCCTGAGGCGGAGAGGTCAGCAAAAATGGAGCATTTCCAGAAGGCCATAGTTGTGGAATTACACAAAGTATTCTCCACACAAAACGATAGCCGCATCGATCAGGAATTGGTGGACAACAAAGGCATACGGACGAGAGTGGCACAAGTGTAATCCGCCCGAGGTAGGGGGACAGTCTTTAAGATGTGTGACAGTTTTCTCAGCCCCTAACGTTACACAGCACCTGAGTTGCGTGGTAGTGCCACAAGAAATGCTAAGTTTTGACAGATGCTGATGGAGTTCCTTGCCGATCTAATAACTGTACTCCGACATTGCTGTGTGCCTTCCAATTATTGGGTATCCCAGATGGACATGTTACATGAATTGGCTCTGTACGCCTTTGAAGTCCTGGCCTGCCCTGGGGCTAGCGTTTTTTCAGATTATTTTTTGAGTTTCCTCAGGTGGAATCATTAATGATAAACGCACCCGCCAATCAAATTAAAATGAAGACAGAATGACTCAGATCTTCATGAACAAGGGTTGGATTGGGCAAGACTTCACCACACCACAAGGAAATGAGAGCGGAATTAAAATATTGAAAAGCTAATTTTCTATTAACCTACACTCACCCGTGGGTACACAATTCTGTAATTTGGTTAATCGCTGGACTGCTCAGCCTTCTCCTCATGCGCCACCATGTTGACCGTTAAAAAAGTTAGGCCTTTATTTCATGTATACCCCCATTGTTAAATTATTTCATAAATGGCATTACAACAACAATACACCCGCTCCTTTGAAATGGGTATAATGTTTTGATGCCCTCATGCACGTCTCTATCCATGGAGAATGCGTAGCCTCCAAATGTTTGGCCACCCTGGCAAAGGGAAATAGTACAATAGACACACTTCTTCAAAATGGGCACATTATGTCAAGAGGCCTTCATGTACATCTCTTATCAGTGACATCTGATTACAACACAATGTTTTCACGGAAAATATTTAATGTCATCACACAAAGTAGCAAACACCAGCTGTGTCTCACTAGTGGGTATGTGCCCTTAACATTTCCGCCATGAAAATTATTCTTGGTGTCATTTATGAACTTCATCTGTTGAGTCTATATAAATGCCATAAAACTCAAACAACATTTTTCACAGCTGTGACTTTTCAGTCAGAAATGCTTACAGGGTTCTTCACCATGCTGTCGACATGTCATTTCAGCACTCTTCTGAGAGTTTTGTGACATTTATAGGGTTTCTACATGCTGGCGGTGGTCATTTAATAAAAATACTCCCATAGGATAACATTTGGTTCGGTGCTCGGCCCAAGTGCACCAGTATCTTGGGATGCTCGGCCCGAGCATCGAGCACACTAGCATTTTGGTACTCTGTCAGCACAACGGGTACCTTTACACGCCGCTACTGGAGGATGGATACAATCCGCTACTTCACGTGCACGAGCACGCCCAAACGGTTACAAACGGGAAACGCACCTCCTTTACACACCGCCACAAGGTGCGCTACGCTACGCAACATCTATAGCTAGATACATCGCCGGGTGTCTGAAGTAGCCATCTGTAGCGTACCTTACCTCGTTTACACACCGCTACAACCAGCTACTATGGGCGTACCTGGTGCTGCAGGGACAGCACATAGGCGTGCTACAATTGTGGATTACGAGACGTCCGTACGCTGATAGGACAAAGCAATAATACCATGATTGGGCAGGCATCGCAGGAGGCTGATTAATAGTTGACGCTCGAGCAATTGTGTACTGTGACTCGTCAGCTCCTTAAATATGCCGCCCTATGCAGCGACTACCAATCGCAACGCTGGAGCTTCCTCCAATGATCGCTGAAGGGGGCGCGGAAACCCGGAGCCTGTGTCACGCCCCAGCTACATAGCATGGTGTAGAAACAACCCTTCTGTTCCTTCTTTACACGCCGATACAGCTCACTACAATCGGCTTTGTAGCCATCTGTTTTCGAGCAGTGCTCGGATACAGATGTATCTGTTGCCGGCTGTCTCGTCCCGTCTTCACACGCCGCTACTATGGGCTATAATGACGCTACAAGCTACATTTGTAGCCTGTAGCGGGTTGTATCCATCCTCCAGTAGCGGCGTGTAAAGGTACCCTACAATTGACATCACATAACTCTTACCAAGGTTTGCCTGTCCATCTTGTCCAGCTTCATCAAAAGACGGGAAGATACTTCTGGCAATGGACCTCCAACACAGATTTCGCTGTCTGTCATCCCGATAGCCAGGGTGGGTGGGCTGCCACAGCTGAGGCCGCTCTTCAACCAGGCCAATGAGCCTCTCTGTATCTCTTTTGCTACACATCTTTGGTCGGCCTGTGTGTGCAGATCAGATCAGATCTCTGCAGATAACATCAGCCTGTGCTTAGTAGCGAGGCGACTTCCTGTTTATCTTCTTTAGTGCTGTTCAAACGACTTTCTGTGCTACCGAGCAAAACAGAGGACTTCTAAATCGCTAGTGAACACAGCAATCCGTGCTGAATGCGAGTTATTCACTGCTCTGTCTGCTCTCGTTAGGATCCAGCAGCACATTACTCGCTATTACTCGCTTCCCCATTCATTAACATTGGACTCGCTAGACTCGCAACGAGTAGCGAGTCCCGGGCTCGGACTCGCTAGAGTCAAGCGAGTCCGAGTAATTTAGGATTCGCCCATCACTAGTCTTGACGCTGCCGTCATTCTACTTCTTACCTTCTGCTCTAGGGCCACACCCTCCCGGCCCTACTTTACACTTCTGGGCAGAGTCAGCATGCCTCTCGGCAGGCCCTCTTGCTTTTCTCTCAGCACTGGAGGCGGGCCTGCTCTTTTGCTCCATTTGCTAACTCATCCAACGACGAGGGTCTGGGCACGCCCTGGCCTACACGTGGCGCTCTGTCTTTCTAGTCACCATTTTACAAGTTATTCTGTTGCACAACAATGTTGTACAGTTCTTTTTCGTCCAACGGTGCACGAGACCCATTGTCGCTGGGTCGTTCGCATCCTGTTCATGATACCAAGTTGACACGCTCACGCCAGGGCAATGGGAATACTCAGAACTGGGCCGGTTGTTATGGTCCTTTTGCATTCAGTGGATGGCACGGCAGCGACCCAGCTCCATGGCCCTGGAGCTGTCATTTAATAAAGGAATGCTGGGTTTTGATGATGGGGGAATTGGGAAAGGGGTATTCGTGATGCCACCCACGGTATTCGACCAGTGTGGCTGTCGCTGCTGCAAAACCTCTGGGGATGATGACGGGCAGCTTGGATGGTTTCACTCCCCGCAGGCGGAGCGAGGTCCCCAGGTCAATTGGTAGTGAAGTCAGTTCATTCTTGGCTACCTCGGGTCATCAGCATCTTCGTGGTTCAGGTAGCCTCTTCAGACAGTGGGCACCTCAAAGAAAAGTCTCACACACTTCCATTAGAGTTCTGTACCTTTTACTTCAACACTTTAACCAGGCCGCCAGGTGCTTCACTCTGCCATACTCTAGTCCAGCTGTTTCTCAAGAACCGGGACACTGTCATCGAGACTCTTAGGTGTTCCTTTCTCTCCCTCTCTCTCTGCGTTCTCTCTTCTCTTGGTGGTACACTCATTGCCTTTAGCTGGTCTTGCTTCTTTTGTCAGCGCCTCCGCACAAAGAGCCTGGGTACTGACAGCCTCAGGCATTGGTTGGTACAGTTTCATAGTGCCGCACCTTAGTACAGCCGCCTTCTCTGAGATATGCCAGGTTGTTAGGTCACAGTTCCCCTTTATTGGCTCATGGCCTCCGATTCAACGGCTTGGTGATAGACTTCCGTGCTGTGTTCAGGGCTGGTTCCCTGTTTTGTCCACCAGCCCCTCTGTTTCCCTGCCAGATTCAGGCATGGAGGGTGATCTTAGTCTTTGTCTGCACCCCAAGGGCTCCTCCTCTTTTCTTCACTCTTCCATCTTTACCTCCCGCGGCGAGCTCCAGCCCACGGGAGCCAACACCTCTACCTCTTCTCAACTACCACTCTGATTTACTACTCCTTCATTGTCCGCCTTACAACTCTCTTCATTCTCACCCGTGTCCACCTGTGTGAGACTGGGCCCACCCACCTGGGTCTGCCCACCGTCCCTGCCCGAGGTCCTACGTGTATGTGTTGAATCTCAACTTCACTCTTCCAATCCAGAGAACAGGAGCACTACCCTCCTGCTAATGGAGGAGTGCAGTACTCCTGGTGGTGGCCAGACTAATGGGGCGCCACACTACTAATAACAATTAAATTACTGATTATTACAGGAATTTTTCTTCCGCCACCACGTGTGGTTGACAGTCTTCCTCTACTAAAATTCATAAAGTTAGATTTGTTCTCCTGGGTCTTCTCAGCATAATTCCATGATTAAGAGGCTTGTCCTGCATGAGACAACCCCTTAATAACAACTCCACTTTTCATAAAAAAAAAGAAATTAGTGATTATTTTGAGACTAGAACAGTTCCTCTGACAGTGAGGCTGTGTCCATCAGCGATCACATGAAATTGTTATATAACCCGACTGTTGGAGTCAACAAACAGATGTAGGAAGTATGTTGGAATTGTAAAGGCTGCAGCCAAGCAGCAGCTACTCATTAAGGCTGCCTTCACACTGGCGTTCCCCTCCGCAGCATTCTGCGGAGGGGAATCGCCATGTGTGCGTAGCCAGCGCAAGCCCCTATGTTTAGAATGGGGACGCACGGTGCTGCTCTTGACAGCGCAGGACCGTGCGCACCCATTCACTCCCATATGTGATCTGTGCGCAGGCGATGCCTGCGCACAAATCACATACTCTCGCCCACACCAGGGACGCAACCTGTCGCGTCCCTGGTGCGGACGAGACTGTGTGATCTGTGCGCAGGCATCCGCCTGCGCACAGATCACATATGGGAGTGAATGGGTGCGCTGTCAAGTGCAGCACCGTGCGCTCCCATTATAAGTATAGGAGCTCACGGCCGCTGCGGTCACATTGCAGACCCCGCAAATGTGAACCCAGCCTAACTGCAGTCACCAGATAACGCATCACTGCAATCAATTAATGGCACCAGTCCAAAAGTATTCAGGTTTTTATTTTTTCATATAGAAGGAAACTGTTAAGAAAAGGTTATCCTGTCAACAATTTTAACATGACATCATTTGAAATCTGGAAATATAATGATAATATGGTGATAAAATATAGTAAAGTACTGCATATGAAAATATGAGAAGGTTTAAATGATACTGTATGGCCCAACTATGGCTTATTTCATATTCATAATTACATTTATATGCAGTGACGCTCAACCCTTTTCAATATTTTTGTGCTCTAAATATTTTGTTTGTCTGCCGCATTATGGAAATTAACGTCATGTGTTAGTGCATTGTACACTGCTCCTTGCATTATGGATTTCATATTTGATGTTGTCATGGAGACTAATTTAGCTAAAAGCTAGCAGGTAGACATCATTTTAAAGAATGTCTTTAGGCAGTAATTGGCCTTTATATAATTTACAAACATTCTATTTGTATACAAAAAATGCTAACTTATTGCTGATAATATGCTAAAGAGGTCCTATATTATACGGTATATTACTGGTTGTTTGACACTGATTGACAGTTTTTTATTTATATTATGGACAATGAGAAAGCTGTCAATCAGTGTCAGCTGGGGAGTGCTAAATTATTAAGCTGGAATCACACTGTCTGTGTGATTCCAAGAGTCACTCGAACAAGTGTCGGATCATTAACTCTGCACGACCTCTCCCTGTCAGGACAGGAGTGTGGAGTTGTTTAGAAACACAAACAGCTGACATCCTGCAAGGGAGAGGTTGTTCAGGGTTAATGATCCGACATTCGTCCGTGTGACTGGTACATCACACGGACAGTGTGTTTCCAGATTTACTAATAAATATCGGGGAGAGGACGCTAACATTTCATCAAATAAATTTTGCAAAGACCAGTTGAAGGGTGATTACATCCGAAACAGTCACTGTTGTCTCCACCTCCACCACCCTCTCCCCTGCAACCTGCACCCTGCTTCATGCCGGAAGGCTGAATAAAAAAGCCTGAGACCAACTTTACATATGGGTGAGTGCCTCCTTTCTTTATATATTTGGAACTTGTATTTAATGCTTGCGTCGTGCTAGGGTCACAAGACAAGTGTGACCCTAGCCTTAGTATTTAACGCTTGCGTCAGCTAGGATTGCAATGCAAATGTGACCCTAGCCTAAGGATGAAAGCTGGAGGAATGGATTCTTTAATGACATGAGAAATGGTGTAGACATAGAAATTTACAGATTGTAAATTTAGAGTAGAAAGATCAAAGATGAAACATAGTCAAGACAACAGCACAATGAAGTAGTCTTTTCAATGCAGTATCACTGGTGAGACTACCAGAAACCAAAGGAACCTACTATGTCAGATAACTCACATATAGTAATATACCAGAACCCTGTGATACAGATACAGATGTATAATGTAGTTTAAGCTGGTTATGTCAGAAGGTACATATATAGCAAAATAGCTAAACTCAGCAATGTAGTAGAATTGGGTATATCAGGAGGAAAATTTGAGGCAATGCAGTAGAGTTCGGGAATGTAGCCAAACTGGGTATGTCAGGAGTCATACTTGAGGCCAAGATTTTGTGTCCACCAAGTATCCACCATAAAGACATAGATGCTGAATAGCTCAATAAGCTGACGTATAAGAAGTGAATACATGCTGAAGAACAGAGAGAGGAAGTCGCTTAGGTTGTTGGATCCAGTAAAGTGTGAATATCAAGCTAATTTGATTTTCATTACTTGTATTCCTTGACCCAGGAAAGTCTCCTGTTTGGCCATTCTTGTTTAGAAGCTTGTTCTCAAATCAATTGACTGTGATTCTAAGTTAAGTAAAAAATTTGGAGGGAGGCTGAAAATAAAAAATGTGTAAAACATACTATATGGAACGTCCTCTCTGCCATCTCTGTGGTAGTCTTTTTTTATGACAGTAGTTTGAATAAACTTTAACATTTAATTGTCATTTCTCAAATACAACATAATTAAAAAAAAAATTGGATTGTTTCTTGTTTTGCTAAATCTATCCATGATTGGCCAGCTCTGGTAAAAACAGAAAAGATTGCCTCATTTCTAAAACAATACATACCTTGGTATGAAGGAATATCTTACCATTGCATGCTGAAACTAATTGCTATGTAAGATACAGATTGTGTTAGACCGCTGACTATTTAAAAACAAAATATCCAAAGGGAATTAGAATTGTATGTATTTTAGCCCGCTGTGCTTGGAAACAATTTTCATTTTAACTTTAAAAATGTTTTGTTTTCTTTGCTATTTTCCTGTGTTCTAACAGCTAAAGCTTTTTATTTTAAGAGCTGCATCCGCATGAACTCCTTTAAATGGTTTATATCTAATTGTCCTAGACTGTTACCATTATAACTATGATGTCATGTTACTGGAAACAGCATGTCTTCTGAATTCAAAGGAATTCAATAGGGTCCAGGATGTCTTTAGTGAAAGACATAACATCACAACTTATGGTCATTTGAAGATCCATGGTTTATCCTGATTGAGATAAAGTCAAAATGGAACATTTCGGGGTTTTGCAACAGCATGAGATGTTTCTCTATAGCAACATACCTACAAATAATGAGCAGTAAACTGTAAGGAAAACAGAAGCTAAAAGAAATAATTTGGGATATAAAATCTTTTACTTTTATAGCTGCAACCAAAATCAACTGTTGAGTTGCACCAACAACCTTAGAGAACTTTCAAGAGGTATTTCTATATCAGGCTTTTATTTGCATGGGTAAGAAGTGGCAAGAATAAGGAAAATAGGTGCGTGAGCTGAACTACGCTGTTTTCTCAAGTTAATGATAACTCTGGAAACTGTGTGGCACAGCGAGCTCGATTATTTTTGTTACTTGGGAGTTAAGGTAACAGCATAGCTTTATGTTTATGGCATGAATCATTGTTTATTTCAGAAAAGAAAAATGTAAAAGTGTTAAAACATTTTTAGATCTGAATTTCATCAATGCTTGGTCAATGTGTCAGTTTTTACCATCAGAGATTCATCAGTGTTTTCCATGTGCTATTAAATGAAAAAATAAATTACAAAGCTGCCCTTCTCTTTTGAAATCTTAAAGGGGTTGTTCGGGCTGTTGCTATAATTTATATGTGTATCTAGGCTGCAAAATGTTGACAGTTTGTAATATACATCCTGTCAACATTTTGCATAGTTACCTAGATATCACATACTTGCGGCAGCCAGGGAGTGTTTGTATGGGGGCCTGCATGTAACTTGGAAACTGGTCGTTTCCTCCCAGTCTCTACCAAACATGTCCCCCAGTTTACGCTATGCCCAGCCACCCCCAGGATTGTACTGCCCGCCCAAAGCCCAAACTTCTAATGTCACCACCCATTCCCATTGCACACAGCAGTCCTCTGCTCCACTGACACACTGTGCCGAATCCACTGTTTTGAAGGTGATTTGGCACACTGTGTCAGTCCAGTGGTGACCGCTACATGTGTCTGCACTTACCCGGTTGTTTCTGTGGAGGGGACACAAAGTCCGCAGCCCAGGACTCTGTGCTTTGGAGCCCAATGCTTCTCTCCATACCTCTTGTACCATAGAGCTGGTGGCTTTGGTATAGAAAGGACAGCTCCACAGAGTCCTGGGCTGTGGAGCTCGGGTCCCCTCCACAGAGACCACAAGATGAGTGCAGACACATGCAACAGTCCCCACTGCACTGACACAATAGGTCAAATCGCCTTCACAGCAGCAGATTTGTCACAATGTGTATGTGGAGCAGGGGACCGCTGTGTGGGGGTGGGTGGTGACATTAGGGTCTGGGGAGGGCCTGTAGGATCCTGTGGGTGTCCGGGCATAGTGTAGAGGAGACTGGGAGGAAACAACCAGTTTCCCAGTTACATGTAGGCTCCCACACAAACACGCCCCCTGGATGTTCCCTGGCTGCCGCAAATATGTGATATCTAGGTGACTATGCAAAATGTTGACAGGATATATATTACAAACTGTCAACATTTTGCAGCCTAGATACACATGAATTATAGCAAAAGCCCGGACAACCCCGGACCATAAATAGCACACAGGCTGATATCGTCAGCCTGCAGTCCTTGATTTTCATGCACCTATTGACAATTATTGGCACTTTTCATCTGTGGTGCTGAAAAAATAAACACATCTCTGTAATTTTTTCATTGACACACGGTACATGGTGAAAAAAACCATACACTTCAAAGGGTGTTTTTTAACCCTTTAAGGGCCCAGCCACTTTGTACATTAATGATGAAGACTCATTTTGCAATTCTGACCAGTGTCACTTTATGAGGTAAATACTCTGAAACGCTTCCACATATCCCAGTGATTCCAAGCTTGTTGTTTCATGACATATTGAACTTCATGTTAGTTAGATTAGGATGATATATTTTTACTTTAGTTGTGAAAAAATCGCAAAATTTGGCAAAAATTTAGAAAATATTGTAATTTTTTCAAACTTTTACTTTTTATACCATTAAACCAGGTAGTTACATCACACAAAATAGTTAATACGTAAAATTTCCCACATGCCTGCTTTAAAAAAGCAGAATTTGTGAAACATATTTTTCTTTTGTAAGAATTTTAGAAGGATTCAAAGTTCGTCAGCAATCTGTCATTTTTCCAACTACATCACACTAAGCCACTACATCACATTTGAAGTCATTTTGAGGGGCCTCTATGATAGAAAACACACAAATGTGACACAATTCCAAAAACTGCACCACTGAAACCCATTATTGTAGTAACCCTTTGAAGGTGTCTTACAAGCTAAAGCAATGTGGAAGAAAAAAATAAAAATGTTACTTTTTGCCACAAAAATGTTACTATAGTGTCAAATCATTTTCATAAGGGTATCAGGACAAAGTGCGTCATAATATTTGTTGTGCAAATTGTCCTAAGTACTCTGATATTCCATATGTGGCAGAAAACCACTTTTGGGTGCACATCAGGGCTCGGAAGGGAAGAAGCGCCATTTGACTTGTAAAAAGCAAGATTGTCTGGAATTGTTTGCTGACACCATGTCACGTTTGAAGAGCCCCTGATGTGCCTAAACAGAAACCCCCAAAAGTGGCCACATTTTGGAAACTAGACCTCCAAGTAATTTGTCTAGAGGTGTGGTGAGCACCTTAAACCCCAGGCACGTCACAGAATTTTATAATAATGGGCCATGAAAATAGAAAATCACTTTTTCCCCACAAAAATGTTGTTTTAGTTCAAAATTTTGCTATTTTTCAACGGTAACAAGGTAATATGCACCATGCACATTGTTGCACAATTTCTCCTGAGGACAACAATACCCAACATGTGGTAGAAAATTATTGTTCAAGTTCATGGCAGGGATTTGAAAGGAAGGAGCGCTAATCGACTTTGGGAATTCAAAATTGGCTGGAGTCAATAGCTGACACCATGTCCTGGTTAGAAAGCCACTGATGTTCCTAAACAATGGAAACCCTATAAAAATGACCCATTTAGAATCAAGACTCCTCAAGAAATGTATCTAGATGTGTGATGAGCAAATTGAACACACAGGTTCTTCACAGTATTTTATAACGTTGAGACGTGAAAATAGAAAATCACTTTTTTCCTACCAAAATTTTTTTAGTTCAAAATTTAGTCATTTTGATGGGAGAATGCACCATACAATTTGTTTGTGCAATTTTTCCTGGGTACAAGCATACCCCATATGTTCTGGAAAACCACTATTTAGGCGCACAGCAGGGCTTGGAAGGGAAGGAGTGCCATTCAACTTTTGGATTGGAAAATTGAATGGAATAGATTTTGGATGCCATGTCTTGTTTGGAGAGCCCCTGATGTACCTAAACAGTGAAAAAAACACCACAAAACACACCATTTTGTTAACTAGACACCTCAAGGAATGTATATCTAAATGTTTAGTGAGCACCTTGAAACCTCAGGTGCTTCACAGAATTTTATAACTTCAAGCCATAAAAATAAAAAAACACTTTTTTTCCAATAGAAATGTTGCTTTAGCTCTAAATTTTACATTTTTACAAAGATAACAGGAGAGATTAAACCATGCAATTCATTGTGCATTTTTTCCTGAGTATGCTGATACCCTATATGTGGTGGAAAATTAGTGTTTTTGGTCACACAGCAGGGCTGGAAAGGAAAGGAGTGCCATTTGACTTTTGGAATAGATTGTGGATGCCATGTAGTATTTGCAAATCTACCGAGGCTCCCAAACAGCAGAAGTCCCCCAAAAGTGTAACTATTTTGAAAATTAATATATCTAGAGGTGTGGTGAGCATTTTGAACCCATTACAATTCCAAAATTACAACCCAGGAGTCAGGCCGACATATTAAAAAATGATGATTTATTTATTAATTTAGTCAAAAACTGGTTAAAAAGGAGATACAATAAACACAGTACAGGTATAACCCACTTGGTATATCATAATCCATATCTAGTCAGAGTTCATCCTACAAATACATACATAATGCACTAAATCCAGAAGACCAATTTAAAGGGCCCCAAGACAGAACTCTCATGTACTGACAAATGTCAAAACAAAACCAAGGGGGTTAAAATGTAGTACCTGCCTGTGACCGCCGCCTAATGCGCGTTTCGCGTTAGCTTCGTCTGAGGAGGGTGGTCACTGTTTGAAAGACAGGTTCATATATACTGCGGCCGCAATGAGACAGCGTTTGATGTCACATCCGGTAAATCCCGGATGTGACGCAGATGCCACATCATATCCGCTTCCGGCCAGTTGCTAGGCAACCTGCGAGGCATCAGCCAGCAGGAAGAGCCCACTCCCCGCCCCACAATGCCATGTCCAATCGACAGGCACCGCGGATAGAGCCGGACGTCCCCAGCCAGCACAACGCCCAGCTCGGCTACCATGGAGACGAGCATAGTAACCCATGCATCCCCCCGCATAGAGGCGCAGAAACCGCGGCACATCCCAACCATAATGGTTAAAGGACCTCACGGTCCCATGCTTCCAGCAAAGAGGAAGCACAGGAACCACGCACATACCTGATATTTGCCACTGTAATTATACAGAGCAATTCAGAGAAGGCTATGAAGGAGTAAAATTTCATTATTCATAAATATAAAAAATTGGGCAACCTATGACATCTAATATATAAAGCTGAATGTGTGTGTGTATGTGTGTGCGTATATATCCGGGATTGGCATCTACACCGTCGCAACTAAAGCCACAAAATTTTGCACAGTCACACAGACATAATGGGGAAAAAGTGAATGGAAAAGTGTTGAAGGAAAATCGACAGCTGTCAGCTATAGCCACAAAATTTTGCACAGTCACACGTCTGGACCCCGGGAGCGTCATAGGCTATGTTGTGAGGTGAAATTTTAACCCCGCGCATTCCAATTCACCAAACAATTTTGCCCCTATCTACATAATGGGGAAAAAGTGACAGTTGACAGTTGTGAATGAGAGGTACTTAATGATAGCGCCAAAGACTAACAACACATACCAGCATATAGTCACTAAGGTGGGGCCCCAACATGAGATATTCACCACGCACGGGGACATGTATACACACCACACGTACACAAAGAGTAACAGCAAGTGTATAGTTGCTAAGGTGCAGCCCCAATATTGGATACACACCACGCAACCGAACAAACACACACACACCACAAAGAGACACACACAACACAGAGACACACACACCCCCACAGGGACACAGACACACCCTATAGCGACACATGCACTCACCCCACAGGTACACACACACACACCACAAAGAGACACACACAACACAGACACACACACCACACAGACCCCCCACAGGGACATACACACATAGCCACCCTATAGGGCCACATGCACTCACCCCACAGGGACACACACACACCACAAAGAGACACACACAACACAGAGACACACACACCCCACACAGACCGCCCCCCCCACAGGGACACACACACATACACACCCTATAGGGACACATGCACTCACCCCACAGGGACACACAAACACACAGCACAAAGAGACACACACAACAGATACACACACCATACAGACCCCCCCTTACAGGGACACACACACACATCCACACACCCCAGGGACACACACACCACACAGACAGACACAGATGTGCACAAATCACTTCACACAACTCGCCTCATACATGTGCTATCTTTAATTTCCAAACATAAACATTTGATTAAAAACAGCCAATGTGCAACACATGTGCCATATAGGGAATTAAGGCAGATGTCAGTCACATGAGCCGTCTATTATGTGTATGTGTGAGGTAACATATACTGCCTGGCCAGGGGGAGGGTTTACTGTTGGCTGGAGATTTATTAGGCTGCCTATAGCAATCAATCACAGCTCAGCTTTTATTTTCCTACAGGTCATTAATATGACATATTCAAATTCTATTTTGTTATAGCTAACATCAGTTATTTATTAACCCGGGCGTAGCCGGGTACTACAGCTAGTAAAATATAAAATCCATAAGAAAATTCCCATTTAGACAACCCAATAGATAACATATATCAACATATTGACTGACTCTTGAAGCACGGATGTCACGGACACATTCACATTCGTCTTGTTCATTATTATGCACTTTATTGTTCTTCTGCTTGGCATGAATGTTTGGTTGATACACCGGCCGGTGTCAAGATGTATGTATAGTTAGATGAGACTTGCAGATGTAAACATATTATAATTGTACCAGCACGTGTATTGTTTTGTTTTATAATGAGTACAATCGTATAAGCACATTTCCTATGTCTACATTGAATATGTATATTATTGTATATTTATTGCACTGTCACTTTATGATTACTTCATGGCGTTAATTGTGGGGCGGGGAGTGGGCTCTTTCTGCCGGTTGCCTGGCAACTGCCCAGAAGCGGATATGATGTGGCGTCCACGTCACATCCGGGATTTACCGGATGTGACATCAGACACTGTCTCATTGCGGCCGCGGTATATAAGAACCTGTCTTTCAAACAGTGACCACCCTCCTCAGTCGAAGCTAATGCAAAACGCGGTCACAGGCAGGTAATACATTTTAACCCCCTTGGTTTTGTTTTGACATTTGTCAGTACATGAGAGTTCTGTCTTGGGGCCCTTTGCATTGGACGTCTGGATTTAGTGCATTATGTATGTATTTGTAGGATGAACTCTAACTATATATGGATTATGATATACCAAGTGGGTTATACCTGTACTGTGTTCCTTGTATCTCCTTTTTAACCAGTTTTTGACTAAATTAACAAATAAATTATAATTAGGGATGAGCGAGTCTACTCGCTAGGACTCGTTACTCGGCGATTCTTAAGGGACTCGCTGGACTCGGGAATCGGCGAGTCTTTTAGCGAATACTCGCCGAGTAACGAGTCCAAATCGGGCGTCGCTTTGCGGCGAGTCGGTTTGCGGCAGGCGGGCTGCTTCGCGGCCGGAGGAGGTAAGGTCAGCTCTGATAGCCCCCTCAAGGCCGCCCGGATCCGATAGCACCCCCCCCCCCCCCCCCGGTTCTTAAGGCTGCCTGGAACCGATAGCACCCAGCCCCCCCCCACCCCCCCCCCCCCCGGTTCTCAAGGCCGCCCGGATCCGATAGCACACCACCCCCCCCCCCCCCCCTGTTCTCAAGGCTGCCTGGAACCGATAGCACCCCCCCCCCAATCCCCCCCCCCCCCCCCGGTTCTCAAACAGGGCCGGGGATACCTAACTGCCACCCAGGGGAAGAGGCTCCAGCCAGCCCCTGAGGCCAATGCTCCGAATCCTAGCGAGTCTGCGATTCCGAGTCCTGTATTATCTATGCGGGACTCGCGAATCCATATTCCCTATTCTTTAACATTGGACTCGCTAGACTCGCCACGAGTACCGAGTCCTGGGCTCGGACTCGTGCGAGTCTAGCGATTCCGAGTAATTTAGGACTCGCTCATCCCTAATTATAATTTTTGAATATATCGACCTGACTCCTGGGTTGTAATTTTGGAATTGTGTAAAATGTTGTTTTTAGCCCTAGATTTTACATTTTTACAATGGGAAAATAGATAAAAATTGCCCCATAATTACAGTAGTTTCGGATTATACATTTTTGGGGAAATTGTGAGGTATGGTTTATAATCCGAATTTGTGCTGTATGGTGGGGGTGGCTCTGGAGCGGTATCGGGGAGCTGGAGGATTCAGGAACAGGCTGCAGTTGCAGCTCATGATCGAGTGTATGGGAGCTATTTGTGAGGGAGAAATGTATACCATCATGGGGGCTATGTGTGATGGGGTCTAAGTATACCACCGAGGGGGCTATATGTAATGTAGCTATGTACACCATCATAGGGGCTTTGTGTGATGGGGGCTATGTGTGATGGCGGCTATGTGTGCCAGCATGGGGGCTATGTGTAACAGCATGGGGGAAATGTGTACCAACATGGGAGCTATGTGTGCCAGAATGGGGGCTATGTCCAGCATGGGGGCTATGTGTACCAGCATGGGGGTTATGTGTGCCAGGATGAGGGCTATGTGTACAAGCATGGGGGCAATGTATACCAGCATGGGGTCTATGTGTGCCAGCATGGGGGCTATGTATATGCACGTGTATGTATGAGTACATGTTTGTGTATGTGTGTACATGTATGTGTGTGTATATTTATATTTGTGTACATGCGTGTGTGTATATGTATGTGTATACCTACATGTGTGTATATGTATGTGTGTACAAGTATGTGTGTACATGTATATGTGTATACAGTTGTGGCCAAAAGTATTGACACCCCTGCAATTCTGTCAGATAATACTCAGTTTCTTCCTAAAAATAATTGCAATAACAAATTCTTTGGTATTATTATTTTCATTTAATTTGTCTTAAAGGGATTCTGTCACCTCCAGAATGTCTCCTAAGCTATCAAAATATGTCTCTGCAGCATATTATCACTAATTTCACACTTCTTTTGCCTCCTAAAAGCATCCTGTGAAAGTGCATAAAAACGTTTTAATACTTACTCATTAGGCATTATAATTAGCAGGGGCTATATTCTTTAGCCCTTAGGACGTGTTGTTTTGCAGGCTCCAGGATCCACCCTCTCTCTGTGTGCTCTGCTTGTGCAGGCTTTGCCCTCCCCCCTCTCTATCACTCACAGAATGCATATAATTAGTCCTGTTTCAGCTCCACATCACAGCAGCACAGACAGACAGAGGGTGGATCATTCGGAGCGAGAAAATGAGCACCTAGGGAGGGCTTAGAGTCTCACAGGGGACGCCCTGTAATACTTATTCAGGGACAAGAAGTCTCAGATTTGTAAGTGTATATTGTTGATTATTCCAATCTTACAGAGTGCTTTTTTTTATAGAAAAGGAGCACTAATACTGATATGTTAGGGTGCAGGGACAGGTATTAATAGGGTTGGGGTGATTTGGAGGGGTCAGGTTCCCTTTAAATGAAAAAACACAAAAGAGAATGAAGCAAAAAGCAAAACATTGATCATTTTACACAAAACTCCAAAAATGGGCCAGACAAAAGTATTGGCATCCTCAGCCTAATACTTGGTTGCACAACCTTTAGGCAAAATAACTGCGATAAACCACTTCCGGTAACCATAAATGAGATTCTTAAAATGCTCTGCTGGAATTTTAGACCATTTTTCTTTGGCAAACTGCTGCAGGTCCCTGGTATTTGAAGGGTGTCTTCTCCAAACTGCCATTTGTAGATCTCTCCACAGGTGTTCTAAGGGATTCTGGTCTGGAATCATTGCTGGCCACCTTAGAAGTCTCCAGTGCTTTCTCTCAAACCATTTTCTAGTGCTTTTTGAAGTGTGTTTTGGGTCATTGTCCTGCTGGAAGACCCATGACCTCTGAGGGAGACCCAGCTTTCTCACACTGGGCCCTACATTATGCTGCAAAATTTGTTGGTAGTATTCACACTTCATAATGCCATGCACACGGTCAAGCAGTCCAGTGCCAGAGGCAGCAAAGAATCCCCAAAACATCAGGGAACCTCCGCCATGTTTGACTGTAGGGACCGTGTTCTTTTCTTTGAATGCCTCTTTTTTTCTCATGTAAACTCTATGTTGATGCCTTTGCCCAAAAAGCTCTACTTTTGTCTCATCTGACCAGAGAACATTCTTCCAAAACGTTTTAGGCTTTCTCAGGTAACTTTTGGCAAACTCAAGCCTGGCTTTTTTATGTCTCGGGGTAAGAAGTGGGGTCTTCCTGGGTATCCTACCATACAGTCCCTTTTCATTCAAACGCCAACGGATAGTACGGGTTGACACTGTTGTACCCTCGGACTGCAGGGCAGCTTGAACTTGTTTGGATGTTAGTCGAAGTTCTTCATCCACCATCCGCACAATCTTGCGTTGAAATCTCTCGTCAATTTTTATATTCCGTCCACATCTAGGGAGGTTAGCCACAGTGCCATGGGCTTTAAACTTCTTGATGACACTGCGCACGGTAGACACAGGAACATTCTGGTCTTTGGAGATGGACTTGTAGCCTTGAGATTAGTCATGCTTCCTTACAATTTGGTTTCTCAAGTCCTCAGACAGTTCTTTGGTCTTCTTTCTTTTCTCCATGCTCAATGTGGTATACACAAGGACACAGGACAGAGGTTGAGTCAACTTTAATCCATGTCAACTGGCTGCAAGTGTGATTTAGTTATTGCCAACGCCTGCTAGGTGCCACAGGTAAGTTACAGGTGCTGTTAATTACACAAATTAGAGAAGCATCACATGATTTTTCTAACAGTGCTAATACTTTCCACCCTCCCCCCTTTTTTTTATGTTTGGTGTGGAATTATATCCAATTTGGCTTTAGGACAATTCTTTTTGTGTTTTTTCATTGAAGACAAATTAAGTGAAGTTAATAATACTAGTGATGGGCGAATCCTAAATTACTCTGAATCGCTTGACTCTAGCGAGTCCGAGCCCAGGACTCGCTACTCGTTGCGAGTCTAGCGAGTCCAATGTTAATGAATGGGGAAGCGAGTAATAGCGAGTAGTGTGAGATTTACAAATCACAGATGTGTCTCGGAAGCTTCAGCCTGAAGCAATCCTAGTTTTGCCATTTATTTGCATTGGACTCGTTTACTTTGCAAGTAATCGCTGGGAAACTCGCACAGATAAGATCCTGTCTGCTCTGTGTGCTGGCTGCCGCAGCTCCAGGGTCCTAGAGCCCGCCTGCTGCCTGATGTAGCAGTGCTGAGATTGTTCTCAGTCTGCTCATTCCCTGTGCATTTTGAATTCAGTTTGTCTGATCTTCCGGAAGCTGGCACACTTGCGGCAGGATTGCGGTAAGACTGTGTTCTGTCTAATGCATTTCCTATAGGACTTGCGGACATGTGCGGCACTTGTGGTTTTGCACTTCCTGCGAGTTTAAAACTGCAGATAGCAGCAGTTTTGTCTGTTGCCAAAAGTGCGGCACTTGCCGGATCGCGGCAAAACCGCAAGTACCCCACATGTCTACAAGTCCTATAGGAAATGCATTAGGCAGAACACTGTCTTGCCGTGATCCTGTCACAAGTATGCCAGCTTCCAGAAGATCAGTCAAAACTGAGTTCAAAAGTTCAAGTTTGCCTGATCTGCCACAAATTGCTACAAACCGCTAATGTGAAAGTAGCCTCAGGCTAGGGTCACACTTGGAGGGTGACCCACGTTTCATTTATCCAGTAAACGCATAGCAAAGCCTGCTGTAGCACATAGCGTTGTCTGCAACGTTTTTCTGTGCGCTCAGCTAAAGCGCACTTTCTGGGGCTCTGTGTGTGGCCCCATCCAAGGTAAACTACAGGTTACTATGGAGCTGTGTTGCTGGGCAGCGATCGACATTAACTCTATGCGCTACAGCAGGCTCTGCTATGCATTTACTGGATCCGTGAAACGTAGGTCACCCTCCAAGTATGACCCTAGCCTTACCATGTTTTTTGGTGCTATGGCAAAAACGCCTTGTGTCAACAGTGTTGCACTTTGACCATGCGTTTTTTGCATGGGAGCAGCTCCGTCCCACCAATGAGCTAGAAGAGATTGTAATTAACATTTAGAAGAATGGGTCGGGGAGAGAGAAAGGATACAGTGTGTTGTGAAACTATTTGGCCCCCTTGAACTTTTCAACCTTTTATCACATTTCAGACTTCAAATATAAAGATATAAATTCTAATTTTTTTGTGAAGAATCAACAGCAAGTGGGACACAATTAGTGATGGGCGAATCCTAAATTACTCGGAATCGCTTGACTCTAGCGAGTCCGAGCCCAGGACTCGCTACTCGTTGCGAGTCTAGCGAGTCCAATGTTAATGAATGGGGAAGCGAGTAATAGCGAGTAGTGTGAGATTTACAAATCGCAGATGTGTCTCGGAAGCTTCAGCCTGAAGCAATCCTAGTTTTGCCATTTATTTGCATTGGACTCGTTTACTTTGCAAGTAATCGCTGGGAAACTCGCACAGATAAGATCCTGTCTGCTCTGTGTGCTGGCTGCCGCAGCTCCAGGGTCCTAGAGCCCGCCTGCTGCCTGATGTAGCAGTGCTGAGATTGTTCTCAGTCTGCTCATTCCCTGTGCATAGACATCTATATCTATGCACAGGGATGAGCAGAGAGGACATCGCGTTTTGGACTGCGTCGGACGGAAGAGGATTTTTTTAATTAAAGATGGAGTCCCTAATGGCTTTTTTTTTTATTTCTAATAAAAAATTTTCTCTGTGTTGTGTTTTTTTTAAAACAATTTAATAGAAATTCATGGCGGTCATGTCTAATATTGGCGTGACCGCCATAAATTTCGGGCTTAGGGCCAGCTGATAATACAAAGCTGGCCCTAACCTCTTTATTACCCAGCGTGCCACCGCCACCAGGGCCGCTGGAAGAGCGGGGTTCAGCGCCAGAGGATGGCGCTTCAATGAACGCGCCATCTTCTGGGGCGGCTGCGGGCTGCAATTTGCAGCGGGGGGTGCCCAGAAAGCTTGGGCATCCCTGCGCTGCGGATTCCAGCCCCCAGCTGCTTAGCTGTACCTGGCTAGACATAGAAATTGCGCGGAGCCCCACGCATTTTTTTTTTATTATTTCATGAATTTCAGAGTCAGAGTCTCAGAGTCAGAGTCTCAGAGTCAGAGTCTCAGAGTTTCAGAGTCAGAGTCTCAGAGTCAGACTCAGAGTCTCAGAGTCTCAGAGTCAGTGTCTCAGAGTCTCAGAGTCAGAGTCAGAGTCAGAGTCTCAGAGTCAGAGTCTCAGAGTCAGAGTCTCAGAGTCAGAGTCATTTTTTTTAAATTATTTCATGAAATTCTGAGATTCTGACTCTGACTCTGAGACTCTGACTCTGAGACTCTGACTCTGAGACTCTGACTCTGACTCTGAGACTCTGACTCTGAGACTCTGACTCTGGCTCTGAGGGTGAGACTCTGACTCTGAGACTCTGACTCTGACTCTGAGACTCTGACTCTGAGACTCTGACTCTGACTCTGAGACTCTGACTCTGAGACTCTGACTCTGGCTCTGAGGGTGAGACTCTGACTCTGAGACTCTGACTCTGACTCTGAGACTCTGACTCTGAGACTCTGACTCTGACTCTGAGACTCTGACTCTGAGACTCTGACTCTGACTCTGAGACTCTGACTCTGAGACTCTGACTCTGACTCTGAGACTCTGAGACTCTGACTCTGAGACTCTGACTCTGAGACTCTGACTCTGAGACTCTGACTCTGAGACTCTGACTCTGACTCTGAGACTCTGACTCTATGACTCTGACTCTGAGACTCTGACTCTGACTCTGAGACTCTGACTCTGACTCTGAGACTCTGACTCTGAGACTCTGACTCTGACTCTGAGACTCTGACTCTGAGACTCTGACTCTGACTCTGAGACTCTGACTCTGAGACTCTGACTCTGAGACTCTGACTCTGAGACTCTGACTCTGACTCTGAGACTCTGACTCTGAGACTCTGAGACTCTGACTCTGACTCTGAGACTCTGACTCTGACTCTGAGACTCTGACTCTGACTCTGAGACTCTGACTCTGAGACTCTGACTCTGAGACTCTCACTCTGACTCTGAGACTCTGACTCTGACTCTGAGACTCTGACTCTGAGACTCTGACTCTGGCTTTGAGGGTGAGACTCTGACTCTGAGACTCTGACTCAGGCTTTGAGGGTGAGACTCTGACTCTGAGACTCTGACTCTGACTCTGAGACTCTGACTCTGAGACTCTGACTCTGAGACTCTGACTCTGACTCTGAGACTCTGTGACTCTGACTCTGACTCTGAGACTCTGACTCTGAGACTCTGACTCTGACTCTGAGACTCTGACTCTGAGACTCTGAGACTCTGACTCTGACTCTGACTCTGAGACTCTGACTCTGACTCTGAGACTCTGACTCTGAGACTCTGACTCTGAGACTCTGACTCTGAGACTCTGACTCTGACTCTGAGACTCTGACTCTGAGACTCTGACTCTGACTCTGAGACTCTGACTCTGACTCTGAGACTCTGACTCTGACTCTGAGACTCTGACTCTGAGACTCTGACTCTGAGACTCTGACTCTGACTCTGAGACTCTGACTCTGAGACTCTGACTCTGAGACTCTGACTCTGACCCTGAGACTCTGACTCTGAGACTCTGACTCTGAGACTCTGACTCTGAGACTCTAACTCTGACTCTGACACTCTGACTCTGAGACTCTGACTCTGAGACTCTGACTCTGACTCTGAGACTCTGACTCTGAGACTCTGAGACTCTGAGACTCTGACTCGTGCGAGTAAACGCTGGGAAACTCGCAGAGTACCGAGTCCTGCGAGTCCCTTACTACTCGCCGAGTAACGAGTCCTAGCGAGTAGATTCGCCCATCCCTAAATAATACCAAAGAATTTGTGATTGCAATCATTTTCAGGAAGAAACTGAGTATTATCTGACAGAATTGCAGGGGTGTCAATACTTTTGGCCACAACTGTATATATATATGTGTAAGCATGTGTGTATGTATGTATATGTATGTGTGTACATGTGTGTGTGCACATGTATGTGTATAGGTATGTTTGTATGTCTGCACATGCATGTATATGTATATGTATGTGTATATATGTGTGTACATGTATGTGTAGCCACCTGCACTCACTTCTACTCAGCCACAGCTACAGCTGGCAGGAAAATCCGGAGCTTGTGACTTGTGCTTACTGAGATAGGGTTCAGCCCACCCCATCTGCTGCACAGGGCGCAAGCCATGAACTTTCCTGCTGGCTGCGGCTGGGTGCAGCGAGTTGTGATGTCCAGCAGGGTGGGTGTGTGTTGTCCGGACATGCAGTGAGGCGGACGTAGGTTATGCAGATGTGTGGTGGGTGCTCGGCAGTGTCACACTGGTGGTACCGCTCAAGGGGTTGGTACCACCAGCGGGTACCATATTAGGACATTCATTACTTGAGTTTCCCAGTATGGCTTCCAGCGTTCTTCCAGTGAATTGTGGGATTCCAAAACATTCAAACGGAAGTAGATGATGGACACAATTAGGTATGTATATATATAGATCAGTCCAGGGCAGGTACGCTGTCCCAGGCTGTGACTGCAGGACACTGGCTATCAGAAAAGCATCATCTTTCAAGGCCAATTCAGTAAGCAGAAACTTGAACTGGAGGGGTTTAATGCCCAACAGACTTAACATCAATCCAGTTTATGCCCACTCTGGGGGGCATCTGCATAGTGGTTATGAACACAATCAGGGTGGATGAAAACTGTCCACTACTGGGACCCACTGTAAAGAAATGTGTACTGGATGGTATATGCTTCTTTGCCATGGACCTCTGTATAGAAAACTTCAGTCTGTTGCAATTATATCTTATATAATTTACTAAACGGTTAAAGAATACACTATTAGCAACTCCTTCTCACCAACACTGGACATTGCAAGAGAAAATCTGAACAATGACAGGGGTGCCATCATAAACATAAACAGTATATTGATGATTTAAAAAAAAAGCTTATGCTTTGCATGACCCTACAGAAAAGAACAATATTTAAAGAGGACCTGTCACCCCCCTGGTGCTATGCTAACTGAATGCAGCGCTGAATGCAGCGTGTGTGCTGCATTCAGGGAAGGGGTCCCCCATGTCTCTAGCCCCCCCTGTAAGTTGGAAAAAAGACTTGATAAAGTTAAGGATAAGGAGTCAAGAGGGATTTACTCAGAAATGAGTTATTGCTGTTGTATGGTGTCCTCCCCGCCTCCAGCCCTCTCTTGTTCAACCTCCTGTATGTATCATTGCTGCTGCTGGTGTCCTCCCTGCCTCCAGCCCTCTCTGGTCCACCTCCAGTGCTCTCTTGTTCAGCCTCCTGTATGTGTCATGACTGTTGCTGGTGTCCTCCCTGCCTCCAGCCCTCTCTGGTCCACCTCCAGCCCTTTCTTGTTCTGCCTCCTGTATGTGTCATTACTGTTGCTGGTTCCCTCCCCGTCTTCTGCCCGGGCGGAAGGTGGAAGGCGGAAAGGACACCAGCAACAGCGATAACATATACAGGAGGCTGAACCAGAAAGGGCTGGAGGTGGACCAAAGAGGGCTGTCGGCGGGGAGGACACCAGCAACAGTGATGACACATACAGGAGGCTGAACAAGAGAGGGCTGGAGGTGGACCAGAGAGGGCTGGAGGTGGTGAGGACACTAGCAACAGCGATGACACATACAGGAGGCTGAACAAGAGAGGGCTGGAGGTGGGGAGGACACAAGCAACAGCGATGACACATACAGGAGACTGAATAAGAGAAGGCTGGAGGTGGACCAGAAAGGGCTGGAGGCGGGGAGGAAACCAGCACCAGCGATGACATATACAAGAGGCTGAACAAGAGAAGGCTGGAGGTGGACCAGAGAGGGCTGGCGGCAGGGAGGACACCAGCAACAGCAATGACCCATACAGGAGACTGAATAAGAGAATGCTGGAGGTGGACCAGAGAGGGCTGGAGGCGGAGAGGACACCAGCAACAGAGATGACACATACAGAAGGCTGAACAAGAGAGGGCTAGAGGTGGACCAGAGAGGGCTGGCGGCAGGGAGGACACCAGCAACAGCAATGACACATACAGGAGACTGAATAAGAGAATGCTGGAGGTGGACCAGAAAGGGCTGGAGGCGGGGAGGACACCAGCACCAGCGATGACATATATAAGAGGCTGAACAAGAGAGGGCTGGAGGTGGTGGACCAGAGAGGGCTGGAGGCGGGGAGGATACCAGCAACAGTGATGACACATACAGGAGGCTGAACAAGAGAGGGCTG
Source organism: Allobates femoralis (assembly GCA_033576535.1). Classification (NCBI taxonomy): domain Eukaryota; kingdom Metazoa; phylum Chordata; class Amphibia; order Anura; family Aromobatidae; genus Allobates; species Allobates femoralis. The sequence continues at coordinate 156,015,417 of JARQOC010000002.1, read as the reverse complement.
GAGGTGAACCAGAGAGGGCTGGAGGCGGGGAGGACACCAGCAACAGCAATGACACATACAGAAGGCTGAACAAGAGAGGGCTGGAGGTGGACCAGAGAGGGCTGGCGGCAGGGAGGACACCAGCAACAGCAATGACACATACAGGAGACTGAATAAGAGAAGGTTGGAGGTGGACCAGAAAGGGCTGGAGGCGGGGAGGACACCTGCACCAGCGATGACATATACAAGAGGCTGAACAAGAGAGGGCTGGAGGTGGACAAGAGAGGGCTGGAGGCGGAGAGGACACCAGCAACAGCGATGACACATACAGAAGGCTAAACAAGAGGGCTGGAGGTGGACCAGAGAGAGCTAGTGGCAGGGAGGACACCAGCAACAGCAATGACACATACAGGAGACTGAATAAGAGAAGGCTGGAGGTGGACCAGAGAGGGCTGGAGGCGGGGAGGACACCAGCACCAGCGATGACATATATAAGAGGCTGAACAAGAGAGGGCTGGAGGTGGTGGACCAGAGAGGGCTGGAGGCGGGGAGGATACCAGCAACAGTGATGACACATACAGGAGGCTGAACAAGAGAGGGCTGGAGGTGAACCAGAGAGGGCTGGAGGCGGGGAGGACACCAGCAACAGCAATGACACATACAGAAGGCTGAACAAGAGAGGGCTGGAGGTGGACCAGAGAGGGCTGGCGGCAGGGAGGACACCAGCAACAGCAATGACACATACAGGAGACTGAATAAGAGAAGGCTGGAGGTGGACCAGAAAGGGCTGGAGGCGGGGAGGACACCTGCACCAGCGATGACATATACAAGAGGCTGAACAAGAGAGGGCTGGAGGTGGACAAGAGAGGGCTGGAGGCGGAGAGGACACCAGCAACAGCGATGACACATACAGAAGGCTAAACAAGAGAGGGCTGGAGGTGGACCAGAGAGAGCTAGTGGCAGGGAGGACACCAGCAACAGCAATGACACATACAGGAGACTGAATAAGAGAAGGCTGGAGGTGGACCAGAAAGGGCTGGAGGCGGGGAGGACACCATCAACAGTGATGACACATACAGGAGGCTGAACAAGAGAGGGCTGGAGGTGAACCAGAGAGGGCTGGAGTCGGGGAGGACACCAGCTACAGCGATGACACATACAGAAGACTGAACAAGAGAGGGCTGGAGGTGGACCAGAGAGGGCTGACGGCAGGGAGGACACCAGCAACAGCAATGACACATGCAGGAGGCAGAACAAGAAAGGACTTGAGGTGGGGAGGACATCATATAACAGCGATGACTCATTACTGAATAAGTCCCTCCGGACTCATTATCTGTACACTTTATAAAGTCTTTTTAACAGCTTACAGGGGGAACTAGAGACATGGGGGACCCCCTTCCCTGCATGCAGCAGACACGCTGCATTTAGTGCTGCATTCAGTTTGCATAGCACCAGGGGGATGGTCCTCCTTAATCATTATCCAAACCTCCTATCGTGAGGTCGCTTTGAATTTGAATTATTGCTATACTATTTATTTTTGCTCAAATAAAAAGGTCAGATTGCAAAATATATGAACTGTATTTACATGATACAAAAAAAATTTACACAATTTGTTAACATTGTTAACATTTAATAGCTCTATGTTACATCCTTTCTTTAAGATAACTAATTATATAAACAATTGAGTGAACCTCATGGTGGGTTTACACACACCAATTTCTGTGTCCAATATCTGAACAGATCTCAGGTTGCAGTGAAATCATGGACACATAGTTCCATTTTGTGGCTGTGTACAAAATGGAGCAATGTGTCCATGATTTCACTGCAACCTGAGATCTGTTCAGATATTGGACACAGAAATTGGTGTGTGTAAACCCACCATCATTGTTTTAAATATTTGAGGATAGCGAGCCACAGGAGTGTAAATATTACCATGGGGAGAGATCAAATACAACTAGAGAAATAATTTCAAATCTACATTGCACACACTTGCAAAGGAAATTCAAGGAAATTGATTTCTTCAAAGGAGTAAACTACTTCTTCATTTATCAATATGTGACTGGCAACAAAATGGGATAGGTTGCTTTTTCAAGGGATTTCTGTATATGTTAAAAGTGTGAAATCACAAAATATCACCAAAAACAATAAAATTTCATTGTTTTAACTTTACAAACATTAAAAACACTCACAAAAATACGTTTGCGAAGATGCTTCATGCAGGGAAACTTCACATTTCATTTGTAAAGTCAATCTAATGCTATCTCAAAAAGACAGCCTCACTCAGACTTGGCGCTAGCCAATCCACCCAGGTGGCCAAAGAGGAACCATAGCCATAACTTTCATACAGAAATCTGAACTTATTGCAAGGACCCATGTGGATATATACAGGTGCATCTCAATGTATTAGAATATCACCAAAAAGTTTTTTTTTTTTCAGTAATGCAATACATAAAGTGAAACGCATATAAAGTGCAATACATATATTATATAGTCATTACAGAGTGATCCATTCCAAGTGTTTATTTCTGTTAAGGTACCGTTACACGGTACGATATTGTGAACGATATCGCTGAAATGTCACGGGTTTGGAGTCGTTCAAATTACATCGTTAGTATGTCATTGCGTGTGACACCGAGATACGACTACGATAAATCGTTTGATCACTGATCGCAGATTTGATGTTCAGCCAACCTCCTGCATCGTTGTGTGTGACACCGCGATAACGGTCACGTTTGCGATATCTGGGATCGTGAAACCAATCCCATAGGCGTGCCTTGGCGTCGTGTTTTCCGCCCCCCGTAGGCGCCAATTATTGGTCAGTAGTGCGTTCAGATTGGCTGACGTTGTTTATGGGAAAGGCGCCATATTTGCTGATCCGGGGATTGATCAGTAGACTCATCGACTTGTTTATTCTTTACACTATCATTAAACACATTTAAACAAGGAGACTCATTGAAGTCGCCATCCTTTTCTCTAGGCGTTTAGCTACCCATGTGTGCACGCAAATAAACATTTGGTGTAACGATAGATTTGAGCAGTTCTATATATATATGTATGTGCTTATGTTAAATCCTTTTTTTTTAAATGTAGGAGGCAATATGTGCACCATATGTAAATATATATACACATATGGCAACCTTCAGAACTTTATTGGTCACGTATGTCTGCCACATTGGTATCTAAAGTACGTCAACATATATGATTTTAATTTAGAGATGCAAAGTACATACACACATTTGTGCACATAACCAACCATATACAGTTACATGTACACATACATACACACATACTATACATACATCTATGCACAGACACATAATTACTACATGCATCCTAATATGCATACACGTATGTACATAGTGTTGTGTATAGCTTGCCATCTTGAAAACAACACGTACACATAGCCATACATTGCATTGGCAATAGTGCACACACCAGCGTTCATGTGTGACAATTTGGGGACGCATCAGTGGCTTGAACAGGCGTCACCAAATGAACACAGCCTTGAATGGCAAGATGGTTGAAAGGGCAAGAGCGCTAATAAATTTGCCATCTTGCCAGACCAGGCTGACCAATTGTAACGCAGTTGTGTCCATCAATCGGTGTTGTAGGGGCATGGGAAAACACAATCTGACATGCCTAGCAACTGGCCTGTGTCACAAACTATGCCAACATTGAGGTTGGAGTCATTCACGTAGTTGCCGTGTGACAGCGTGATAACAACCGCCAAGATAGTTGGCTGTGTTGTTCCAGCGATCTCTGGATCGCTGGAACGTTGGTGCGTTGTTCGCGATATCTAGATGTGTGACATCTCACCAACGATCTCAAAAAGATGTCCTAACGACCGCGCTACCGTGAGATCGTTGGTGATATCGTCACAACATTGTAGCGTGTAACAGTACCTTTAATGTTAATGCTTACAGCCAATGAAAACCCAAAGGTCATCATTTCAGAAAATTAAAGCAGGGAGGATAAGGAGCTAAAATATTACCAAAATAGGTATCAGTGGCTTCACCTTGTGTGGTTGTGAGAGTCATAAAGACCAGATAAAGGCGGAGTACACCACCGAAACACGTTATGAGGAGTTTGACCAAAGTAAATGAAGTAACATTTCTACCCCTAATAATTGTCTGTTACTTTCTGAGTGCCCGCTTAGCTGCTATATTCTCTTTCCATGTTTGCTTCTTCATGCCCTTTGGGCGAGCGGTGTGGTGCAGCACATCCAGTACACAGACAACCATTTCGGCAGGACCTGCCAGAGAGGAAAGACAGAGGACCTGCAGTGATGTCAGCCCCACATGACTGGCCTAACCTCCGAATCTAAAAGCAGGGACGGCGAATGATGCATGTTAAGCACTTCAGGCTTTTTTTCTGTGTGGTTATGCAGCATAACCATATCAGGTCAGTGTAATCTACCCACACTTTACTCCACTTGACCACCGGGTATTATTCCATGAGCACCCCTTCTCTTTCTCTTTATTTTGTCACAACCACTATAAAAGCATATCACAGCTGCTGCAGTCCCTAGCATTGTGCACATAGAGTAGGGAGGATGAAGGGTTAAAAACCACACTGCCATATTCCACGAGACATCAAAGGGTGAATGTAAAGCGGCCGTCACACGCAACGATTTCTTGCCCGATATCGTTTAAGCGATCTCCTTTTTGATCGCTTAAGCGATATCGGGCTGAAAATCGATGCATGTAATCAAGCGATTTACGATGTGAAATCGCTTGATCGTGACATCGCTGATCTGAGGTCCGGTTCTCAGATCTAGCGATGAACGATTTCACGATCTCCTTCATCGTGGTGTATGACACCACGATGATCCATCTCCCAGCGGCAGAGCCTATGCTGGGAGATGGTAACTATGGTACACGTCGGGTAACTAAGCGACGCGCGGCCCTAGTAACCCGATGTGTACCATAGTAACGAGCGAGATCGCGGCTCCGCATCGCTGGTGAGTCTGTCTGTGTGACATCTCACCAGCGATGTGAGCGATATTGTAAGCGATTGCGCGTGCACGTGATCGCTTACAATATCGCTAAAGATATCTGTGCGTGTGACGGCCGCCTAATAGGGATTTATTGGTCAATTCATGTCAGTGCTCCCTGGCCTCTTCCTCAGGATTATTCAATATCATATTACCATGTTTTAGGGCATTTCTAGGAGCCCTGAATCAATTAATGAATCAATATCATATTCACTATTTGATGTCGCATGGATTTTGGCAGCACAGTTTTTAACCCTTCAACTTCCCTACTTTAATTTTCTGAAATAATGCCATTCGGTTTTCATTGGCTGTAAGCCATAATCATTAACATTTACAAAAATAATCACTTGAAATAGTTCACTTTGTTTATAATGACTCTATATAATATATATTGAATTACTGAACATAATAACTTTTCAATGATATTCTAATTCACTGAGATATATCTGAATGCTTCATCCACAGAGTAGCTTCTGGCCAAGTCAGAATGTCTCAGGTAACGGAAACATATTAGAATCTAATATTACCGTTACACGACACAATATTGCATGCAATTTCACTGGCAATTTGCTGGTTGCAGTTAAATCATGGACACATTGTTCTATTTTGTTGTCGTGTACAAATGGAACAATGTGTCAATGATTTCACTGCAACCAGTGAGTTGCAAGCAATATATCTCTCTGTGTAACGGTACCCTGAGAGTTCTCAGTGGTTGATACCTTTTAATGGCAAACTGAAAAGATGGGAAACATAGCAAGCTTTCGGGACACTGTGGCCTCTTCGTCAGGCAGATAATGACACAAATTCTGAAAACACATACATATATATATATATATATATATATATATATATATATATATATATAAGCAAATGAAACAACAACAAAAAAAAAAACAGTGTTAGATGCTGTAGTAAATGCGACAGGTGACGTAAAGCAGAGTCAGGCGAGGGAGGAAGAGAGGGGCTGGGAAATGTAAACTAAAATTCTAAGATAAGCGGAACAAATTGTATTATTGTTATATGGTAGTAGTCTGCGGAGACCTGAAAATACTTAAATGAATTGGGGAAAGCAATAAAAGGTAGCGAGGATGTTCACATAGTGTCAAACGTTCATTGTCCTCAAAATGTAGTCTGTTGGAAAATTAGATATTCCCAAATGTCCTTTCAATTTATATAAAAATGCATGAATCCATGTGATACATTTAATCCTGTTTTGAATGTGTCAAAGGTCGTTATTGCTTTCCGCAAGTCATTTAAGTATTTTCAGGTCTCCACAGACTACTACCATCTAACAACAATACAATTTGTTCCGCTTATCTTAGAATTTTAGTTTCAATTTCCCAGCCCCTCTCTTCCTTCCTAGCCTGACTCTGCTTAACGTCACCTGTCGCATTTACTACAGCATCTAACACTGTTTTTTTTGTGTTTTTTGTTTCATTTTCTTATGTATATATGTATGTGTCTTCAGAATCTGTGTCATTATCTGCCTGACGAAGGGGCCACAGTGTCCCGAAAGCTTGCTATGTTTACCATCTTTTTAGTTAGCCATTAAAAGGTATCAACCACTGAGGACTCTCAGATTCTAATATTTTTCTATCTACTGGCTAACACGGTTCAAACATATTTTACCTTCTCAACTAACAGACACATTCAGTAGACAAAATCATAGTCAGTTGAATAGCATGAGTCAGATACCAGAAAATTAGTCAGTCAAAAGTAAAGTCAATCGACCTGGGGTAAAAGTCAGGCAGAAATATTGAGCAAACATGCTGAGGATCTGGCTCGTTGAGCAGCAAGAGTAGGGACATAATCAGCAATAGATATGTAATGTACAGTTTAAACCAAACATTAAGTAGCAACTCCCACCAGACTTCAAGAAATTTAAATATAGTGTGGTGCAGCCTCACACCAGTATTCTTAGGGCCACTTTACACACACCAACTTATCTGTCCAACTTCTGACCAACTTGCTGGTTGCAGTGAAATCATGGACACATTGCTCCATTTTGTGGCTGTGTACAAATGTAATAATGTGTCCATGATTTCACTGCAACCAGCAAGTTGGTCAGAAGTTGGACAGATAAGTTGGTGTGTGTAAAGTGGCCCTTAGTTTAGCAGAGCCTGAAACCATCCAATAATGCCAATAATGCTACATCCTCCAATACTCTAAGATTTAGAATGTAGTGGCACCTGGTGACAAATAGACATCGCTGGAGCAGGTCCAATTTTAGTTAATACATGGAAAACCCTTAAAGGGTAATAACTGATAGAAAAAATTGTTTTATATTCCACTAACATTTGTGAATAATTTAAACCCATATAATATTCATCTATTGCCATTAGAGGTCATAATTCAATTTGAATTAAAATACCCATTGATACTTAAAAAAAAAAAGAAAAGAAAATACTGTACAATCAGAATCACTATTGAAACCCTAAATGCTTTTTGTGTGGTTTAAACATAGACTTTCCAGTTCAAGTGCTAATGCAAAGTTCTCTAAGCAGATGGGAAGTGTTAGCCATTTGCTGCAAGATATACACCATCAATGTTAAATTATTGTGGAAAAGAACTCATCTGTGTTGCCATTGCCTACTTATAAAACATGAGACTCTCTAATTGGCACAGTTTATTATGCTCTCAACCAATGCATGAGAAATACGCCATGCTGAGACACAGCATGTATGTTCCATTAATGTAAAAAATACTCAAAAGTGTAGGGTCAATGCATACATTTGATAGAAAATGTTATTGATGTTACTCCCAGAAATATTACAATCTTAAGCAAACTTGAAAGCATTCTGACTTTAAAAATTAACTCTTTTAATTATTCAATACAGCTAGCTCTCACTGTGGAAAATAGAGGACATGTCAATTAAATTGACCCGGTAGCAGAAAAATAGGAAATATATATTGATTTTTATGAAAATAAATAAAATAAATGGTAGTGTGCAATCCATGTCTGAAAACATTTTAATGTATGTAAATGTGCATAAAAAATATGGGTCTGATTTGTTAAGGCGTTTACAACAAAATTTCGCACAGAACACACAATTTTAGTGCCACAACAGGTTGCACAAACAAAATTGTTTGGACTTCATTATAATCAGGTTAACGTGGGTGAAACTGGGGCAGAACAGTCAACATGGCAATGCCCACCTGTCAAATGCATGTTTAGTTGTGGTAACCATTTTTTAAGAAAAATCTTTTTCCAGGTTTGATGATTTGCATGCCTAAGTACATTAAGTGTTTTCTAACAACATTTTTCAGACATCAATTAATACCCTTTGACAGCATGCTAAGGCTGGACAGTGCATGTAAATTTGCCCCTCCTTCACAAAACCGAATAAAACAAGAAGTTGTAATAATGTTGTGCCTATTTTTCATCATTTGCATAATGATAAAATATCTCTTAATCATGTAATTTTAATAATTCCACAAGTTTTCTTTCCTAGTGCTGTAATTTCAAAGTTGAAAAGCATTTTTACATTTCAGGTATTATTATTACTATTATTTAATATTATAACATCACTTATGCCATGGCGCTTCACATTTGACAATGGGCATACATAGACAAGAACAATAATTATGAGCAATACAAGGCACACACAAGTACAAGATGAGAGAGGACCCTGCCCATGAGTGTTCACAGTCTACAAAGGCTGGGTGAGGATACAGTAGGAAAGGGTAGAGCTTTTCGTTCAGTGATTTAGTGGACTGAAGCTCACTGCAGGCTGTAGGCTTGTTGGAATAGGGTGGGTCTTCACATTCCTTTTGAAGGTTTCCATGGTAGGCCAGAGTCTGATGTGTTAGGGCAGAGAATTCCAGAGTATGGGGAATTTATGTGAGAAATATTGTATGCAGTTCTGGGAAGAGGAGATTAGAGGGGAGTAGAGAAGGAGATCTTGAGACCATAGCAGGTTCTGGGAAGGTACGTCCTAGGAGACTATGTCACAGATGTATGGAGGCGACAGGTTGTGGATGGCTTTGTATGTCATAGTTATGGTTTTGAACTAGAATCTCTGGGCAATGGGGAGCCAGTGAAGGGCCAGGCAGAAAGGAGAGTTTGAGAAAGTGCAGAGACAGGTGGATTTGTCGGGAAGCAGAGATTAGGATAGATTGGAGAGGTCAAGTGTACTAGAGGGGAGGCAAGAGAGCAGGAGGTTGCAGTAGTTGAGGTGGGAGATTATGAGATCATGCACAAGTGTGTTTGCAGTATATTAGTCAAGGAACATATGTATCCTGAAGACATTTTTGAGTTAGCAGGAGGTGTCAAGGGCTTGGATATGTGGCATGAAGGAGATTGCAGAGTAACGATCATGTGGGGCTACAGCAAGTGAGAAGCAATTGATTTTGATAGATGGGTCTGGTGGAGGGGTAAAGTGAGATGAAGGAAAGATGATGAACTCTGTTTTGTCCATGTCCAGTATTAGAAATTGAACAGAACAGAAAAATGAAATATTGGACAGACATTTTAATATTTTGGTTATTAAGGAGGTGATATCAGTTCCAGAGAGGTAGAGCTGCGTGTAATAAGCATAGAGATGACACCAAAAACTGTGGGTCTCTATGAACTATCCTAGGCCAAAAGTTTAGATGGAGAAGAATAAGGGTCCTAGAACTGATCCTTGGGGACACCGTCAGATAGGGGCCAAGATGAAGAGGTGGAGTGAGAGAAGGAGATTCTGAATGTCCGGTCTGTTAGATATGAAGAGATTTAGGAGAGGGCCAAGTCTCTGATACTAAGAGTTGAGAGAATCTGTAGCAAATGGGTGTAGTCTAAAGTGTTGAAGGCAGAGGACAGGACCAGGAGAAGGTAGACAGAGTAGTGTTGCTTGCATTTGGCAGTTAGCAGGTCAGTGGTTACTTTAGTTAGGGCAGTTTCAGTTTAGTTTGTGTTTGTGCTTCAGCTCACCTGTTTTACTGCATGATCCATAAGCCAACAAGTAGATCCAGAGGAAATGACCAGCAGAAGGACTTGCAAAAAAATACATACATTTATTGTAGAGTTCTTTTTACAGATGTTGTCAGAACGTTACGCAGACAACACAGGGTGAGGGAACCACAAATAGGTTAGACTTTATTGGATCGCCAACAGTCAAAGGCATATAACACATACCCAACAAGTAAAAGCAATGTAACAAGCAACAGAGCCTCACCCTTTTGCTGGCTCACCAGGTATTAGAATATTCATGCCTTTGGGATTTCCAGGGCCAAATACCTCAGTCTCTGCTTTTGGCGGGCACCCACTGAGAAGGGATAGCAGCAAGCTTATGAAGTTAAGCAAGCACAGCAAAGTGTGCAGCCATGCAACCAAATTGTTCCAAGTTGGGTAGCTTCCTAGGCTGAGCTTCTGTGGAATGTGATCAGGTTATGATCTTGAAACCCGGACCAAAGCCCATAAGCTAAAGTCAAGTAGAATATCAAGACACAATGATCCTAGCATGAATGATCCTAGCATGAATGATTTAGACAAAAGGGGGCTGAGATAATTTACATTCAGTTAGCAATCCACAAAATAAAGGCCCCGTTACATACTACCATGTTCCAGTGATCCAACCAATGATCGGTCGCTAACACATCATTAGCTGTTCGCTGTTGAGCTGTCAAACAGGCAGAGCGCTGCGCTTAGTTACCTGATGTTTACCCTTGTTACCTGCTCCCAGCACTTGCTGTGCGGTTCTTGAAGGTCATTCATCGTTGGTATCCCACCGTCACACGCACCTATGCTGGCTGCCCAGCGAGAGACCAACGATAAATTTATGGTCTAGTCCATTCTTGCACTATCAAAGATCAACGAACTTATTGTTGGTTGTTGATACGTGTCACACGCTACGATGTTGTTTCAACATCGCTGCAATGTCACCAAACTGGTGACGTTGCAACGATATTGTTAGCATTATCGTAGTGTGTAACCTTTTAAGACAATTAAGGAGGCTCCAAGCAGTCTGAAAAGAAACAATGAATTGTATCTCATGAGTTAACAAACAAAAGAATAATATGTCTGCAATATTATACACGACAGAGATAGTAATATGCTGCGTCATCACAGATGGATTGAGGGAGGGCTTATTTGAGAATGGGTATGATCGAGGCGTGTTTAAAGGATGAGGTAAGAACACTAGTTGTTAGTGATAGATTGAAGAGATGGGTTAGGGTTGGAATTAAGACTATGTTTAGATTGGGGATGAGGAGGGATGGAAGCGGGTCAAGTGTTAGGATGATGAAATGTGATTTTGACAGAAGAGTGGAGAGCTGCTCTTCTATTATGGTGGAGAAGCTGATTTTGGTAGAAGAAGGGTGATTAGTTATGAGGAGAGGCTGTGGGGACTGTGGGCCAAAACTTTCTCTGATGTTATCAATCTTCTGCTTGAATAAAGAGGCAATGTTTTCAGCAGAGATGAGAGGAGAAGGAGGAGCTGCGCCTGGATGGAGAAGAGAATTTAAAGTGTTGAATAGCTGCTAATGGTTGTGCAACAGGGAGGATAGTTTTTTGCGGCAGTGAGTATGGACTTAAAATTGGCAAGGGACTGCTTGTATGCAACAAAGTTTGATAAAATGGGACCTCTTCCATCAATGTTCAGCGACCCTGGAAGCCTGCCTCAGTAATTTGGCCAAGCTGGTGTGCCAGGGCTTCCTGTTGATTTTGCAAGTTTGATATTCATGAAAAGGGCAGCTGAATTGAGAGCTGTAGTTATTGTGGTGTTATATAAGGTGGCAGCAGCATTTGTATTGTGTAAGGAAGCTGTGACAACATGGACTATTTCAATGTATAGCATGGGTTAAGTTTCTAAAATTTTGCCAATTGTCACTTCAGTGAGGAAGTAAAAACTCTAATGCCACCCAATAAGGGTAGTAATCCGTAAAGTTATCATCAACTCTTTAACAAGCCTTTTAATACAATTTAGGACTTGTGCCAGATCAGAACCACAAACTGCAGACGCTGCACTTTGGGTTGACTGCCCCTCATCAGTGCACTGTGTGTGAATTCTGATCTGGCTGTATGAAAGGCTAAAATGAGATCTGGGGGATTAATTATTCTCCTCATGCTGGCAGGCAAATTCCTCTCCATGAGGAGAATAGCTAATCCTCCAGACTTTAAATTTAGCCAGTCAGATTGCTATTTTATTTAATAATTTGTGATAATCCACTCATTGTTTCTACAAGACTTGCAGGAGTCTGCTAGTGTTTACAGTTTGTAATGTAATTATCTCAAACCCTTTGTCAGGTAAGGTCAGAGACTCAGAGAAATTATGTATGAGCATTCAATTGTATTGCTATGTGGATTGCTAGATTCTATGTAAATTATCTGTCTCTCCATGCCTTCTGCCAGGAATGCAACATTACTAGAAATATTATGTATGCAGCTTGAAATCTAGCCAATGAAAGCCCAGTTTTAGTAAACCAATTTTGAAGTTCAAAATGTTCTGATTTGAGTGCTCAGGGGTGTATAAGAAGGACGGTTCATTGACCAGGGAAACTCATGCTACATGGTACCAATCTAGGATCTGCGGATCCGATTGGCAGGCCATAACGCGAGGCCTAGTGGCTCTGGTGCCGACCAAGGGGGATCAGAATCTGGGTTATATTACTTTATGGACTTCAGCATTAAATGCTAGGATTTGGCTAGGATATCAAAGACTACATAAGGAAGAAACCCAGGTTAGGACAGTCCAGTCACCTGGCTACAGACTTTGCTGTGCTCGGTCAGCTTCCTAAATCTGGTGTTATTCCTTTCTTGGTGGGTGCCCACTGAAAGCGGGGTGCTGCTGGATTGGAGAAAGTAGCCCTGGAAGTCCTGAGGCACGAATATTCTAATCCCTTGTGAGCCAGTGGAAGGGTAAGATTCTTTTGCCTGATATATTTTATGTTTTATTTGGTTATGTATTATATGCCGTTAATTGTTGGGGATCCAATAAAGTCTTAATATTTTGATTCCCTCACCCAGAGTAGTGTTCAGTCCACAGTTAAGGAGTTTGAGCATTCAGGTAAGATGAGCCTTGGTCCGTGCTGTCTTTCTAAAGACAGCTGAGCCAGCGGACAAGAGCACCCACTCACCCAGCATCTCAACACAAGCTATGTCTGTGACAGGGAGAAGGGACTCAAAGAGTGAGTGTAAATCAAGATATTTGAGATTTCTGTGAATGAGTGTAAGTTTGTGGAGTGGGGGTTGTGTATTTGGAGAGGAGAGGACAGAGAATATATGTAGGTTGTGATCAGACAGAGCAATAGTTAAGTTTCAGGGGTGAGATAGGGAAAAGAGATGGGTGAGGATAAGGTCCAACGTATGGCCATCTTTGTGAGTGGCTGAGGAGGACCATTGATAGAGGCCAAAGGAGGAAGTTAGTGATAAAAGATGTGATGCAGCTTAGTAGGAAGGGTCAATAGGGATGTTTAAGTCACACATAATGATACTTGCGATGTCAGTAGAAAGGAAACAAAGTAGCCAAGTGGTGAAGTAGTTAAGAAAAGTGGTGGCTGGCCTTGGGGGGTGGTAATTGATAGCAAAAGAAGAGGGAGTAGATGCGGATGGAGTCCACCTCAAAAGAGGGGGTAGTAAAGGAGAGTGGCAGAGAAATTGAGGTAAAACAGCAGTTATCAGAGAAGAGCAAGCCATCTTCCCCACCATGCTTGTTGCTGGGGCTAGGGGTGTGAGAATTATGGAAGCCACCATAAGAATATGCCACAGGAGAGGCTTTAGCAGAGGGAGTGAGCCAGATTTCAGTGATGCCAAGGAAGGAAAGTTTGTTTGTGATGAAGAAGTCATGAATGTCTAAATGTTTGTTGCAGACAGAGCGAGCATTCCATAAAGCCCCTGGTTGAGGGCCTTGGGAGTGGGGGCTGGATGAATTGGTATAGGGTTATTTGGGTTGCAAAGATTTGTGATGGATCATGGGGGGTTAGAAATGACTGTGGGGATGTGATGAGGAGAGTCAGGATTTTGGGGTGTCACCAGTAATGAGGAGAAGCAGGGAGAACATTAGAAGATGGGTGCAGTAGTGGGCATGAGGTGGCCATATGTTTGGAGACAAAGGATTATATAGGAGGAACATTTTTGAGAAGGTGCTGAGATGGGTGGGCAGAATGGAGGGAGAGATGACCAGTTCAGTACTAGGTGTTGGGATTAGTGGAATTAGTAAGAAATTAAGTAGTATTAAGGTGAAAGTAGGAAGAAACCAAAATATTGTTTACAGTGCACAAGTATCCTGTTACGTTCAGGTCCCATTCGGTCCAACTCTGGCTTAATTCCTTATCGAACACTTTAAATGCTGCACTGCAAATGAGTGCACTGATCAGACTAAATGCTGAGCAGACCAATAGAGATGAGCGAACATGGTTGTCAATTTAAAATTTGGCATGAACATTGCAGATTTGGTTTGTGATGATAAATCCAAACTTTTTTTAAAAAAAATTGGCAAATGCGGCTTTGTTTGGGAAAAAAATTCTAAATATAAAATGGCCCTAAAACATTTCCTGTTTATTTGGGTCAAAACACTCATTGAAAAACCCATTGGCTGGGAACAGCACCTAACCTTATGGTTAGGAGTCTTTCCGTCATCAGTTCTACAAGGTTGCATAATGTTATAGAATTTTTTTGAGCTATAAATAATTTTTTTCAGCCTCCTGGAGTTTGCAGATGGTTTGAAACCTGCAGGATGTGAATTTTGGAAACAGTGCCAGATGTGGCAGCAGCTGAGAAGTCCAGGAAGCTTACAATATCCTTAAAACATTCATTTAAGAGGGTTTATTATTTGGGTGGGGATTTTTTTTTATATGATTTTTTTTATTTATTATTTTTTATTTTTATTTATTTTTGGAGCGCAAACCTTTAATATTGTAGAGGGCCATCTCTTATACAGTTATGTGAAACCAATTTATTTAAAAAATAGCATATGGCCATTATATGCTTCACACACATGTTCTTATAGGTCTGTTCACACTCAAGAAAGACCATACTATAGAAATCACTTCTTCAAAATCTGTAATCACTATTTATTTCAATCCATACATTTACAATACAGATTTGTGGCATGTGCACAACTGTGTTATGTGTTTAGTTCACATTGACATTGTCCTTGCAATGCTGCAGTGCCCACTAGTTTTATTCAGCATTCCAGATGAACTGATGAATTGGTGACCTGAATAAAGTTATTTATTTTGATCATTGTCTCCTACAAATGTCAGGCTTCAATGATCACTGCATGTAACTGCAACCCAGTTGTTTACTTGTGGCACAGGTAATTGGATTTGTCAGTGATGTTACTTCTGCAGCCCACTGCATGGAAGGGTTAATGAGAAGAGCTGGGAAATAAGATTGTGCAAACATTAATATCCTGTAGTTATTAATTGTATCTGACTCAGTCCTAGCACTGGAAGAGGCGGGTCCCTAGGCAAACCAAACAAGTGTCACTGCAAAGCTCAACGCTTCTGCGCCATATTGGCAGTGCAGTCCAAATCAGCTACACTATTCTACACTGTGCTTCATTTGCTACCGTGTGCCTGCATTATGCAGTCTGGCAATGGATCTAACGCAAGACATGCCTTCTCTGGGGAAGGTTCATCTTCATCACCACCCCAGGGGAAGAGAGTTCTTCAGCAGTACCAGAACCGGAGCGGCCTGAACAAGACACTAAATGGTACTAATTGTACATACGTTTTTGCATGCGTTTTCCATAGGGGCCCATGTTATAAAAACGCATGCGTTTTCTACAAAAACGCATGCGTTTTTCAAAACACACCAAAAAATAGTGCATGCACTATTTTTTGGTGCGGATTTAAAAACGCAGCCAAAAACGCAGGGAGCAATCACACACCTTATAAAACGCATGCAGAAATGGAAAAATGCATGCAAAAACGCATGAGTCACAAAAAAACTCATGCCAACTGTGACCCCAGCCTAACAGGCTGTTTACAAGTTTATGGATAGCTGTGATGCTAATGATAAAATTACAGAACACCCCGTAGCTTAACATGTCCTTATGGTCAAATTATTTTTAATCTTTTCATGGGGTACCCTCAATTTTGTCCAGACTATATTCATTACTTTCTTTATGTTGAATCACAATTGGAAAGCAGTAATTGATTTTCATTATTTGATAAAAAATTATTTGAAAATTACTTTTGTCAGTATCAAATTATCTAATTGAATAATGTGGGTTCTTCTTACTTTAAAATAACGGTATCAAAAATCTTATCCATGCGAATATGTCATTTTCACATGATCATTTTCATCTGTTTTCTTATTTTAAATAATCATATTGCAGTGCAGTGCAGAATATTTCATGGCTTACACAGATCCCTTAATGTAATATAATTTGAGCAGACTCTTTATTATGGTGATTGCACATACAGGCAAAGTTTGCCAGCTTCTGAAATATTATTTTCTGTAGTAGTTTCTTTCTGAATTTAATTTTTGTATAATCAGCTATTTGGTATACTTGAATGGTAACTTTTATCTTATTATATCTCTTAACATATCATTACAGTCCATAGTATGTTTCTTATGTCCTTGACCAAGACTGATTGACATGAAGAAGAGACAAATTATCTACAAAAATATTTTTAAACATTACATTAAATGCTAGACTCTTCCAAAGTATTAATTCATATGGATCTAAAAGGAAAGAGATATAAAAATACGTGATATAAAGACCCCTTTTAAAGGATTGCATTTAATTAAAAGTCATTTGGACCACGTGGTTTTAAGGTGCCTAATGAAACTTACTATTAAGAGAAATATGCACATATCGAGAAATATAATGGACCGTTGCACAGAAATTTGCATTTGCTATTTTGTATTGATATCAATGCACTATGAGTATGGTACTGTACAATCTGAGGGTATGTTTTCGGACACTGTATAAAATTATTGAAGACTGAGTGTTTAAAAAAACTTGAAGTGTCAGCAAGAATTGCTGGAAAAAAGTTGAACTTTACTGATATGTCTCCATCTGTACCTGATGGCAGGAATAAAGGCAATATTTTTACATCTATAAAGGAGTGCTGCAACCCTTACTTGACTTTTAAGCTTCTAATTTTTTCCTCCAAACATAACAATGGTCATTATAGGCAAAAAGTTAAAGTTTAGTTTTGTCAGACCACAGGACATGTCTACAAAAATGTAGGTCTTTCTTCCTATGTGAATTTGCAAAAATGATTCTGTTTTTTTATGTTTCTTTTGGAGGAATCACTTATTTCTGGTGAAGTGGCCTTTCAGCCCCAGTTGATACAGTATTCGTTTCACTGTGGATAATAACACAAACTTAGCAGTTTCCGCCATTATCTTCATAAGATCTTTAGGTTTTGTTCTTGGGTTCAACTGAAGCATGTTCATTAGTGATGAGAGAGTGGTATAATATTTGTGCGAATAACGAATAGCAACAATTACACTCGCTCATCCCTAATGTTCATCTCTGGGACACAGAACCCGTATTCTTCTTGAGTGGTATGATGGCTGGACATTCCCATCTTTTTTTACTTGTATATAATTGTTTGTACAGACAAACTAGGCACCTTCAGGCATTTGGAAATTGCACCTAAGGATGAATCAGACTTGAGCAAGTCTCCAATTCTCTTCCTGATATCTAGGATGATTTCTTTAGACTTTCCAATGATGTTACACATAGCAGCTATATGTTTCAGATGTGCATCAAAATACACCCACAGGTGTGTCTCTAATTAAGTCAGATGTTGCCAATAATCCTATCTGAAGCTTCCAAGCACATGGCATTATCATAAGGGTTGCCCTAAATTGTTTACAAGACAGAGTTGATGCTCTGCTTGTGATTCATTTAGCGCTCCACAAACCGATAAAAAAAAACAAAAAAAACCCTATTTTTTTCCTGTAAATTGTTTACAGGCTTAGTAATCTTAGTGTATGTAAACTTGTGACTGCAGTAAGTATTAAAAATACATTAAAACTTTCTCTCTCTTTCTCTCCCTCTCTCTCATTATTCTGGCATTTGGCAAACATAAATAATTACGGTAATCCTCATTGACCTAAATTGGGAAAGTTTTATTCTGATTCCATGTCAGATAGTGAGAAAAACATGCATATGTGTCTTTTTACATAGTGTATGTAAACTTCTGGTTTCAACTGTATGAATAACTATAATAAGAACTGAAACTAGTTTACGATAGCCTAAAGGGTAAATATCACCAAAGATATTATATCACAAAAAATGTGCATTGGCAGCAAAGTAATTATGCTGATAAAGTTAATTGCACATAATACTAACTCTAAAATGGGGTTAAAGCTACACTTCCTCAAATATTGCACATAACCACACAATCGAATACAATTTATATCAAATGATTATATACCGGTGATATGGTGTCTCACCCCCTTATGAACACCAATGCCGAGATGCACATTTTTGTGATATAATATCTTTGGTGTTACGTACCCTTTAGGCTATATTTATATAGCTTCAGGTCTTATCATGTGAATATTTGGTATAAATATCTATTATATAATCGTGAATCGGAAAAGCGCCCTCCGCGCGCACTTTCCGATGTCGTCATGTGGATACGAATTTAACATTGGGCGCGAAGCGCCCAATGCTGCGCGAGCAATGGCCGCGAGGCCATTGCGAGTCGCTGGCCCAGGGCGAGCAATGGCCGCGAAGCGGCCATTGCGAGCCGCTGGCCCAAAATCAATCCACAGCCTCGGCTACAATCTTACCGATTTACCGCTCAGGTAGCGCGAGCAATGGCCGCGAGGCCATTGCGAGTCGCTGCCTGAGCCGCAACTCGCTCCCCGGGGACCATGGAGCGGAGGCGGCACAGCCGCCTCCGCTCCCCGCTACCCACAACTCGCCCCCCCAATGTCCTCACAGCCTCACCCAGGTCCAAACAGGCCCCCCATGTCCGCACAGCCACCCCCATGTCCGCACAGCCACCCCCATGTCCGCACACCCACCGCCATGTCCGCACAGCCCCCCCCCCATGTCCGCACAGCCACCCCATGTCCGCACAGCCACCCCATGTCCGCACAGCCCCCCCATGTCCGCACACCCAACCCCATGTCCGCACAGCCACCCCCATGTCCGCACAGCCACCCCCATGTCCGCACAGCCACCCCCATGTCCGCACAGCCACCCCCATGTCCGTACAGCCACCCCCATGTCAGCACACCCACCCCCATGTCCGCACACCCACCCCGCAACAAAACCACCCCGCCGCACCTAAGGCCCTACCCCCTAAGTCCGCCCCACCCCTATACGCTAAGCCCCGACAACCTAACCCCCGACCCGCAGCATCCTAAGCCCCCGCCGATACCCCCTAAGCCCCGCCGTCTACCCCCTAAGCCACCGCCGCCCTTAAGCCCCTACCCCCTAAGCCCCGCAGCAGCCCCTAAGCCCCTACCCCCTAACCCCCGTAGCATCCTAGGCCCCCGCCGATACCCCCTAAGTCCGCCGCACCCGTACACGCTAAGCTCCTACCCCCTAGGCCCCTGCCGATACCCCCTAAGCCATGCCGCCTACCCCCTAAGGCACCGCCGCCCCTAAGCCCCTACCCCCTAAGCCCCGTAGCATCCTAGGCCCCCGCCGATACCCCCTAAGCCCCGCCGCCTATCCCCTAAGGCACGGCCGCCCCTAAGCTCCCGCCGCTGTCCCCTGCCCCTCTCGCTAAAGCCCTACACCCCGCAGTCCCCTAACCTAACGCCGCTGTCACCTAAGGTCCTACCCCCGAAGCCCCCGCCGTCCCCTAACCTAACGTCCCCGTCGATCACTTACATGCCTTCAAGTCATCTGATCGTCCGTCCGATCCACAAGTCCTCCGTCCGGCCAGGCGTCCTCTTCCTCCGGTCCCGGGGGTCTTCTCTCTTCTTTCCGCCATCTCCGCCTCTTCGTCCGGCCCCGGGGATCTTCTGTCTTCTTTTCGCAAACTTCCACCTCCGACGTCCTCTTCCTTCTCATTAAGATAGAATGGACGAAAAATCCGCCATTCTACCTCAATGAGATCTGAGGCCCTCTTCTGATTGGTCGCTGTATACTGCCCTCAGCCAATCAGAAGAGCCCCTCATTTTTTTATTATTTTTAAATTATTTTTTAATTATTTTTTTTATTATTAAATTTATTTATTTTTTAAAGTCAGACTGAGACACAGTTCTCATTCAGGTCCGCATTTTTTTTTTATTATTATTTTTATTTAATTATTTATTATTTTTTATTTATTTTTTTTATTATTATTTAATTATTTTTAAATTATTTGTTTTATTATTTAATTTATTTATTTTTTTAAGTCAGACTGAGACACAGTTCTCATTCAGGTCCGCCTTTTTTTTTTTTTAAATTATTATTTTTATTTAATTATTTATAATTTTTTATTTATTTTTTTATTATTTTTTAATTATTTTTAAATTATTTTTTTTATTATTAAATTTATTTATTTTTTTAAGTGAGAGTGAGACACAGTTCTCATTCAGGTCCGCCTTTTTTTTTCCCCATTGACATACATTAGCGGTGTGTCGGCGATTTTATGGCCGCCCACCTGGTTCTATTTGTCGGCCCTAAAATCGCGGACACACCGCTAATGCATCTCTATGGGCAGTCAGCCCGATTTCGGATTGAACGCCGACCAATCAGAATTCGAGCTGACTGCCCATAGAGATGCATTAGCGGTGTGTCCGCGATTTTAGGGCCGACAAATAGAACCAGGTGGCCGGCCATAAAATCGCCGACACACCGCTAATGTATGTCAATGGGAATAAAAAAGGCGGACCTGAATGAGAACTGTGTCTCACTCTCGCAAGTAAAAAAATAAATAAATTTAATAATAAAAAAAATAATTTAAAAATAATTAAAAAATAATTAAAAAATAAATAAAAAATAATAAATAATTAAATAAAAATAATAATAAACAAAAAAAAAAAGGCGGACCTGAATGAGAACTCTGTCTGACTCTCACTTTAAAAAATAAAGAAATTTTATAATAAAAAAAAAAAATTAAAAAATAATTTAAAACTAATAAAAAAATAAATAAAAAATAATAAATAATTAAATAAAAATAATAATAAAAAAAAAAACAATAACCACACCTGAATGAGAACTGTGTCTCACTCAAAATAAATAAATTTATTAATTAAAAAAAAAAAAAAAAAAATTAAAAAATAAAAGAAAAAAAAAAAATTACATACAAATAATAATACAAAAAAAAAAATAATTATCAATTATACTAATAAAAAAAAAACAACATTATACCCTATGTAAGTCAATGACGCTTTTCAGCGGACCGGAATAGACACTGTTTGGAAAGACACTCTCCATTCAGGTCCGCTCAAAGGCCTCATTCACTTACATAGCCGATAATCCTGGACGCTAATTTGTCGCGTTTTCCCATAGACAAACATGCCCATGTTTCTCTATGGGAAAAAACAACCAATCGGCGTCCAAAATTATCCCCTTTGTAATCACCTTTTAGCGGACCTGAATGGAGACTCTTTGGAAATAGTGTCCATTCAACGCCCAATCAGCACTCACTTTACGCCCCCCCGCCATTTTGTGGTTTCAAATTTCACAGACCAGTTTATAAGGCGCGAAATTTGAAATCACAAATCATTTCTGCTACTCGCTACCTCGAAGACGGAGTGCCGGATTCCGAGGCCGCAAGAAGACTCGCTCCTGGATTTACCGAAGCAAGCTTCAAGACGACCGCTACTACCCTACAGCTAAGATATCCTTTCTGAGCTAAAACCTTTCTTTACTTTCTTTTCTTTTACCTTTTCTACCGCTCCCCAGCCCACACACACTACCACCACCGCCGCCGCTCCCCAGCCTACACACCACCGCTCCCCGCCGCCGCCGCTGCTCCCCAGCCCACAGACCACCGCCGACGCTGCTCCCCAGCCCACACACCACCACCACCACCGCCGCCGCTCCCCAGCCCCGATTATATCCGCACAGCCCCCCCCCCGCCAATCGCTACCCCGGGACCATGGAGCGAGTCGCTGCCTGAGCCGCAACTCGCTCCCCCATGTCCGCACACCCACCCCTATGTCCGCACAGACTCCCCCCATGTCCGCATACCCACCTCACAACAAAACCACCACGCCGCACCTAAGGCCCTACCCCCTAAGTCCACCGCACCCCTACACGCTAAGCCCCGACCACCTAACCCCCGACCCGCAGCATCCTAAGCCCCCGCCGATACCCCCTAAGCCCCGCCGTCTACCCCCTAAGCCACCGCCGCCCCTAAGCCCCTACCCCCTAAGCCCCGCAGCAGCCCCGACTACCTAACCCCCGACCCGCAGCATCCTAAGCCCCCGCCGATACCCCCTAAGCCCCGCCGTCTACCCCCTAAGCCCCGCAGCAGCCCCTACCCCCTAAGCCCCGCAGCAGCCCCTACCCCCTAAGCCCCGTACCATCCTAGGCCCCCGCCGATACCCCCTAAGCCATGCCGCCTACCCCCTAAGGCAACCGCCGCCCCTAAGCCCCTACCCCCTAAGCCCCGCAGCAGCCCCTAAGCCCCTACCCCCTAAGCCCCGCAGCAGCCCCTAAGCCCCTACCCCTAAGCCCCGCCGTCTACCCCCTAAGCCATCGCCGCACCTAAGCCCCTACCCCCTAGGCCCCCGCCGATACCCCCTAAGCCATGCCGCCTACCCCCTAAGGCACCGCCGCCCCTACCCCCTAAGCCCCGTAGCATCCTAGGCCCCCGCCGATACCCTCTAAGCCCCGCCGTCTACCCCCTAAGCCCCGCAGCAGCCCCTACCCCCTAAGCCCCGTACCATCCTAGGCCCCCGCCGATACCCCCTAAGCCATGCCGCCTACCCCCTAAGGCACCGCCGCCCCTAAGCCCCTACCCCCTAAGCCCCGCAGCAGCCCCTAAGCCCCTACCCCTAAGCCCCGCCGTCTACCCCCTAAGCCATCGCCGCACCTAAGCCCCTACCCCCTAGGCCCCCGCCGATACCCCCTAAGCCATTCCGCCTACCCCCTAAGGCACCGCCGCCCCTACCCCCTAAGCCCCGTAGCATCCTAGGCCCCCGCCGATACCCCCTAAGCCCCGCCGTCTACCCCCTAAGCCCCGCAGCAGCCCCTACCCCCTAAGCCCCGTACCATCCTAGGCCCCCGCCGATACCCCCTAAGCCATGCCGCCTACCCCCTAAGGCACCGCCGCCCCTAAGCCCCTACCCCCTAAGCCCCGCAGCAGCCCCTAAGCCCCTACCCCTAAGCCCCGCCGTCTACCCCCTAAGCCATCGCCGCACCTAAGCCCCTACCCCCTAGGCCCCCGCCGATACCCCCTAAGCCATGCCGCCTACCCCCTAAGGCACCGCCGCCCCTACCCCCTAAGCCCCGTAGCATCCTAGGCCCCCGCCGATACCCCCTAAGCCCCGCCGCCTATCCCCTAAGGCACCGCCGCCCCTAAGCTCCCGCCGCTGTCCCCTACCCCTCTCGCTAAAACCCTACACCCTAAGCCCCCGCCGTTCCCTAACCTAACGCCGCTGTCACCTAAGGCCCTACACCCGAAGCCTCCGCCGTACCCTAACCTAACGCCGCTGTCACCTCAGGCCCTACACCCTAAGCCCCCGCTGTCCCCTAACCTAACGTCCCCGTCGATCACTTACATGCCTTCAAATCATCTGATCGTCCGTCCGATCCACAAGTCCTCCGTCCGGCCAGGCGTCCTCTTCTTCCGGCCCCAGGGGTCTTCTCTCTTCTTTCCGCCATCTCCGCTTCTTCGTCCGGCCCCGGGGATCTTCTGTCTTCTTTTCGTAAACTTCCACCTCCGACGTCCTCTTCCTTCTCATTAAGATAGAATGGACGAGAAATCCGCCATTCTACCTCAATGAGATCTGAGGCCCTCTTCTGATTGGTCGCTGTATTCTGCCCTCAGCCAATCAGAAGAGCCCCTCATTTTTTTATTATTTTTAAATTATTTTTTAATTATTTTTTTTATTATTAAATTTATTTATTTTTTAAAGTCAGACTGACACAGTTCTCATTCAGGTCCGCCTTTTTTTTTTTTTTATTATTATTTTTATTTAATTATTTATTATTTTTTATTTATTTTTTTATTATTTTTTAATTATTTTTAAATTATTTTTTTTATTATTTAATTTATTTATTTTTTTAAGTGAGAGTGAGACACAGTTCTCATTCAGGTCCGCCTTTTTTTTCCCATTGACATACATTAGCGGTGTGTCGGCGATTTTATGGCCGGCCACCTGGTTCTATTTGTCGGCCCTAAAATCGCGGACACACCGCTAATGCATCTCTATGGGCAGTCAGCCCGATTTCGGATTGAACGCCGACCAATCAGAATTCGAGCTGACTGCCCATAGAGATGCATTAGCGGTGTGTCCGCGATTTTAGGGCCGACAAATAGAATCAGGTGGCCGGCCATAAAATCGCCGACACACCGCTAATGTATGTCAATGGGAAAAAAAAAGGCGGACCTGAATGAGAACTGTGTCTCACTCTCGCAAGTAAAAAAATAAATAAATTTAATAATAAAAAAAATAATTAAAAATAATTAAAAAATAATAAAAAAACAAATAAAAAATAATAAATAATTAAATAAAAATAATAATTAAAAAAAAAAAAAAGTAATTAATTTTAAAATAAAAAAATAATTTAATTATTTATTATTTTTTATTTAATTTTTTTATTATTTTTTAATTATTTTTAAATTATTTTTTTATTATTTAATTTATTTATTTTTTTTAAGTCAGACTGAGACACAGTTCTCATTCAGGTCCGCCTTTTTTTTTTTTTTTATTATTATTTTTATTTAATTATTTATTATTTTTATTTATTTTTTTATTATTTTTTAATTATTTTTAAATTATTTTTTTTATTATTTAATTTATTTATTTTTTTAAGTGAGAGTGAGACACAGTTCTCATTCAGGTCCGCCTTTTTTTTCCCATTGACATACATTACCGGTGTGTCGGCGATTTTATGGCCGCCCACCTGTTCTATTTGTCGGCCCTAAAATCGCGGACACACCGCTAATGCATCTCTATGGGCAGTCAGCCCGATTTCGGATTGAACGCCGACCAATCAGAATTCGAGCTGACTGCCTATAGAGATGCATTAGCGTGTGTCCGCGATTTTAGGCCGACAAATAGAACCAGGTGGGCGCCATAAAATCGCCGACACACCGCTAATGTATGTCAATGGGAATAAAAAAGGCGGACCTGAATGAGAACTGTGTCTCACTCTCGCAAGTAAAAAAATAAATAAATTTAATAATAAAAAAAATAATTTAAAAATAATTAAAAAATAATTAAAAAATAAATAAAAAATAATAAATAATTAAATAAAAATAATAATAAACAAAAAAAAAAAGGCGGACCTGAATGAGAACTCTGTCTGACTCTCACTTTAAAAAATAAAGAAATTTTATAATAAAAAAAAAAAATTAAAAAATAATTTAAAACTAATAAAAAAATAAATAAAAAATAATAAATAATTAAATAAAAATAATAATAAAAAAAAAAACAATAACCACACCTGAATGAGAACTGTGTCTCACTCAAAATAAATAAATTTATTAATTAAAAAAAAAAAAAAAAAATTAAAAAATAAAAGAAAAAAAAAAAATTACATACAAATAATAATACAAAAAAAAAAATAATTATCAATTATACTAATAAAAAAAAAACAACATTATACCCTATGTAAGTCAATGACGCTTTTCAGCGGACCGGAATAGACACTGTTTGGAAAGACACTCTCCATTCAGGTCCGCTCAAAGGCCTCATTCACTTACATAGCCGATAATCCTGGACGCTAATTTGTCGCGTTTTCCCATAGACAAACATGCCCATGTTTCTCTATGGGAAAAAACAACCAATCGGCGTCCAAAATTATCCCCTTTGTAATCACCTTTTAGCGGACCTGAATGGAGACTCTTTGGAAATAGTGTCCATTCAACGCCCAATCAGCACTCACTTTACGCCCCCCCGCCATTTTGTGGTTTCAAATTTCACAGACCAGTTTATAAGGCGCGAAATTTGAAATCACAAATCATTTCTGCTACTCGCTACCTCGAAGACGGAGTGCCGGATTCCGAGGCCGCAAGAAGACTCGCTCCTGGATTTACCGAAGCAAGCTTCAAGACGACCGCTACTACCCTACAGCTAAGATATCCTTTCTGAGCTAAAACCTTTCTTTACTTTCTTTTCTTTTACCTTTTCTACCGCTCCCCAGCCCACACACACTACCACCACCGCCGCCGCTCCCCAGCCTACACACCACCGCTCCCGCCGCCGCCGCTGCTCCCCAGCCCACAGACCACCGCCGACGCTGCTCCCCAGCCCACACACCACCACCACCACCGCCGCCGCTCCCCAGCCCCGATTATATCCGCACAGCCCCCCCCCCCGCCAATCGCTACCCCGGGACCATGGAGCGAGTCGCTGCCTGAGCCGCAACTCGCTCCCCCATGTCCGCACACCCACCCCTATGTCCGCACAGACTCCCCCCATGTCCGCATACCCACCTCACAACAAAACCACCACGCCGCACCTAAGGCCCTACCCCCTAAGTCCACCGCACCCCTACACGCTAAGCCCCGACCACCTAACCCCCGACCCGCAGCATCCTAAGCCCCCGCCGATACCCCCTAAGCCCCGCCGTCTACCCCCTAAGCCACCGCCGCCCCTAAGCCCCTACCCCCTAAGCCCCGCAGCAGCCCCGACTACCTAACCCCCGACCCGCAGCATCCTAAGCCCCCGCCGATACCCCCTAAGCCCCGCCGTCTACCCCCTAAGCCCCGCAGCAGCCCCTACCCCCTAAGCCCCGCAGCAGCCCCTACCCCCTAAGCCCCGTACCATCCTAGGCCCCCGCCGATACCCCCTAAGCCATGCCGCCTACCCCCTAAGGCACCGCCGCCCCTAAGCCCCTACCCCCTAAGCCCCGCAGCAGCCCCTAAGCCCCTACCCCCTAAGCCCCGCAGCAGCCCCTAAGCCCCTACCCCTAAGCCCCGCCGTCTACCCCCTAAGCCATCGCCGCACCTAAGCCCCTACCCCCTAGGCCCCCGCCGATACCCCCTAAGCCATGCCGCCTACCCCCTAAGGCACCGCCGCCCCTACCCCCTAAGCCCCGTAGCATCCTAGGCCCCCGCCGATACCCTCTAAGCCCCGCCGTCTACCCCCTAAGCCCCGCAGCAGCCCCTACCCCCTAAGCCCCGTACCATCCTAGGCCCCCGCCGATACCCCCTAAGCCATGCCGCCTACCCCCTAAGGCACCGCCGCCCCTAAGCCCCTACCCCCTAAGCCCCGCAGCAGCCCCTAAGCCCCTACCCCTAAGCCCCGCCGTCTACCCCCTAAGCCATCGCCGCACCTAAGCCCCTACCCCCTAGGCCCCCGCCGATACCCCCTAAGCCATTCCGCCTACCCCCTAAGGCACCGCCGCCCCTACCCCCTAAGCCCCGTAGCATCCTAGGCCCCCGCCGATACCCCCTAAGCCCCGCCGTCTACCCCCTAAGCCCCGCAGCAGCCCCTACCCCCTAAGCCCCGTACCATCCTAGGCCCCCGCCGATACCCCCTAAGCCATGCCGCCTACCCCCTAAGGCACCGCCGCCCCTAAGCCCCTACCCCCTAAGCCCCGCAGCAGCCCCTAAGCCCCTACCCCTAAGCCCCGCCGTCTACCCCCTAAGCCATCGCCGCACCTAAGCCCCTACCCCCTAGGCCCCCGCCGATACCCCCTAAGCCATGCCGCCTACCCCCTAAGGCACCGCCGCCCCTACCCCCTAAGCCCCGTAGCATCCTAGGCCCCCGCCGATACCCCCTAAGCCCCGCTGCCTATCCCCTAAGGCACCGCCGCCCCTAAGCTCCCGCCGCTGTCCCCTACCCCTCTCGCTAAAACCCTACACCCTAAGCCCCCGCCGTTCCCTAACCTAACGCCGCTGTCACCTAAGGCCCTACACCCGAAGCCTCCGCCGTACCCTAACCTAACGCCGCTGTCACCTCAGGCCCTACACCCTAAGCCCCCGCTGTCCCCTAACCTAACGTCCCCGTCGATCACTTACATGCCTTCAAATCATCTGATCGTCCGTCCGATCCACAAGTCCTCCGTCCGGCCAGGCGTCCTCTTCTTCCGGCCCCAGGGGTCTTCTCTCTTCTTTCCGCCATCTCCGCTTCTTCGTCCGGCCCCGGGGATCTTCTGTCTTCTTTTCGTAAACTTCCACCTCCGACGTCCTCTTCCTTCTCATTAAGATAGAATGGACGAGAAATCCGCCATTCTACCTCAATGAGATCTGAGGCCCTCTTCTGATTGGTCGCTGTATTCTGCCCTCAGCCAATCAGAAGAGCCCCTCATTTTTTTATTATTTTTAAATTATTTTTTAATTATTTTTTTTATTATTAAATTTATTTATTTTTTAAAGTCAGACTGACACAGTTCTCATTCAGGTCCGCCTTTTTTTTTTTTTTATTATTATTTTTATTTAATTATTTATTATTTTTTATTTATTTTTTTATTATTTTTTAATTATTTTTAAATTATTTTTTTTATTATTTAATTTATTTATTTTTTTAAGTGAGAGTGAGACACAGTTCTCATTCAGGTCCGCCTTTTTTTCCCATTGACATACATTAGCGGTGTGTCGGCGATTTTATGGCCGGCCACCTGGTTCTATTTGTCGGCCCTAAAATCGCGGACACACCGCTAATGCATCTCTATGGGCAGTCAGCCCGATTTCGGATTGAACGCCGACCAATCAGAATTCGAGCTGACTGCCCATAGAGATGCATTAGCGGTGTGTCCGCGATTTTAGGGCCGACAAATAGAACCAGGTGGCCGGCCATAAAATCGCCGACACACCGCTAATGTATGTCAATGGGAAAAAAAAAGGCGGACCTGAATGAGAACTGTGTCTCACTCTCGCAAGTAAAAAAATAAATAAATTTAATAATAAAAAAAATAATTTAAAAATAATTAAAAAATAATAAAAAAACAAATAAAAAATAATAAATAATTAAATAAAAATAATAATTAAAAAAAAAAAAAAGTAATTAATTTTAAAATAAAAAAATAATTTAATTATTTATTATTTTTTATTTAATTTTTTTATTATTTTTTAATTATTTTTAAATTATTTTTTTTATTATTTAATTTATTTATTTTTTTTTAAGTCAGACTGAACACAGTTCTCATTCAGGTCCGCCTTTTTTTTTTTTTTATTATTATTTTTATTTAATTATTTATTATTTTTTATTTATTTTTTTATTATTTTTTAATTATTTTTAAATTATTTTTTTTATTATTTAATTTATTTATTTTTTTAAGTGAGAGTGAGACACAGTTCTCATTCAGGTCCGCCTTTTTTTTCCCATTGACATACATTACCGGTGTGTCGGCGATTTTATGGCCGCCCACCTGGTTCTATTTGTCGGCCCTAAAATCGCGGACACACCGCTAATGCATCTCTATGGGCAGTCAGCCCGATTTCGGATTGAACGCCGACCAATCAGAATTCGAGCTGACTGCCTATAGAGTACGTGTGCGATTTAGGCGAATAGAACCAGGTGGCGGCATAATCCGCACACTCTAATATGGCCGACAAATAGAACGCAGGCTGGGCTGCCATAAAATCGCCGACACACCGCTAATGTATGTCAATGGGAAAAAAAAAGGCGACTGAATGAGAACTGTGTCTCACTCTCGCAATAAAAAAATAATAAATTTAATAATAAAAAAAATAATTTAAAAATAATTAAAAAAAAAAAAAAATAAATAATAAAATAATAATAAATAAAAATAAAATAAAAAAAAAAATAAAAATAAAAATATTAAAATAAAATAATAAAAATTTAAAATAAAAAAATAATAATAAAAAAAAAACAATAAATAAATTAATAAAAAATATTAAAATAAATGCTAATTAATAATAATAAAAAAATCTATAAAATATTATGCTTAAGTAATAATATATGCTAAAAATTAATAATGCTATTAAATGCATAATTAATAATTATATAATTAAAATTATGCTATAATGCTAATAATTATAATATAATTCTAAATTAATCAAATAATATTGCTAAAATTATTATTAATTAATATTATGCATAATTAATATATGCTATAAGCATAATTATGCTAATAATTAATAAATGTATTAAATGCAAAATAATATAAGCTAAAAATTAATGCTAATTATGTAATAATTATCTAATATTATAATGCTAATAATATGCTTAATATAGTATTATATATTGCTATATAATGCTAATTAATATGCTATTAATGCTAATATTGCTATTAATGCTAATAATATCTATTAATGGTAATATTAATGCAATAATATTGTAATAATGCTATTATTATGCTTTAATCTAATATATTAATGCTATATTAATGCTAATAATTATGCTATTAATGGTACTAATAATTATGCTATTAATGCTAATAATTATCTATTATGGTAATCATAATGTATTAATGCAATAATTATGCTATTAATGCTAATAATTATGCTATTAATGCTAATAATTATGCTATTAATGCTAATAATTTATGCTATTAATGATAATAATTATGCTATTAATGCTAATAATTATGCTATTAATGGTAATATTTATGCTATTAATGGTAATATTTATGGTATTAATGCTAATAATTATGGTATTAATGCTAATAATTATGCTATTAATGCTAATAATTATGGTATTAATGCTAATAATTATGCTATTAATGGTATAAATTATGCTATTAATGGTAATAATTATGCTATTAATGGTAATATTTATGCTATTAATGCCAATATTTATGCTATTAATGCTAATAATTATGGTATTAATACTAATAATTATGGTATTAATGCTAATAATTATGCTATTAATGTAATAATTATGGTATTAATGGTAATCATAATGGTATTAATGCAAATAATTATGCTATTAATGGTAATAATTATGCTATTAATGCTAATAATTATGCTATTAATGCTAATAATTATGCTATTAATGGTAATATTTAGGCTATTAATGGTAATAATTATGCTATTAATGCTAATAATTATGCTATTAATGCTAATATTATGCTATTAATGGTAATATTATGCTATTAATGGTAATATTTATGATATTAATGTTAATAATTATGCTATTAATGCTTATAATTATGCTATTAATGCTAATAATAATGCTATTGCTAATATTATTGTTATTGATGATGCTATTGATGATGCTATTGATGATGCTATTGATGATGGTTTTGATGATGGTTTTGATGATGGTTTTGATGATGGTTTTGATGATGGTTTTGATATTTATGGTATTGGTATTATGTATGCACATTCAATGTCCTTAAGTATTCAGTGACCTCTTACTATTATTGATATGAATGAGAAACATGTTTATATATTTGTAATACGTTGTAGGGTACATTATAAGGACATACAAAACATGATATTTAAATATGTTCATTGTCTATCTGGAGCTTATTATTTTCCTTAATAATTATTCTATACTTTCAAGAATTCTTTTCTCCCAAAAAGCTTTTGTAAAAGCTCTTACGTACCTATACCTCTCCAAGCATAGTATTACCTTTGTATGTCCTAACATGACTTCAAAGGATACTAGCAAGGATGTTGGTGGGTACAAAGCCGCATGGATGCGTAAGACACGTGCTAAAGAAACTGAAGAAGACCGACAATGTCGTTTGGATAAGTCTAAAGCTGAGTATAAGCAACGCATTGCAACGGAGTCGCTGGAACAAAAACAAGTACGGTTGGCCAAAAATGCTCAGAAGCTACATCAACGCCGTCAAAAAAAAAAAGTGACACCACCAGTACATCACTCTGCTGATCAGACAGTAACCTCCTCAGTACAACAGTCTGCTGATCAAACTACAAGCTCACCTGTACAATACTCTGCTGATCTAACTCAGTGTGCTGATCAGACAGTAACCTCATCAGTACTACAGTCTGCTGATCCAACTGTAAGCTCACCAGTACTACAGTTTGCTCTAGCTCTTTCTAGCAGTTCACCGGATGAAAGGAGCACAATTCCTCAGGTTTCATCACCGCGCAAAGCAACAGCAAAGCGTAAACATTGTGCTCAGGAGACGTCACGCACAAAACGTTTTCGCCTTGAACAACAACAAACTCCTTTGGAGGCACAAATTGCTCAGGAGTCTTCACTATCCAAACAGAGCCGCTTACGTAAAAGTGGTGCCTCCCGTCGTCAACACCGCAAAAAGATGTCTTCTACTGTTACACAAGTGGATCCTGACTCTTTTTCTGCTTTATTACTTCAACGTCTGATCTATGTCGGTTTGCAGAAAGAACATCGTATTTACCTACCTACACCTCCCTCTTCATATCCACCTGGATTTACAGATAGTGATTTTGGCATTGTGGAACATACCTGTGGCTGTATGATATTCATATGTAACCATTGTGAAGCTCGACATTTCATGGATGAGATGCCATCGGATAAACAGTATACTCTCTGTTGTCACAAGGGGAAGGTCAAGGTTCCGTTACCTCAGTATCCAGAGATGTTGGAATGTATTCTTAAAGGTCAGAGTCCATACAGTCGGAATATGATGGATAACATCAGAAGTATTAATAGTTCCTTTGGTTTTGCTTCTATGGGTGCAAGTATTGCTCCCCCACCTGGACATGGCCCTTATTGCTTCCGGATTCATGGCCAAATTTATCACCGTACTGGAACACTACATCCTGCTCCAGATCAAGCTCCTGCTTATGCCCAACTCTACATTTTAGATACTGCCACTGCTAATGACCAACGTTTACAGTGTGATGAAAATAAGAAATGTCATCCTAAATTGATGCGGCTCATTGCTAACTTATTAGATCGCATTAATCCTTTTGTTTCCGCATACAAAATGTTACGTTTTGTTGAACAAGAGGAACAGGAGAAGGCAATTGAAAATGGTACTGTCATGCCTAATATCATCATGGCTCTTAAACAGGATCGAGAACAAGACCCAAGACGTTATAATAAACCAATTGTTAATGAAGTTGCTGTGGTCTTTGAAAATGCCGATGGAGAGCCACCCTTCAATAGAGACATTTTAATTCATCTGAAACCTGACCCAAACAATCCTTTAGCTCCAAAAACACAGCAAGTCAGTATTCTCCACAGTAATTTAGATGCTTTACTGTATCCGTTATTTTTTCCGCATGGAGAACAAGGCTGGCATGAGGGACTGAAGCATCAAGGTGAAAATCCACGGAGAATTACACAATTGCAGTATTACTGTTATTTGCTATCTGTACGTCCTGGGTTCAATCCTATTTTAAATGGTGGAAAACTAACGCAACAGTATTTAGTAGATGCGTATATAAAAATTGAGGCTAATCGCTTAAATTTTATACGTCAACATCAAAAAGACTTAAAAGTGGAGGACTATTGCGTACTACAGGAACATCTGCAAAGAAAATCTTTTGAAAAAGGAATTCCTATTGGCAAGACGGTCATTTTACCATCGTCGTTTGAAGGCAGTCCCAGAAACATGCAGCAGAGGTATCAAGATGCCATGGCTATTGTTACAAAATTTGGACGGCCAGATCTTTTTATAACAATGACCTGTAATCCCAAATGGAGCGAGATTATCCACAATTTAGAACCATGGCAGAGGGTGGAACACAGACCGGATTTAGTCGCCCGTGTCTTCAAAATAAAATTAGAAGCCCTATTAAAAGATATAAACAGTGGATTATTTGGCAAGATTTGTGCAATGATTCATGTAATAGAATTCCAAAAGCGAGGACTACCACATGCTCACATTTTGGTTATTCTGGATAGCAATTCCAAATTACGCACTGAGGTAGATGTCGATCGTACTGTTTGGGCAGAAATTCCTGACCCATCCGAGTATCCTGTGCTCCATCAAATTGTGATGCAACATATGATTCATGGACCCTGTGGACAATTCAACCCCAATTCTCCATGTATGGATATTGGAAAGTGTAAAAAAGGATTCCCAAAAGATTTCCAACCAAAAACTCTAATAGCACACGATGCCTACCCAACTTATCAACGCAATGCAGGACCTTCATTTACACAACGTTCTCACATGGTTGATAATTCTTGGGTTGTTCCCTATAACCCTTTCTTACTATTAAAGTATAAGTGTCATATAAATGTGGAAATCTGTGCATCCATTCAAAGTGTCAAGTATCTATTCAAATATGTTTACAAAGGGCATGATAAAGCCAATCTGGAAATTTCTCAAACAAACATACAACATGATGAACCTCACCAATTTATGGATTCAAGATACGTCAGTGCACCGGAGGCAGCTTGGAGAATTTTTGCCTATCCAATGCATAAACAATCACACAGCATTGTTCGCCTTGCCGTACATCTGCCCTAGTCACAACCCCTTTATTTTCATGAAGATGCTTCTGTTGAGAACATTGCTGCCATGACACATAAAAAATCAACTCTTATGGCCTACTTTGAACTGAATGAGAATGACCCACGTGCTCATGAATACTTCTACCGCCAAATTCCTGAGCACTATGTCTGGAAAGCTGGTGCATGGGAAATTAGGCAGAAACGTGGATCAACAGTCATTGGAAGAATGTATACGGTCAGTATGAAAGATGAAGAACGCTACTATTTACGGTTGTTGTTACTACATGTAAAAGGAGCAACAAGTTTTGAGCACATTAAGACCGTTAATGAAGTCGAGTACCCAACTTTTAAACAGGCAGCAATAGCCCTTGGATTACTTTTGGATGACAGTGTTTGGCGAAATACCTTACTGGATGGCTGTGTTCTAAACATGCCTGCACAGCTTCGGGATATGTTTGCTTACATATGTATCTTTGGTCCTCCTGCTCATCCATTGGAGTTGTGGCAAGAATTTAAAAAAGATTTTATTGAAGACTACTGCCGTGCATATCACCCTAACAATGAGGACTGTGAGCATTGTGAAGGCTATGCAATGACAGATGTTCAAAATGTGTTAAAATTTCATGGCAAAAGCTTTACGGATTTTAATCTACCACGCCCCAAAAGAAAACAACAACTGCAACCACAATACGACAAAGAGGAGGAGTTTAGAAGAGCCCAAGAAATGAAAGAAACTTTAAATCAACAACAACTTTTGGCCTATAATGCCATAAATGAAGCATTACAGGATACAAGTCAGCAAGCTAAGTGTTTTTTCATTGATGGCCCAGGTGGCAGTGGGAAAACATATTTGTATGATTTGTTAATTCGTCAAATAAGAGGAGAAGGAGAAACTGTGTCACCTGCTGCCAGTACTGGGATTGCAGCCAACTTATTGGAAGGAGGAAGGACCATCCATTCACTTTACGGGATACCTATTCCAATCAATGAAACGTCTGTTTCAAGAATCAAAAATGATACTGATGCTGCACACCATTTGAAGAATACTAAACTTTTCATTATTGATGAATCCACTATGCTATCCAAATACGCACTGCATGTCATTGACCAACTATTAAAGGAT
Organism: Allobates femoralis; assembly: GCA_033576535.1. NCBI lineage: Eukaryota > Metazoa > Chordata > Amphibia > Anura > Aromobatidae > Allobates > Allobates femoralis. Next base: position 155,980,044 of record JARQOC010000002.1, on the reverse strand, counting down.
GTTATGACCAAAGATATCTCGAAGAAAAATAAAACACCCTTTGGAGGGAAAGTCATTGTTCTGGGAGGAGACTTTCGTCAGTGTCTTCCTATTATTCCTCATGGAACACGAACTGATATCGTAGAGAGCTGCATTAAATATTCCAGACAATGGCAGATTTTCACTCAATTGCCACTACTTGACAACATGCGCTCTGTTGATCCAGAATACAGCAATTGGATACTTCAGCTGGGAAATGGACAATTGACCAATTCTTATAACCTTGGAGATGATGTTATAGAAATCCCTGAAGATATGATTTGCACAGGTTCACTAATATTTGACATTTTTGGTGAAAACATTGTAATTGATGTCAATGACAATGAAAGCATTAATACAGCAGCATCACATGCCATTCTTTGCCCCAAAAATGATGATGTGGATCAGGTCAACTCTAAGATCATGGATTGCATTGCTGGAGAGTATACAGAATACATTAGTGATGATTCCATTGATCCGGACGAGACAGAGGACCCAGAGCAATACCCTGTTGAGTTTTTAAATTCACTTACACCCACGGGGATGCCATCTCATCGTCTGAAATTAAAAATCGGCACCATTGTAATGCTTTTGAGGAACTTCAACAGCAGAAAAGGTCTTTGCAATGGGACTCGCTTAATTGTCACCGGTTTGTTTGCCAACATGATTCGAGCAAGAGTCATTACTGGGTCTGCTGGAGGAAATGTGGTTTTCATTCCCAGGATTGATTTGTGCCCATCAGAAACCGGCTTGCCTTTTAAGTTAAGACGTCGCCAATTTCCTCTGAAGCCAGCTTTTGCCATGACAATAAACAAATCCCAAGGACAAACACTTGAGAAAGTAGGGATTTTTTTGCCAGAACCTGTTTTTGGACATGGACAATTGTATGTGGCTTTTTCAAGAGTGAGAAGACGATCCAATGTAAAAGTGAAAGTGGTGGACACTCCAATCCAAGGAAAATTGCTGCCTAACAGTGACAAAGTATTTACCAAAAATATTGTCTACAAGAATATTTTGCACTGAACTCTTCCCTATGACTATTCTTCTGTTTATTTATCTTTTGAAAAAAAAAAAAAAAAAAAAAAAAATTTTACTGTTTCACATTTTATTCTTTTATATACTGATTTCTACTATATTTTTGTGAACACACATTTAAAATAATATGAGAGATGTGTATCATCCACATTTCTACAGTGGGTGATAGAAACCACTATTTCAAGCTCCAGCACTATATGTGCTGAGAGATTTCATTGTCAGTCTTTACAGGGAGAGGTTTTTGTGAACAGCTAAGAGACGGGTGGGATGGCTGTTCACACACATCTCATTAGCAAGGTGTGTTCCACATGTTTAGATAGATAGGGACAAACATAAATTATTAATTAGATTCTACCACACCATTTTTCTTAGATTTTTTCACTTTGTTGAGGAATATACTAAATGATAATAATTGATCATGAAGGACTCACCAACAACATACTTGCTGTAATTTTCATAATTGCATATATGTAATTTGTACTTAACTTGCGGTTTGTGCAGACAACATAGTTGCGGCAGTGTCATCCACATCAACTGCAGTCACCTGTGGTTAGTTAGTGGATGCATCTTATGCACCTGTTGAAGCTACGTTAACTCCATTTACCGTAGGTTAACTACAAGTTTTTTTGTTATTGCATGGATATTGCTGCAAGTCTGTAGCTGGTAACTCCTTCTGTATCAATTTACAAAATTTTATTATTTACATCACAATCCTCAAAAAATCTAAGAAAAATTCAGGTATAAAAAATATCTAAATTATATCAATTCGGATTTAGTTAGATTAGGACTCACCAGGCGTAAGGGCATCTTGACGCGATTGGTGGGCTGACACAAACTAGCTGATACACCTATTACTGTTATTAATTCATCAATTTTAATGATTGATGCATTAAGAAGTATTGCTACTTTGTGTTCTAAGACCCTTACAACATAATTATTCAATTTTCCTTATGATATCAACAATACAAATATATGTAGTTGCTGTAAAGATGTCATTGGAATAATTGGATTATTATTTAAAAATCTTTAAAAAAACAATAAACATATTCTAGACAACCGATGCATTTGCATTAGTCTAACAGCTATAACTACTATAATCAAATTAACGTACGTTCTAGAATCCCGATGCATTTGCATCGGGCTCACAGCTAGTATATATATATATATATATATATATATATACTAAATGTAGGCCCAATTCTAACGCATCGGGTATTCTAGAATATGTATGTAGTTTATTTATGAAGATGTAAGAATAATGAAATGAATACACAGGATTTTCCGGGTAAAATATATACATTATCATTAAATGTTATTGCTCGCGCTGTGAGTGGGGTTTAAATTCTGCGCCAATATCGCGATGGCAATACCGGGCACCTGAGACCAATCAGCACCGCGGCTTCATTCAATATATCTGCACAAGTGACATCTCACCAGCGATCATTAAGGTACCGTCACACTTGGCGACGCTCCAGCAATAGCTACAGATCGTATCGCTGCCGGGGTCGCTGGAGCGTCACCAAGTGTGACGGTACCTTACTGATCACGACGATCAGCGATATCAGACCGGGGGCCTGGTTGCTGCTGCGTGTCACACTGAGCGACATTGCTAGCGCCAGTGAGGGTACTTCTGTTGCAATCAGCCGGGAGATGACCGGCTTGCGCCGGTCATCTCCCGGCTGCGTCGCCACTGACCTCCGTGCGACACACTTGGCAATGCTCTAGCAATACCTACAGGTCGTATCATTGTCGGGATCTTTGGATTGTCTCCAAGAGTGACTGAGCGGCCGGGAGATGACCGGCTAGTGCCCCAGCTCCGCCATTTTCTGCCGCCGAGCTGCCAGGGAGTAGCGAGCGAGGCCACCTGCTGCTAATTCTGTCTGTTTCTCTGATTGGTCACGGCCGGCTGTGCACGACCAATCAGCGACGCGGGATTTCCGTTACAGAGAGACAGACTGAGAGACAGACATGATAAGACGATTATATAGTAGGATAGATAGATAGATAGATAGATAGATAGATAGATAGATAGATAGATACATAGATAGATGGATAGATACAGTTAGGGCCAGAAATATTTGGACAGTGACAAAAGTTTTGTTATTTTAGCTGTTTACAAAAACATGTTCAGAAATACAATTATATATATGATATGGGCTGAAAGTGTACACTCCCAGCTGCGATATGAGAGTGTCCACATCCAAATCGGAGAAAGGGTTTAGGAATCATAGCTCTGTAATGCATATCCTCCTCTTTTTCAAGGGACCAAAAGTAATTGGACAATGGACTCTAAGGGCTGCAATTAACTCTGAAGGCGTCTCCCTCGTTAACCTGTAATCAATGAAGTAGTTAAAAGGTCAGGGGTGGATTCCAGGTGTGTGGTTTTGCATTTGGAAGCTGTTGCTGTGACCAGACAACATGCGGTCAAAGGAACTCTCAATTGAGGTGAAGCAGAACATCCTGAGGCTGAAAAAAAAGAATAAATCTATCAGAGAGATAGCAGACATGCTTGGAGTAGCAAAATCAAGAGTTGGGTACATTCTGAGAAAAAAGGAATTGACTGGTGAGCTTGGGAACTCAAAAAGGCCTGGGCGTCCACGGATGACAACAGTGGTGGATGATCGCCGCATACTTTATTTGGTGAAGAAGAACCCGTTCACAACATCAACTGAAGTCCAGAACACTCTCAGTGAAGTAGGTGTATCTGTCTCTAAGTCAACAGTAAAGAGAAGACTCCATGACAGTAAATACAAAGGGTTCACATCTAGATGCAAACCATTCATCAATTCCAAAAATAGACAGGCCAGAGTTAAATTTGCTGAAAAACACCTCAAGAAGCCAGCTCAGTTCTGGAAAAGTATTCTATGGACAGATGAGACAAAGATCAACCTGTACCAGAATGATGGGAAGAAAAAAGTTTGGAGAAGAAAGGGAACGGCACATGATCCAAGGCACACCACATCCTCTGTAAAACATGGTGGAGGCAACGTGATGGCATGGGCATGCATGGCTTTCAATGGCACTGGGTCACTTGTGTTTATTGATTACATAACAGCAGACAAGAGTAGCCGGATGAATTCTGAAGTGTACCGGGATATACTTTCAGCCCAGATTCAGCCAAATGCTGCAATGTTGATTGGACGGCGCTTCATAGTACAGATGGACAATGACCCCAAGCATACAGCCAAAGCTAACCAGGAGTTCATGAGTGCAAAAAAGTGGAACATTCTGCAATGGCCAAGTCAATCACCAGATCTTAACCCAATTGAGCATGCATTTCACTTGCTCAAATCCAGACTTAAGACGGAAAGACCCACAAACAAGCAAGACCTGAAGGCTGCGGCTGTAAAGGCCTGGCAAAGCATTAAGAAGGAGGAAACCCAGCGTTTGGTGATGTCCATGGGTTCCAGACTTAAGGCAGTGATTGCCTCCAAAGGATTCGCAACAAAATATTGAAAATAAAAATAATTTGTTTGGGTTATGTTTATTTGTCCAATTACTTTTGACCTCCTAAAATGTGGAGTGTTTGTAAAGAAATGTGTACAATTCCTACATTTTCTATCAGATATTTTTGTTCAACCCTTCAAATTAAACGTTACAATCTGCACTTGAATTCTGTTGTAGAGGTTTCATTTCAAATCCAATGTGGTGGCATGCAGAGTAGTGATGGGCGAATCCTAAATTACTCGGAATCGCTTGACTCTAGTGAGTCCGAGCCCAGGACTCGCTACTCGTTGCGAGTCTAGCGAGTCCAATGTTAATGAATGGGGAAGCGAGTAATAGCGAGTAGTGTGAGATTTACAAATCGCAGATGTGTCTCGGAAGCTTCAGCCTGAAGCAATCCTAGTTTTGTCATTTATTTGCATTGGACTCGTTTACTTTGTAAGTAATCGCTGGGAAACTCGCACAGATAAGAGTCCTGCTTTCTCCTCTGTGCTGGCTGCCAGCTCCAGGGTCCTACAGCCCGCCTGCTGCCTGATGTAGCAGTGCTGAGATTGTTCTCAGTCTGCTCATTCCCTGTGTACAGACATGAATGTCTGTGCACAGAGATGATGTAGCAGAGCTGAGATTGTTCTCAGTCTGCTCATTCCCTGTGTACAGACATGAATGTCTGTGCACAGAGATGATGTAGCAGAGCTGAGATTGTTCTCAGTCTGCTCATTCCCTGTGCATAGACATCTATATCTATACACAGGGGATGTAGCAGAGAAGACATCGCGTTTTGGACTGCGTCGGACGGAAGAGGATTTTTTAAATTAAAGATGGAGTCCCTAATGGCTTTTTTTTTTATTTCTAATGAAAAATTTTCTTTGTGTTGTGTTTTTTTAAAACAATTTAATAGAAATTCATGGCGTTCATGTCTAATATTGGCGTGACCGCCATAAATTTCGGGCTTAGGGCCAGCTGATAATACAAAGCTGGCCCTAACCTCTTTATTACCCAGCGTGCCACCGCTACCAGGGCCGCTGGAAGAGCGGGGTTCAGCGCCAGAGGATGGCGCTTCAATGAATGCGCCATCTTCTGGGGCGGCTGCGGGCTGCAATTTGCAGTGGGGGGTGCCCAGAAAGCTTGGGCATCCCTGCGCTGCGGATTCCAGCCCCCAGCTGCTTAGCTGTACCTGGCTAGACATAGAAATTGCGCGGAGCCCCACGCATTTTTTTTTTATTATTTCATGAAATTCTGAGATTCTGACTCTGACTCTGACTCTGAGACTCTGACTCTGAAATTCATGAAATAATAAAAAAAAAATGCGTGGGGCTCCGCGCAATTTCAATGTCTAGCCAGGTACAGCTAAGAAGCTGGGGGCTGGAATCCGCAGCGCAGGGATGCCCAAGCTTTCTGGGCACCCCCCGCTGCAAATTGCAGCCCGCAGCCGCCCCAGAAGATGGCGCGTTCATTGAAGCGCCATCCTCTTGCGCTGAACCCCGCTCTTCCAGCGGCCCTGGTGGCGGTGGCACGCTGGGTAATAAAGGGGTTAATACCAGCTTTGTTATACAAGCTGGTATTAAGCCCGAGATTCTTAATGTCAGGCCATGTTTGACCCAGCCACTAAGAATCTCCAATAAAGGGTTAAAAAAACACAGAGAAAATTTTTTATTTGAAATAAAAAAAAAAAGCCATTAGGGACTCCATCTTTAATTAAAAAAATCCTCTTCCGTCCGACGTAGTCCAAAACGCGATGTCCTCTCTGCTACATCCCCTGTGCATATATAGATGTCTATGCACAGGGAATGAGCAGACTGAGAAGAATCTCAGCACTGCTACATCATGTCTGTGAGCAGGCGGGCTCTAGGACCCTGGAGCTGCACAGAGAAGACAGCTGGACTCGGCTCGCAATGTAACAGCAGTTATTTGCGAGTTTCCCTGCTATCACTGGCACAGTAGCCGAGTCTAATGCAAACAATGGCAATCCTAGTTTTGTCAGCGTTTCTGACAAAACTAGGATTGATATTGATTTGCATTGGACTCGTGCGAGTAATCACTGGGAAACTCGCATAGTACCGAGTCCTGCGAGTCCCTTACTACTCACCGAGTAACGAGTCCTAGCGAGTAGATTCGCCCATCCCTAATGCAGAGCCCAACTTGCGAAAATTGTGTCACTGTCCAAATATTTCTGGCCCTAACTGTAGATAGAGATATTATGATCTGTGGTTTTCTGTACTGTTTTTATTTTTTCACCATTAATAAAATAACTTTCACTTACAAATATTATGCACCTTTTGATCGTATATTTTCGTCTGCTTATTACCATTTTTTGGGATTTAATTCACTAGCAATAGTCCTCTACAGTAAATTGCTATTCTATAATGACATTGATTTTAGTATATACCTTTGAGTCACCTTATAAATTAATATACTTATCATTTTTTATATTGTCTCATATTATCTGTACATGTCCCCTCTGCATTGTAAAGTGCTACAGAATATGTTGCCACTATATAATTAATATTATTATTATTATTAACTAATTTCACCTTCATTGATTAATCAGAATGGGAATGTATACACCTTGCGTGCAAAATTATTAGGTAATTTGCACAGTCATGCCCAAAATTTTTTTGCACCCTTGAAATTGTTTCAGAATATGAAGTAATTACACGTTTTCTTATACAACTCAAAAATATTTCCCAGATCCATTAATTCCTCGACTTTAACGCTGCAAAAACACTTGTCCATGCCCTTATCGAATATTGTAACCTCCTGCTCATCAGCCTCCCCTCTAGCACTCTTTAACCTCTTCAACCTGTCCTAAACTCTGCTGCCCTACTAATCCATCTGTGTACCTGCTATTTCCCAATCTCTCCACTCTGTCAAGCTCTTCACTGCCTCCTCATTTCTCAGTGGTCCCGGTTTAAAACACTAACTATGACCTATAATGCAGTTTATAATCTGTCTCCTCCATACATCTGTGACATGGTCTCCCGATACCTACCCTCACGCAATCTGCTCTGCACTCATGACCTCCTCCTCTGCACCCCCTTATCTTTTCTTCACATAACCGCATACAAGACTTCCCCCGTGCATCCGCTTTATTCTGGAACTCTCTGCTTCAACATATCAGACTCTCGCTGACTCTGGAAACATTTAAAAGAAATCTGAACACCTACATCTTCCGGCAAGCCTACAGTCTGCTGTGTGCCTTGGTCCACCAAACCACCGCATGACCAACTCTACCCTCTCCTAATGTATCATCACACGGCCCCTCATAGATTGTGAGTCCTTGCAGACAGCGTCCTCTCTCCTTCTGTACCTGTATGCCATATGTTGTCAATGTACCTTATACTTGTCTTTGTATACCCCTCCATATGTAAAGTGCCATGGAATTAATGGTGCTATAATAAATCATAATAATAATAATAATAATTTCTGTTGTGTGCATTGGGACAAAAACAAAACAAAAAGAGCAAAAGGAAAATTGGAAATAATTTAAACAAAATTCCAAAAATGAGCCAAGACAAAATTGTTAGCATATACAGCTTGAAAACTTCTCCAGGTCTCATATTTTTGAAGGGTGCCTTCTCCTAACAGCAATTTTAAGATCTATCAACAGGTGTTCAATGAGATTGAAATCTAAACTCATTGCTGGCCACTGCAAAACTCTCTAGCACTCTGTTTCCATCAATTTCTGGATGCTTGTTGCTCTGCTGAAAGATCCATGACCTAGGACGCAAACCCAGGTTTCTGATACTGAGCAATACATTATGAACAATAATTCTTTGGTAATCTTCAGATTTCACGACGTCTTCCACATAGTCAAGACACCTTGTGGCAGAGGCTGTGAGACAACACCAAAACATCTTTGAGCCTCCACCATATTTCCCTGATTGTACTGTGTTTTTTATTTCTAGGAGTCTCTCCATATTTATTAAACAGTGCAAGATTGTGCTCTACCAAAAAGCTCTATCTTGGTTTCATCTTTCTATAAGATGCTTTCTTAGAAGCATTTTGGTTTACTTATGCCTTTGTGTCTGTAGTGGAATTCTCTTGGGTCTTATACCACACTATTTTATTTCAAAGAAATGTCCACTGATAGTTCACATTGACACTAATGCACCCTGAGCTTGTAGCACAGCTTAAATTTCTTTGAAATCTGATTGGATCTGCTTATTTACAAACTAGACTATCCTGCATTGTAACCTTTCATGAATTTTTCTCTGATGTCCACATGCAGGGAGGTTAGCTACAATGCCATGGGTTTTGAGTTTCTTGATTATGTTGTGCGCCGTGGACCTTGGAAAACTATCATCTCATGAGATGGAATTGTAACTTTTCGATTGTTGCAATTTTCAACAATTTTGGTTTTTAAGTCCTCACATAGTTTTCTTCTCTTTCTGTTCATCGCGCTTAGTGTGGTACACAAAGACACCCAATGCAAGGATTGAGTCAACTTCTCTACTTTTATCTGGTTTCTGGTGTGAATTTCATATTGCTCACACCTGTTACTTGCCACAGATGACCTTGAACAATCATCACATGCTTGAAACAAAATTGCTTACCCACAATTTTGGAAAGGCGACAGCAATTTTTTGTTCGGTTCCCTTTTGTGCGAAATTATGTCCAATTTGCCAATTTTTCTGTTTTGTTTTTTTGTATTTAATGTTGTGCAATGCTAGGGTAGTGATGGAATGACTAGATTATTATCCAGTAAACACATTTTGCCTTAGCATCACTCTACTGTTCACCTTAAAGGGACATGGTACTCTTTACCTGCCTCCAAGACCTGGAAAGGGGGGGGGGGGTTGGTAGATCCCCTCCCAGGTGGCAAGTAGTGCAGTGGTTGATAACCTAGCACAAAGACACCAGTTGAATTGGGAGGGCACACCAGTGAAACAAAAAGTCATGGTATTTTTCCCAGAAAATTATTGCAATTACTAAGTTTATTTAGTTTGAGTATTGGAACAAGACAATAAAGAAACAGAGAAAGAAAGGCAAATTTGACATAATTTCCCACAACATCCCAGAAATGGGCTGGACAAAATTTTTGGCACCTTTCCAAGATTGTGGGTAAACAAATTTGTTTCAAGCATGTGATGCTTCATCAAACTCACCCGTGGCAAATATCAGGAGTGGGCAATATAAAAATCATACCTTAAGCCAGGTAAAACAGGGAGAGATTAGCTTAATCTACATTAATGCACATTGGACAGCCATCACAGCGTACACTATCTGATTGGTGGGCATGTTAGGTGTCAGACACCTCCAATATCACAATGAGAAATAGGTCATCAATACAACATTTTAATTTATGATAGCAGCATACTGATGGGCATGTATATTGTTGGGTACCTGCCAATTCAATGTAAGAATAGATGAATGATACAGTGGACAGCTACTTTAATAGTCTTTATGTAGTGCTTTTTAGTAAATATGATGAGAAAAATTGTTCAAGTCTTAGATTTAATGCAATTTGGGATATTTGCTATATAGAAAACTGAGTATTTTACCTTATAAAATACATGTTGCTGGTAGTGTCATTCAATTTTTTCAGTTTATAGGCTAAGGTTCTGTGAGAAATAAGATTGAAGGCTCATATTAGTCTTCTGAGCTAGGAAAGTTAAGCGCCAGAACAAAACTAGCTGAAAATAAATGACTGAAAGAATCTCCTTGCAGCTTATAAAACATTTGTAGCATCAAAGTATACTTACATTTGTTGATTAAAAAAAGAATACTGTTGTGACATAGGGTTAGGAATTACATTGTTACCTGATGAAAACATTGCTTAATTGATTTTAGCACATAAATGTAAGTATATTATTTCATATGAATTTTGCACTAGTATGAATATAATTTTCAATAATTAAAATAAAAAAATAAACAACAAAGTGAATGATATGCCTCAATAATCATGCAATTGCAGCGATCATGGGGCCAGGTTACTTGACTTCTCAGGGGTTAACAGTTCAGGGGATGTCACGGTGGCAGTCCCCAGGGGTCACGGCTGCAACCGGTCATGGTTAAGGGAATATTTATAGGGGATAAAGTTCTTTGTGACACCAACTGGAGTTCTGTGCTGCAGGTGACCAGGGATTACTGTGGGTACGTCCGAGGGAATGAAGAAGCAGCCAGGTGTTAAGCCTTCTCAGGTGAAGGCTGAGGTCCCTTGGAAGGTGTAATGGGATGGATGGATGGTGTATGATAGCAGGGGGTGGCGGTTTAGGGTAGCTGAAGTTCTGGCTCTGCAGGTTGATGAAAGGAGGCACAGGAAGGAATAGACAACACACAGGGTTCTTGTGGTTGTTACCACTTACTTTGTGCTGAAGCAGTACACAATCCAGGCAGTATACAGAGTCCTAAAGGCTTGCAGCTAGACCAGCCCAGAAGCATTCAGGGTCCACCTTGCTGAAACACAGGGTATATTGGCCTTTCTTGCTGCTTTCCCTCTTCCTTACACTGCTACTTCTGTCCTTTTTTAAGTGTCCTGTGGTTTCCGGTCCCAGCAGGCAGGTGACTACGGGTTCTGTGAGTGACAGTCTTGCTAGTCCTCTCAATCATATTTAGTTCCTTGGGCCTGGGGAGGGTCCACTATGGTAGTCACTGTACTTGAAGCCCAGTGACATCCAGTATCATTGCTGGTCTTGAAGAATTCAAACCGAATTGGGGCTGGTACCCTTTCTGCAGCTAGCTCCTCTACCCAGCTTGACAGCCGGCAGCAGATTTGTGTCCTCAGGCTCTGGGACTAGCACTTAACTCCATGTGTAGTTCTAGATTTCCCAGTTGCCCAACTAGATCTCACTAGAGCTGATTCCTTTGTGCCTCCCATCCCTAACCTAACTCCTCCCTCCATCCAGTAGGTGGGGACTGCCCTGAATGTGGGTTTCTTCCACCAAGCACCTCCCTGGCCTGGAATTTGGATTGTGTTGGATGCAAATGAGGGCCTTGGCAAAGCTTTCCCCTCTTACCTCTCAGCATGGTACTGTGGAGACACGGGGGTCAGTGGTGCTCTTATCCGCTGGCCCAGCTGCCTTTAGAAAGACAGTATGGACCAGGGCTCATCCTAACTGAATGCCCAAGCTACTTAACCGTGTGCGGAACACTACTCAGACAACACACGGTGAGGGAATCACAATATTAAGACTTTATTGGATCCCTAACAATTAATGGCATAAAACACACAACAAACAAAACATAAAATATAACAGGCAACAGAGTCTCACCCTTCCACTGGCTCACCAGGGATTAGAATATTCGTGCCTGTAGATGAGGGGGGGTGATCTATGAGCCCCACTTCAACCTCTTCAAGATTAGCCCCTGAAACAACAGGTGTGGGAAGGCTGTCCACAAATCCCACATCAACCTCTTCCTGGTCAGTCTTCACAATAGAAGGTGTGGGGACGCTGTCTATAAGTTCCACATCAACCTCTTCCTGGTTAGTTCCCAAAGCAAGAGGGATAGGGAAGCTATCCATAAACCCCAACTCACGCTCTCCCTGCTCAGTCTTCACAATAACAGGTGTGGGAACGCTGTCCTCAAGTTCCACCTTGCCCTCTCCCTGGTGGCCACCTTGTCCAGCTGCACACATGCTAGAGGGATGTCCGAGCACTGACCCTCAGCCAGGGAGATGGATAATTAGGAACATGGGGAATGGTCTGGGGAAACAATAGCTGGGCTTACTAGCGTGTTAACAGCATCAGTTTCTTATAGTCTCGGGGCTTGTACGTCACTAACCTGGGCTGGCTGTGCTGGCAAATCGTCTGCAGGCATTGGGTCCCGGCTTTGGAGACAATCTTTATCCCTATGTCCAAGGCTTCCACACGTATAACAGTGCCATGGATTGGGCAAGTCACAGGCCCTGTTTGTATACGATTGTCCTCGTGGGGCATCTGCTGAGTAGCAGATTAATCCTACTCAAGCAGCTGGTGCTAGCAGTTGGTCAGATGGAATTCCCAAAACATATTCCAGAAACCAAGCCCTCTTTTCTCTTGAGGCTTTGGGTCCCAATGCAGCCAACAACTCCTTGACTCGGACTGCTTGGGACCAGGTTGATTCCACTCTCTCAATTGATCCTTGATGTGGACACAGTTTAAATCCTTTTGGTCAATCTCGGCGGGGTCCTCAATATTATCTGCGTCCTTCTGGGCATGCCAATGGACCAATTTCTGGATCAAATCCGACCGGGTGTCAGTGTCCCTGAATTTGATTTGTCGAAACTGACATGCCACCTGTAGTTGCAGTTTCTTATAGCAGCTGCACTTCCACTCCGGTCCTTGTCCTATGGCTGAGCTGGTGGGGTTGGACAGGGCAGCGTCCGTAACCTGTATGCCCAACCTATGGGCTGCTGGGTATGCTTATATGCATCCCTTGTTGTTGAGCCCATGGATGGTGTCCACAAACACCGGTCACCTGCAGCTCTCCTGGATAAATGAGGCTGAGTAGTATCCCACTGCTGCCACCAATTGTGGAGACACGGGGGTCAGTGGGTGCTCTCATCCGCTGGCCTGGCCACCTTTAGAAAGACAGCATGGACCAGGGATCATCCCAACTGAATGCCCGAGCTCCTTAACCGTGGACGGAACACTACTTAGACAACATAGGGTGAGGGAATCACAATATTAAGACTTTATTTGATCCCCAACAATTAACGGCATATAACACATAACCAAACAAAACATAAAATATAACAGGCAACAAAGTCTCACCCTTCTGCTGGTTTGCCAGGGATTAGAATATTCGTGCCTCAGAGCTTCCAGGACTACATACTCCAAACCAGCAGCAAGCTGCTTCGGCGGGCACCCACCGAGAAAGGAATAATGCCAGATTTAGAAAGCTGACCGAGCACAGCAAAGTCTGTAGCCAGGTGATTGGATTGTCCCAACCTGGGTTTCTTTCTTATGTAGTCTTTGATATATCAGCCGAATGCTACCATTTGATGCTGAAGTCCATGTAGTATTATAATCCAGGTTCTGATCCCCTTGGTTGGCACCAAAGTGCCTAGGCCTCGGGTTATGGCCTGCCAATCGGATCCGCAGTTCCTAGATTGGTACCATGTAGCATGAGTTCCCCTGGTCAATGAACAGTCCTTCTTATATACCCCTGAACTCTCAAATCAGAACATTTTGAACTTTACGATTAGTTCACTAAAACTGTCCTCTCATTGGCTAGATTTCAAGCCACATACATAATACCTCTAGTAGTGTTGCAATTCTGGTAGAGGAGAGGAAGAGACAGATAATTTACATAGAATCTAGCAATCCACATAGTAATACAATTGAAGGCTCACATACTTAATGACTGGGTTACCACAATTTAACAAACAAAGTACCATAATGTCTGGCTAATATTAAGAAATATAACCCTTGCTTTATATTGAAAGAGTCCATGTCGTCACAGGTACCATACATGTAAAATGCATGCAATACCATTGGTAGCAGCCTGACCACAGGGGCACCACACAATACTAAAAAAAAAGCAGACCATGTTTTAGGAACGATGTAAACAAAAGATTGTTATTCTTTGAAGGGGAAATGGAAAGAAGGGCTTGTCAAGATGGAAATATATACATATACTTGCATAAATTCTGATAAACCATTTTTATTAGCCTCAAAATGAAGTACTAATGGAATTTAAAAATGTAGTTTCCATTTCCAACTCAATCTTGTCAACATGAAAATAAAAGAATATAAAAATTGCTGTTGCTTGGCATTTTCAATGTTATGAAAAGTAACGAACCAAATTCAAGGTTTGCATTTTTTTTAAGTTTCTTTTTTCTTTTTGTCGTCATATTCATTGAGGGTTTGTTCCCTACACTCTTCAAAATGGCACAAGTGTGAAATTAATTTTTGCATAAGCAGAAATAGTCATTAGTTGTATCTTTAACCTCCTCTTTAACCTCCTTGACTGTGTGCATATATTGAATTTTTTTCTTGTTTTTGACACATTTCTTCTTTACAGAAAACTTGATGGGTTTACTGATTCCTTCAAATTAAATGAGAATCCTGAAGTTTCATGCAAATGTTGAGTATTTTTGACTTGCATATTTGGTGCATATTTAAATCTTCTGAATTCTTTCAACATTTTTGCTGCAGATTACAACCCATACTATTGGATTGGAAAAACTGTACACCAAAAATCATGTAAAAAAAATGCAAGAAGCCATCAAAAAATCACATTTTTAAAAATGCATTTTTTTTCATGCTATGAGGTGCAGAAATAGTTCAGAAGTGTTGGCACCAAAAATTTAAAGGGAACCTGTAAGGTGGTTTATGCCTTCCCCCCCTCCCCCCGATATCACTGTCTGCACCTGCAGCTTCACAGTCCTATTCTAATCATCCCTATCTGAGCTCAATATTAAAGGTGAAAAAAAAGCATTTATACACTTACATTTGCTCATTTAAATGAGGCACAGTCTATATCTTGGAAACTGTAGTCTATCTGGCAGGTTAATAGTTAACATTTCAGCCGAGTGTTAGAACATGCTGGGGGACCTGATGTGATGTCACAATCATGTGATTACAATAGGAGGAGCTAAGTCCCCATAGCACAATATGAGTTTGCTTGCTTAGCTTCGCCCACCAAGGTCACATGATCAAAAATTCTTTGGACGAAGTGCCTTAATGTCCGCGCTGCTGCTATAGGGTCAAAGGAACCAAGACACAGGAATGTCTGGATCAGCTCAAGCCTTTATTTTCCAACGCGTTCGGAGCCTGAGGAAGGAGCTTGTAGGAGGCTTCGTCCAAAGAATTTTTGCATCACAACCACGGTTTCCTGTGGGAGTGCAGTCCCTGCAGCAGCTGCCCTAACACTTTTTTACCAATTGTGGGTGATCACAACTGACAAAGGTGAGCAATTCTACATCGCACAGCATAGTAACATAGTAATATAGTAACATAGTTTTTAAGGTTGAAGGAAGACTTTAAGTCCATCTAGTTCAACCCATAGCCTAACATGTTGATCCAGAGGAAGGCAAAAAAAAACCATGTGGCAACACTTAGCTCCACATTGGGGGAAAAAATTCCTTCCTGACTCCAGATATGGCAATCAGACTAGTTCCCTGGATCAACGCCCTATCAAAGGATCTAGTATATATAACCGGTAATATTATAATTTTCAAGAAAGGCATCCAGGCCCTTCTTAAATGTTAGTAGTGACTCACTCATTACAACATCATGTGGCAGAGAGTTGCATAGTCTCACTGCTCTTACAGTAAAGAATCCACGTCTGTGATTATGATTAAACCTTCTTTCCTCCAGATGTAGAGGATGCCCCCTTGTCCCAGTCTCAGGCCTAAGAGTAAACAGATCATTAGAAAGTTCTCTGTACTGTCCCCTCATATATTTATACATTATTATAAGATCACCCCTAAGCCTTCGTTTTTCCAAGCTAAATAACCCCAAGTTTAATAACCTGTCTTGGTATTGCAGACCCCTTAGTCTTCTAATGACTTTTGTCGCACTTCTCTGGACCCTAGTTCAGCTATGTCTTTCTTATACATCGGAGACCAGAATTGTACACAGTATTCTAAGTGTGGTCGCACTAGTGACTTGTATAGAGGTAAAATTATGTTCTCCTCATGAGCATCTATGCCTCTTTTAATGCATCCCATTATTTTATTTGCCTTTGCAGCAGCTGCCTGACACTGGCCACTAAATGTGAGTTTGTCATCTACCCATACACCCAGGTCTTTTTCAGTGACAGTTTTGCCCAGTGTTTCACAATTAAGCACATAATTATACCTTTTGTTTCCTCTGCCCAAGTGCATGACTTTACATTTATCCCCATTAAAGCTCATTTGCCATTTAGCAGCCCAAGCTTCTAGTTTACATAAATCCTCCTGTAATATAAAATTGTCCTCCTCTGTATTGATTACCCTGCAGAGTTTAGTGTCATCTGCAAATATTGAGATTCTACTCTGTATGCCCCTACAAGGTCATTAATAAATATATTAAATAGAAGCGGGCCCAACACTGACCCCTGTAGTACCCCACTGTTAACTGTGACCCATTCTGAGAGTGTTCCATTAATAACCACCCTTTGTTTCCTATCACTAAGCCAGTTCTTAACCCACTTACACATATTTTTCCCTATCCCCATTGCCCTCATTTTATGTATCAACCTTTTGTGTGGCACCGTATCAAAAGCTTTTGAAAAGTCCATATACACCACATCCACTGCATTTCTTTGGTCCAGTCCAGAACTTACTTCTTCATAGAAGCTTATCAGATTAGTTTGACAGGAACGGTCCCTCGTAAAACCATGTTGAAATGGGTCATGAGGTTATTTTTTAGCATCTCTTAGAAAACCCTCTAGGATTTTACCCACAGTAGAGGTTAAGCTTACTGGCCTATAATTTCCAAGTTCAGTTTTTGTCCCCTTTTTGAATATTGGCACCACATTTGCTATACGCCAGTCCTGTGGTACAGACCCTGTTATTATGGAATCTTTAAATATGAAAAAATAATGGTCTATCTATGACAGTACTTAATTCCTGCAGCACTCTGGGGTGTGTCCCATCTGGGCCTGGGGATTTGTCAATTTTAGTGATTTTTAGACGATGCCGTACTTCCTCTTGGGTTAAGCAGGTGACATTTAATTGAGAATTTTTGTTATCACTGATCATATTGTCTGTCATGGGATTTTCTTGTGTAAATACTGTTGAAAAAAAGTCATTTAGCATATTGGCTTTTTCCTCATCCTCATCCACCATTTCACCCAGACTATTTTTAAAGGGGCCAACACCATCATTTTTTAGTTTCTTACTATTTATGTAATAGTATTTATAAAGCGAAAGTGTTAATTGAGATAAGACCCTATTTGCGCATTCTTTTTTCTACAAGGTCACATGATCGGAACATCACACAGGTCCTTTAGACATGCAAGTTAATGGTAAGTTAACAATTAACCTGCCAAACAATCTACCTAGTCCAAGCTGTAGACTGACTGCCTCATTCACATAAGGAAATGTAAGTGTATAAATGCTTTTTTTTCACCTTACACATTACACTATAAGCTCAGACAGTGATGGTTAAAAAAGCTTTATAAAGCTACAGGTACAGATAGTGATAGCTGGAGGGGCAAAAACCACCTGACAGGTTCCCTTTAAAGAGTGCTACTTTTTTAAAAGGAGGTGTTGGGGAGTAGCTATTCTCCTTACGGAGATCAATCTGCCTGATAACAGTGAGGAGTCTTTTAGCCTTT
This sequence comes from Allobates femoralis, assembly GCA_033576535.1. Taxonomy (NCBI): domain Eukaryota; kingdom Metazoa; phylum Chordata; class Amphibia; order Anura; family Aromobatidae; genus Allobates; species Allobates femoralis. The sequence goes on along the minus strand of JARQOC010000002.1, from coordinate 155,962,359 downwards.
TGTAATATTTTAGATCTTTTTGTAAACACTGCCAAATTTTTCGGAATAAATCTATAAAATTTAATAGTGTTGATCTACTTGCTCTATTAACGAAACCGCACGAATCTTGTGCAAAGTTTTACATTACCAAATCGGTGTCCACTCCACCTATTAAGTTATTGGTGGTGGCAGCATAATTTTTGTATTTATGTGATGTTGTGAGCTAGGGGGAGACCGGATAAAGGCATCTAAAAATTCCTAGCTTGATATATACCAGTGGTATGTATACATTCCGTCACATCAAGTGCCTGAATATTTGGCATAAGTCAGAGCAGCTGCACTCATTTTCTTTTCCTCTGTCAATACCCTGATTGGTCAGAAGGATAAGGGGGTGCCAGAGAGCTGCAAATTCCGGACTGATTAGTGACAAATACTCCCAGAAGAGCATTGCGGCTAAAATACTCCTCACTGCTGATAGGCAGATTGATCTCCATAAGGAGAATAGCTGTTCCCCCAGTCTTTGTTTTAGCCTCTCATACTGCCAGATCAGAATCACATACATTGCACTGATGAGGGGCAATCACCCCGAAATGCAGCGTTTGAAGACTGGAGCACAAATTCTCAGTCATATTAAAAGGCATGTTAAAGAGTCAATTATGACTTTTGGTATTGCTAGCATCAAAGGATGGCACTAGAGTTCATCTACTTAGTCACTGAAGTGACAATTTACTTTTTTAAAAAGTATACCAAAGGAGAGGGGGTTCCTGGCTTGTGTGATATGGTAGGAGACGTTGTATTAATAACCTTGCACAGATTTGCAAGGGTAGGCAAATCTCTAGGAAGGACTTGTCAAGTATAATAGCACCTCTTGGCTGGTTTTGGCTACTGTTCTGCAGGATTGTGATCCTCTAAAGCCCATTGCTGCTTTTTAGGACAAAAATTTGCATGTTCCACTAATATTAGAGAAAAAAAAAATCAGTAAGTAAAATCATTTCAGGTTCAATTTTTCCAAAAATATAATAACCATTTAAATCTCCCCAATTGTTTTAAAAAAAGAACTGAAAGCACAAAAGCCATCTGTCATTGATAACCTAAAAACACATAAAATACACTTCAAAAAACAAGCAAATTAAAAGAATAAGGTACAAATGAAACCAGGCAAATAGCATCAAAAACTATACAAAAAAGGCTCTGAAACTTGTAGCACGGTTATTTTTGCATTCCCCTTTGTAGAATGCAAAAAATGTAAAACTGATGGTCATTGGGAATTAACAGTTTAAGAGACCTGAAATACTAGATAAAATGCTGCTAATGGCATGAAAGCCCCATTTTAAAGCATAAAATGAGAACTATGCTTAAGACACAAAGGCTAAATGAGCATGCTGTAATTACAGAAACCATGCAATTTGCTTTTTAAGTCACAGTGACTTTTACACGCTTTCAAAAGCAATTTATTAAGAAAGAATTATAACTGTTCATTTCTTGCTGCTCAGAACAATGATGTACTTTTATAATAAAAATAATCATGTATCAAATTTTTATGACATTAACTTTTTTTTTAAATACAAATTTCACAAAACCTTAAAACCGGAAAAATAATTAAATAAGTGTAGGAATAATTGTAACCAAGCTAAATATACCGTATATACTCGTGTATAAGCCGACCCGTGTATAAGCCGACCCCCCTACTTTTGCCCCAAAAATCTGGAAAAACCTATTGACTCGTGTATAAGCCGAGGGTGGACCCCAGCACAGGTACACAGCCCCCAGCAGTGTGGTATACAGGCCCCCCCCAGTGGTATACAGGCCTCCCCAGTGGTAGTATATACCAGCCCCAGTGGTAGTATACAGCAGCCCCAGTGGTAGTATACAGCAGCCCCAGTGGTAGTATACAGCAGCCCCAGTGGTAGTGTATACAGCAGCCCCAGTGGTAGTATACAGCAGCCCCAGTGGTAGTATACAGCAGCCCCAGTGGTAGTATACAGCAGCCCCAGTGGTAGTAAACAGCAGCCCCAGTGGTAGTATACAGCAGCCCCAGTAATAGTATATAGCAGCCCCAGTGGTAGTATACAGCAGCCCCAGTGGTAGTATACAGCAGCCCCAGTGGTAGTATACAGCAGCCCCAGTGGTAGTATACAGCAGCCCCAGTGGTAGTGTATACAACAGCCCCAGTGGTAGTATACAGCAGCCCAGTGGTAGTATACAGCAGCCCCAGTGGTAGTAATACAGCAGCCCCAGTGGTAGTATACAGCAGCCCCAGTGGTAGTATACAGCAGCCCCAGTGGTAGTATACAGCAGCCCCAGGGGTATACAGCAGGCCCCCAGGGGTAATATAGCAGCCCCCAGGAGGTACCCAGCAGCCCCCAGGGAGTACACAGCAGCCCCAAGGGGGTACACAGCAGCCCCCTGGGGGTCCCCAGCAGCCCCTAGGGGTACACAGCAGCCCCCTGGGGGTACACAGCAGCCCCCTGGGGGTACACAGCAGCCCCTTGGGGGTCCCCAGCAGCCCCCAGGGGGTACACAGCAGCCCCCAGGGGGTACACAGCAGCCCCCTGGGGGTCCCCAGCGGCCCCCTGGGAGTACACAGCGGCCCCCTGGGGGTCCCCAGCAGCCCCCATTTGCTGGCACTCGCCCCCCTTGCAAGGGCCCCCCCCGCTTCTCTTACCATTCCGGACTTCTGATCCGCGCCGATCCTCGGCGCTCCTCGCTGCTCCGTCCGTCCGTCTTCTACATCCGGGATCCCCGGCCGCGCGATGACGTCATATGCCTGCAACGGCCAGAGATCCCGGATGTAGAAGACGGACGGAGCAGCGAGGATGAAGCACCGAGGAGCGGCGCGGATCAGAAGTCCGGAATGGTAATATAACCATCGGGGGGGGGGGCCCTTACAAGGGGGGGCGAGTGCCAGCATTTGGGGGCATATGCACTGCTTCCCCCTGCCGCTGATTGACAGGGGGATGCATTGCATATTTAATGAGCGGCCCCACGTGACGGGGCCGCTCATACAGCAGCCCCCCTCCCACCTCCTGCAGCCTCCACAGCCCCGGACACAGCCCCCCCCCGTATTGACTCGTGTATAAGCCGAGGGGGAGACTTTTCAGCCCAAATTTTGGGCTGAAAAACTCGGCTTATACACGAGTATATACGGTATATGTTTCTCAGTTCTTCTGCCTGACATTTGTTTCTGGATTTAAAAAAATCTAATAGACATGTAACATTAAACTGAAATCCTTTACTTTCCACCTGGATATAAAGTAACTGTTGTCTATTGACAAGTAGATATGGGACTGTAGCCAAAGTCCCTGGATGCGGATTTATGGTACCTTTGCACGCGGCAACATTTCTAGGGTGTCAACAGGTAACTTACTGGCTGCAGTGAAATCATGGAGACATGATTCCATTTGTACACAGCAACAAGATAGAACCTTGTCTCCATGATTTCACTGCAGCCAGTAAGTTACCTGTTGACACCCTAGAAATGTTGCCGCGTGTAAAGGTACCATTAAGGTTAGCTTCACACTACAGTTTGGTTTCTGTCCGTGGGATCCTGTTTTTTGTAGCACCACACGGACAGGAACGGACAGGACTGGATTGTAAACTCCGGATGTCATTTTTGTGTCTGAATCTGGGATTTTACCGGACACAGAAAGATCTGGGGGGAGCCGAGCCAGGCAAGTAGTCTCGGCACTGTTACTTTTACTTTAGCAGTGTATCTACATACACTGCTAAAGTGAAATTAAACAAAGGAATGTTTAAAAATAAAAAAAATAAATGCTCACCTGTCTGTGTGTCCTTGTATTGGGTGAGAGATGGTTTGGAGAGGCTTATCATTATGTAAGATGGTGCAGGGCATTAGTCAAGGGTGAGTGTTTGACTACAGGTGCCACTATATGCTACAGGAAAACAGTGGTACTGGCTGACTTCATGGGACTGTGTGATGAATGCCGTACCATTGAGCATACTGCATGTTGTCATTGCCTTTGGGAGGCCAGGAACAGACAGCAGTGACGACTGACATGAATATCATCAGTTCTTATTTAACAACAGTATTACTTAACAGTGTCCTCAGTTCTTCAAGGACAATTGCATACATGAGATGATGGGCACATAACAAGTATATTTTAGGCTTCACAGTGCTGCATCAGTTAAAGTTTTAGGTCTAGCTTGAATGCTCATGATTTTTCTGAATTTGGATTCTCCAGCAAAACCAAGCTGAACACAGCAGGACAGTCCCTGAAGGCCACCTTCCCTCTCAGCATGTCCATGTTTCCATCCCTCACATAGAATGGGTTTCAGCGAGTTTAAACACCACAGTAGGGATAAGGCAGTAGGCTCCCAGACATTTCCAGATGAAGGTCTGTTCTCTCCGTAGGAGAGGGGGACAGAGTGATTGACATAGCACTAGCAAAGAGACTTAAGCTCACAGTAAACAGAAGGGGTTCCGCTCAGGAAAGATGCACTCCATCACACGCCACTGGTGATGAAACCATTATTTGACAGCTAAATGGCTTGGCCATTGTCTATACTCTGGCTCCTTCAAGCATAGGGCCACTCATTCAAAGCTTCAAATGATCAAGCACCCCACTCCAGTCTCAATGTTCTGATTACTATGAGTAAACTATTACATGCAGCCTTGATGATTTATCTGACTTGCATGTCTGTACTAGTCACTAGTGGATCCCTATCCGATGTTCTATAGGGAAACAGTCACTTACCCTATTAGCTAAAATCTAGTTATTTCCATTGCTTAATGGAAAATGTCACTTAAAGTGAACCTGTCAGGTCATTTTTCATTATGATACTAATAGTACCCTTGAATAGTGTTTGGGCAGACCTTTTAAACACATATATAATCATTATTGTACTGTTTGAAGTTTCCATGTTTTCAGCATTGTCAGACTCCGCAGTATTAGTCCTCTTCATTATAACCAAACAAGAATAGTCTGGCTGCTGTATAAACTGTCATGTAATTATGCACTCCCTCTCCAGCAGCTCTTTCCTCCATCTTCCCTCCTCCCTTTGCTAACAGTGCAGTGTCAGGTTTCACTTTCAGGAGGTCTGTTCTGTTGAGGAGGGAGGAAGCTATTACAGTTCTGCCCTAACCAAACTCCATTTGTTTCATTAAGCAGGAATCCTTGCTGTGCTGTTACAGATTCTGTGTTGTATTTGACGTCTTGTAATGCTGCAAACACAGAGAGTAGAGAGGAGGATACAGTCCCCCCTATGCTATAATGTGAATATGTGACATGTATATTCACCCTATGGGAAGTGAACAGCAGAGAACTAAGTGGATCATTCACTGTTCTTGACAGATGGAATGAATCTCTTTATTTGAAGTTTACAGAAGATAGGAGGAAAATTTAAAAGAAATACATAAATAGAGCAAGCTTAGAGCAATGAATTAGAAAATGATAACAGTTACATATGGATTTTTGACCTGACAGTTTTACTTTAAGCTATTATCGAAAACCTAGATAGTCCCATTGCTTAAGTAATACTTGCCTTACAGTCAGTAGCATGGCAGAACGTCCTTTTAAACATCTTAGCTTATATTAACATTGCTAATTCTTGCTGTAACAAACTACTTTATTACATTCCTATTGGAGATAGGTGAACACTGAACACACCAATGTTCGTTGGATCCTGCTGGACTTTTTTTAAAGTCCGGTTTGGGACTGGACTTCACCCGAACTTGAGGAAAGAAATCCGCTGCAACACTAAACACTGAATGAATGTGAATAAGCATGATGGCTATCAAATAAATAGCAGGACTATGTGGACATCTAAAACAATGTGTATATTACAAAGAACATACTGTAGCAGTAACTGATTCAGATTATAAAGCAAATTGAGAAACTTGGCTTATGCACTGGCCACTGTGAAGAACCCGATAACCGCGTCAAGGTGTTCGCATCTTATCATCTTATCATTAACGGCCATATTCTATTTTTATATGAATTGCTAACATGTAAGTGTAGAACAGATGGTTTTGCATGCTGTTGATCCTCTGCAATAATAAAAGTTTGCTCAGCAAACAAATAAAAAATAAATACAAATAAAATGAATAATAAAAACAAAATAAAATAAAAAAAAAAAACAAACTAACACCAAAAAATATTAAGCTCTCTTAAATGGATGGCATGGTGAGCATCTTTGTCTTCCTAGCTGCCGCCACATCTGGCACTGTTTCAAAAATTAACACCCAGCAGGTGTCAAAAACGACTACAAACTCCGGGAAAGCTTAAACAATTAATTTAAAACTCCAATTAATTCTACACCTTGCCACAAGACGGTAGACCCGATAGTGCTGGACACTCCTAATATGGTTAGGTTTTGTCCCCAGCCAGCGATTCTTCCAGCGAGCAAACAGGGACATTTTTAGGGCCAATTTAAATTTCAAGCTTATTCTTTGAACATAGCTTTGTTCGCTGATTTTTGGGGAAAGTCTTTGGGTTTCCAATCCCCAAGCCGAATTGGCCGGGCCCGGCTGAATTTGAAATTGGTGATAATGTTCGGAGAAGGTCCACTCATCTCTACAAATAAGTATATGTTAAAGAAATACAGAAAATATGCTTCCACATCCACATGTCCCATTTTCCAGCATCTCTTTGGACTTGTTGTCTTTTCTGGTCTAGTCTCTGGTGAGGTCTTCATTAGGTCATCTTTGCTGTCTTTCAGCTTGGTATCTTTGTTTTTCTTGTGCTGACTATGCTAATGTTAGGAAATTGTGAAAAAAATTGGGATGATATGCAGTTAGAGAGTCATACAGAACTTTCCTTTAGGCAAGCCTTCTCCTGTTTCATAATAGGGTGTATAAAATAAATGCAAAGCCAGACACAGAACACAAATCTCTCCTAACACCATTACATTCATAAGCTTTCTTGACAATACAAGTAGACATCACAAGTGGTTAGCAATATATTATATTGTGAGCACCTGTGGGCAACAGTGAGTAAGACTTTTGCCACATTGGTGTCGGGTGTTTGTTAGGATGGATCCGGCATAGAGCAGCATTACCGCAGCGTTACTGTAGTGTAATGCTGTATTAACACTGCCATAAAGTAATATGTATGACGGGATCCAAAGCGTATGCAAATGTAGGCACACAAGTGCCTGTGTTTGAAATATCGCATTATTTTGTAGCGGACAGCTGAACGCCGCATTTGTGCCCGCGTTTGTATATGCTTCAGATCATGTCACCCATATTACTCTATGGCAGCCTTAACACAGTGTTACACTATGGTAACTCTGTGATAATGCTGCTCTATGTCGGATCTGTCCTAACAAACACTCGACACTAATGTGACCCTAGCCTAAGCTATGAAAGCAGCACTATATAAGTATGTAAAATAAATATGTGGTCCACAACATAATACAAGTGAAATAAACAAAAGAGATGTATTACCTTCCATCAAATCTCCAACTAGATTTAGTTTTCCTCTGAAGGAGCCTCTTTTAAAAACAACTTCTTCCTCTTCAGTTTTTCTCCCACTACCTAAATTGCACACAATTCACTCTTTCTAAATCCAGTAATTAATCAGTTCAACACTTATCCTGACTGAAAGCTACAAAGAAATCCAGGCCAGAAAGGAAATTAGCTGTTAAGAGATATCCTGGATTCTTTATGCCTCACTCAGCACTTCTAATTGAGATACACTCCTCAGTATTGAAGTTGTAACATCAAAAAGGAAAATTCATAAAATTATGAAAATTACAGGATCAATAGACGTGTTAAAGAAATGCAAATATTTATAATATATAAACAAATTTTTCAAAATTTCTTGATTCATTCAATATTTAGTATGACCGCTATTCGCAAACATACATACACTTGGGCAAATTTTTTGAACATAATTATGCTAAGAGGCATTTTGTTTGTACCTGTAAGCTTCCTCTGTTGTGTAAGTGACTTACCACGGCCTGTAGTATCAATATGTAAATAAACAGAAAAGGATGCGCAAAGGGTGCACCTGTATAAACTATTTCTTTCCCTAACTAGTAAAAAAGCTGCTCACCGTGGAAGGCTGTGCACTGCCCTGCACAGCCCCGGTAAATCACTTGAATTGTGGAGCTTGATCGCTCTCCCTGGAATCTCTGTGTGCTGCTGCCTGTGAGCTGCTTCCTCTGGCCCCAGCTCTGAACACGTGACCACTCAGACAGGAAAGGTCCTGTAGCTCCAGGCCTTCACCTCACACCACACAGGTCCTTTTGTTAATGTGCCTTCCAAGCTGCTCCTGCTGCTGATCCTTCAGAGGAGAAACTGGAACATATGATTAATGCAAAGCAGTCTGTGGAGTGCTCAGGAAATGCAGGCAGGGTGAATTATAGATAAAACTTAGCTTTTTATTATTCTCCTTCACAGCCACAACGCGTTTCCACTAACACAGCAGTCTTCCTCAGGTGGAATGAAGGAGGACTTCAAAGTTAAAACTTTTATAAGTAAAAAACAACCCTTATTGGTTAACAACCCCCTTTATGTCAACCAATTCTCAAATCCCCTGGTTAACCCTATAAATACTACAACCATAGGTAGATCATATTACATCTTCTCATTAATAAAATAAGCCTCCCCCACAACACTACCCATAACATTCCTATCCATCATGTCTTCAAAATATAAAAATATATAAAATGTGTAAAAAACAGATAAAAACCAATAAACATAAAATATACAATATAAAATATATGAAGGGAAAGAAAAACAATAAACCAATATCTGAACTGTAAGGCTACTTCATTCAAGAATTCTATCTGGAAACTTTCTCAATGGTAAGGTTGAGTCCTTCAGGGTATAGCGTCCCCAACCTGAACATCCAATAACTCTCTTTCCGTGTTAGGTTACTCAATCTATCTTCCACACCCTCCTTGATCTGATCTATGATGGTGAACATCATCCTTCCTGGATCCTTTTAATGATTAGTAGCATAATGGCGAGATACACTGTGCAACTGGTATCCCCCCCGATGTTGTGCCTATGCTTATTCAGCCTCCCATGTGCCGTCTGAATCGTCCTCCTCACATGCTGGAGCCCACAAGAGTATTCAATTAGATATATTATGTATGAGGATTGGCATGTGACCTTGTGCCTGATCTGAAAGGTTTCATTAGTGGTGCTTGAATGAAAATTCTTCGCTTGGTTTTGTATCACGTTGCAACATAAACACTTAGGTGTGTTGCAGGCATAACAACCCCAATTAATGTTGCAACTCTCCTGTACTATTTTATGTTTCCGCATTATATTACTGGGCGCAACGAGATTCTTTAGGCTCCTGTTCTTTCTATAAATAATTTTAGGTCTGTCAGGGATCACTGAATTCAAAAGGGGGTCTCCTTTCAAGATGAACCAGTGTTTCTCCAGCATTTTTTGCACAATGGATTTGGAACAGCAAAAAGTGGTCACTAGACTCCACTTATTTAGCTCCATTCCAGATTCACGTGTATTTTTCCCCTTCTCCATCTTGTCCAGACATGAGTCCTGACTGAGATTGCATGTCTTTTTATAGGCATCCTTGAGGATGTTATTGGGATAACCTTTCTCAATGAACTGCTTTCTGAGGATTTTGGATTCACTTTGAAAGTCTGGATCAAAAGTACAATTCTTACAGACCCTCCAATACTGGCCAGAGGACACGTTCCTGATCCACCTGGGAAGGTGCCCACGGTCAAACCTTACGTAGCTGTTGACGTCCACTGGTTTGAAATGAGTGGTGGTCAAGTCGCACCCACAGGTCCAGAAATTGGACTGAGGTAGGGGAGATGGTAACTGTGAAGGTCAATCCCCAATCATTCAGATTAAGACCATTGACAAAGGCTTCTGCCTCCTCCACTGACCCACTCCAAAGGATGAATAGATCATCAATGAACCTTCAAAAAAATGCTACCCCCTCTCTTTATTAATGGGAAGATGTAATATGATCTACCTATGGTTGTAGTATTTATAGGGTTAACCAGGGGATTTGAGGATTGGTTGACATAAAGGGGGTTGTTAACCAATGAGGGTTGTTTTTTACTTATAAAAGTTTTAACTTTGAAGTCCTCCTTCATTCCACCTGAGGAAGACTGCTGTGTCAGTTGAAATGCGTTGTGGCTGTAAAGGAGAATAATAAAAAGCTAAGTTTTATCTATAATTCCTGCCTTTCCTGAGCGCTCCACAGACTGCTTTGCATTAATCACACGGCCTTTCTTTAGACCAGGGGTGGGGAACTCCAGGCCTCGAGGGCCGCACACGGTGCAGGTTTTCAGGATTTCCTTAGTGTTGCACAGGTGATAATATAATCACCTGCACTGGTGATGATTCCAACCTCTGTGCAATACCAAGGAAATCCTGAAAACATGCACTGTGTGCGGCCCTCGAGGCCTGGAGTTCCCCACCCCTGCTTTAGACAATCATTATTATCCTCATTGATAACATGGTAAAGGCCTATAGGTGTGTGTATTTTCTGTTCATGGCGTTTATAATCGATACTGAATAAGGGGAGATTTTTAATAATTCTGTATTCTTTTTTCATCATTTGCATATTATAAACTTACCTATAAATCTTATTTTATTGTTGAGGTAGGGATGATTTTAAGAAAATATAGCAAATCTCACACTTTCCATGTCACCCTGCTATAGTATATAGTGTAGTATATTGCTCCTGCTCAATCAAGTAAATTCTCAAAATAATAAAAGAAAATCCCAGATACAGTTTTTGTAGCTTACATCATCCCAAGAACTTAGAACAGAGGACCTCTTTCACAAGGCAAATCTTTTTGCTTAACAGTAATATATACCTGCTTTGCAAAGAAAACTTCATAGACTACTAATTAGAAAAGTGCCTGGGATGTAGGCAGGTAGGAGGAGGTTCATAGTTCCTGGGATCAACAGTTATTGACTACCCATGTGGCTAAAGTACTGCAAATATTTTTGCTCAAATCTACAATGTACGGTATATAAATGTACAAAATTTAATTTGGAGTAAAACATATTAAATTGGAAAATATAGGATCAAACTATAGTAAGTGATGTTGTCAGATGTTCTACAAGTAAATGGCATTCTCAGAATCAAATCAATTCAAGCCTGACTGCTTGTTAGAGACAATGCATGATGGTTTATAACACATTATCAAAAGTGATCTTGCCTTAGCTTGTGCCAATTCACATAGGCCCAATATAGTCAAAGTAAGATTAGACCTCAATAACACATATTTTTATTTACAATATATTTTTTACATTCAACATTTTTGCATTTTCTCAGCTCCACAAAAAGTGCACTGTATTTTAAACAAACTTGCATTATATATAAGATTTTAAAGTATAAGTATTACTCACATTATTTTTCGTAATAAGGGTTGAAAATGTCTAATATCCCTTTTTCCTAATCAGTTTGTTTTCTCATTGTAGACGTTTTTCTCTTCTATTTTCTGATAATGATTACTAGGTAAATAGTAGAGATGAGTGGACTCATAAAAGTTCAGTTTCTTGGGGTTCAGCAGAACGTTTTTTAAAGTTCTGTTTTGGACCCAAACTTGACCCGATTCTCATTGAAAGTCACTGATTTGGCAGATTGACTCTCTGAAAACATACAGTCAGCCATAAATAAGGCACTTCCTGGGGAGAGATGGCAAGGTTTTTTAATTTTCTTTTTTTGATACACACTATATCTGATAACACTGATTTTACCCCCAGTGCAAGCTATTTAAACACCGCAAGCAGCTTGCATTGGGACGAGCACTGAGTGTACTCGAGCACAGCGATGTTCACTCCAGTTTTTTCCGTACATAACACACTCTAATTTCAAACCTGAACATTGCTAATTTTTGTAAACTTTGGGTTCGGTATGAACACTGAACTTTTAAGTCCAGTTTACTCATTCCATGTAAACAATCTTGCCTAATCTTCTGTTGTTAGCATTTATAAATAACACAGCAGTCACATGGACATATGTCAAAATAGGCATTAATTTGGTATGTCGCACGGCCCTCCATGTGCTAGATAGAGGTACCCTAACTGCCATTAGGTACAAGGATGAGATTGTCACGCTTGGGAGGTGAGGGAATCAGGTAACTTGATGGTGTGATGGGCAAAGTGGGTCAGGAGAGCCTAATCTGACCTTGATGCTGGGGTCCCTGGCTTTCCCTGATCTCAGAGGTACCTCTGATGGTGAGGAGTACCGAGCCGCCACCCTGTACCCTTAACTCCTGATTAGCCCTAGGCTGAGGGCCCCTACTTCCACCATGGGTCAAGGATCACAGCCTCTTCCATGGCAATATAACTCCAGGAGAGGCTTCAGAACATCAGCAAGACTTCTTCTCAGCTCAATGACCAAGAGCCAACTAATTAATTAATAAAAGCCAGGGGAGGGGATCCCATGTGAGTCACACTTCAACCACTCAACCAGCAGCTGAACATAATAGAGAATGCAGCTCTGGAGCCCAACACAGGAGTCTGAACCTTCACACCTATCCCTCATGCAGCCCTTAAAGGAAAACAACACATACAGCATCATTCAGCGATGTCAGCGCAAACTAAGCGTGTGACAGTACCCCTCTTATAAGAGAAGCCTATGGACTCGACTACAGACACATCCGAAATAAGTCCACATCCCCTAAGTGACGAGATATGAAAGACATTACGGGTGGCCAAACCTGGAGGTAGGTCAAGTTGGTGCAGCACAGGATTGCAAATGGCCGATATTGAAAAGTTCCTACAATCCCATAACTCGGAGCCCCAGTAGCACACCTCCACCTGATATGCCTGGACAACACCCACACATACTCATTCACACCCAGGTCTGGAGCTGTATGTTTATTTCTGCACATACGGGCACAGACAGAGGGAATAGTCTCAGGTAGGTAGGTACCAGGTGCGTCTCTCTGCACCACAGGACTCCCTCCCTTGGGATGCACAGTAGAAGTAACCACCCTCCTCCTGCCCCTCTTCAGAGGACGACGCCCAGAGGCACCAGGAGTCGGGAGCGTAGGGGGCACTCCACCGCCACCCCCAGGCAAACTCCTAACCTCCAGGAGTGAAGAAGGTGGCGTAGCCATCACCAGCACGGTGGAAATAGAAGTACCCCAGGAAGAACCCTCACAGGCAATACCCAGCGAACCACCTCCCGGGCCTGCCAGTCCATTAGCGAGCTGTGTTTTCTCAGGCAAGGGAGACCCAAGACAATGGGGGTTGGCAAATGTAACAAGAGAGGAACTCCTGGTGATGAGTTCCTATGCTCAGGTTCACATTATGTACCACTTGGGATATCACCTTCTGGCTGAGTGGAACTGAGTCAATGGCAGAGACAGGAATGGGTCTCGCTAAGGCGCTACAGACGAAGCCAGGAGGAATCGATAAGAACGACTCCCTCTCCGCTACCAACTAGTATCGGTATAGTCTCCTTTTTCCATCTACCAGCACCTTGGCAGACAGTGTGAATGGAGACTTCGAAAAAAAAGAGATATAAACCATCTGGTCGTCTCCTTCCAAATGACCCGAGGGAGGCTGCATCTTAGACTGCGTATTTGTCCCGGAGCAATGTGGAAAAACTTTGATAAAATGATCAGCTTGACCACAATAAAAACAAGCTCCGCCTACTTGATGACCTGTAACTACAGGGGGTTTAACACGAGGGCCTACTGCCCCCAACTGCATAGCTTCATCACGTGGAGCCTCTTCAACAGGAATAGCCACAGGGGACAAAGTTGGTCCTGGTCTCTCCCTCAGACGTCTGTCTACCCTGATGGCTAGGGACATCTCAGCCTCCAGTGACTCAGGAGCGGTGTACTGAACCAGGGTGTCTTGCAGTTTGGCTGCCAAACCCAAGCAGAACTGACTCCTGAGGGCTGGGTCATTCCACTGGGTGTCAGTCGTCCATCTCCAAAACTCTGAGCAGTACTCCTCCACTGCTCGTGACCCCTGCTTGAATTTACAGAGATTTGACTCAGCAAGAGTCACCCTATCTGGTTCACCACACAGCTGAGCCAGAACAGCAAAAAACCCGTCCACCGACCGCAGCGATGGTGAATCGGTTGGGAGAGAGAAGGCCCAGGTCTGGGGATCTCCCTTAAGAAGGGAGATTATAGTCCCCACCCGCTGTTCCTCGCTCCCAGATAAATGGGGCCGAAGCCTGAAATAAAATTTACAGGCCTCTTTGAACACCAAGAATTTATCTCTTCCCCCAGAAAACCTATCTGGAAGCGATATCTTGGGTTCTGGTATGACCTGGGCGAGAGCTGATGCCAGATACCCCACAACCTGCTGCAGCTGCTCCACCACCTGCGTCCGCAGACCAGTGACCTCAGCTAAGATGGTTTGCATAAGCTGTGAGAAGGCATCTGCAGAGGATGTCTGAGACATATTGGCTCAGAGAAAAAAAAACAGTTGTGGGCCGTTTATAATGTCACGCTTGGGAGGTGAGAGAATCAGGTAACTTGATGGTGTGATGGGCAAAGGGGGTCAGGAGAGCCTAGTCTGACCCTGATGCTGAGGTCCCTGGCTTTCCCTGATCTCAAAGGTACCTCTGATGGTGAGGAGGTCCGAGCCATCACCCTGTACCCTAAACTCCTGATTAGCCCTAGGCTGAGGGCCCCTACCTCCGCCCATGGGTCAGGGATCATAGCTTCTCCCACGGCAATATAACTCCAGGAGAGGCTTCAGCACAGCAGCAAGACTTCTCAGCTCAATGACCAAAAGCCAACTAACTCTGTAAATGGTGTCTGACAGAGGAGAGGGAAAGCTATTTTAAGCCAGGGGGAGGGGAGTCCAGGTGAGTCACACTTCAACCACTCAACCAGCAGCTAAACATAATAGTGAATGCAGCTCTGGAGCACAACACAGGAGTCAGGACCTTTACAACAATCCCTCATGCAGCCCTTAAAGGAAAACAACACATACAGCATCATCCAGCGATGTCAGCGCAAACTAAGCGTGTGACAGTACCCCCTCTTCTAAAAGAGGCCTCTGGACTCGACTACCTACACATCCGAAATAACTCCACATCTCCTTCACCACTGATTGTAAGAGCAATGTGATCAGGACTCCTGTCTTGCAAGAGTTAATCCAATATGTGAATATTGGGTGAGGAGACTGGTCTGCTGGTCTGGTGAATGGGAGGCAACCACCAGGAATTAGATCTCAGAAGATAGTAATAGCTGCTGCACCCACCACTAACTCCAAAAAGGGAGAAAACAGGATTAAAAGGCAAAAAAGATGTACTGAGGCACTGCTAAGGCCCCCTTCACACCACGGTTTTTCCCTGATCAGGTTCGATCAGGTTTCTGTATCAAAACCAGAAGTGTCTCCAAAACTCAGAACAGGTGTCAATCTTTCAATTATAGTTTTTCTCTGCAAGTTCCTCTCCTGGTTCCTCTCCTGGTTTTGACACCACAACCTGATCGAACCTGATAAGGTAAAAACTGCAGTGTGAAGGGGGCCTAAGCACAAATACAGAATAAAAATTAAAATAAAAACTATTTATTAATACACACTACTTATTACATGGACAAACCACCCCCTTCCTCAGGTGCTGTACATATGATACAGGGATCATTGTATTTCTAGGTTGGACACAATAATCAAGTATTTAACAATTAAATATTTAACAATTATGGAAAATAATTAAAATACAACATTGATCAAAGAAATAAAAAAGGAATGGTATAGGAATATTGAGGGTATATTGAAAACATATATAAATATGCATAAATATACATAACCTATAATATTTTAGGTTTATATATATATATATATATATATATATATATATATATATATATATACATATGTTTTTAATATAATCTTAATATTATAATGTTAGTCACTTCTGCATTATATTTATTAGTATCCTTCTTTTATTTCTTTGACCATTATTGTATTTTAAATTATTTTCCACAATTGTAAATTATTTAGTTGTAGAATACTTGAACATTGCATCAACCCTATAAATAGAATGATCCCTCTATCATATGTACAGCACCAGAGGAAGGTGGCAGTTCATCCCTGTAATGCGTAGTGTAAATATTTGTTACTTAATATTTGGTAGCACACCATTTGGAATAAAACCCACAATTAATTGTTTCCCATAACCATCAACAAGCTTCTTACATCTGTCACCTGGAATTTTGGACTTCTCGCCTTTTGTGAACTGCTTCAGGTCTCATATTTGAAGGTACCTTCTTCAAACAGCAATTTTAAGATCTCTCCATAACTGTTCAATGGGATTTTGATCTGGACTAATTCCTGCCCTTTTCAGTTCTCTCCAGCGCTTTGTTTCCATCCATTTCTGGGAGCTTGTTGAAGTAAGTTGGGATTATTTTTCTTCTGGAAGATCCATGACGTAGGTTACAAACCCAGCTTTCTGACACTGGGTGTTATATTGTGACTCAAAATCCTTTGGGTATCTCTATAAGATCTACGGTATATTGGTCCTAACTGTCCACATTATGCATTGTCAGAAGGATTTTGGCTTACTCATGTACATTTTGGCAAAAGCAGTCTACTTTTTTATGTCTCTGTGCCAGGAGTGAGGTCCTTCTGGGTCTCCTACAATAGTGTTTAATTTCATTCAAATGTCCATGGTTAGTTTTCATTGACACTGATGCAACTGAGCCTGCAGGACAGCTTGAATCTCTTTGTAACTTGATTATTGCTGCTTATCAAACATTTAGTCTATTTTGTGTTGCAACCTCTCATCAATTTTTCTGTGCCATCCACATCCAGGGAGAGACAGTATCAAGAGTTGTCAATTTCTTGGTTATGTTGTGCACAAAAGAACATCAAGATCTCTGGATATAGATTTGTGACTTTGAGGTTGTTGATATTTTTCAACAATTTTGGTTCTAAAATCCTCAGATAGTTCTTTTCTTTCTTTTCTCTTTGCTTAATGAAACACATACAGACACACAATTTAAAAATGTAGTCGATGTCTCCTCTTTTTATCTGGTTTCAGGTGTAAATTAAATTTTCCCAACTTTTGTTACTTGCCACAGGTGAATTTGAATGAGCATCATATGCATTAAACAAAGTTGTTTATGCACAGTTTTGGAGTGTTGTCGAAAAACTTGTCTGGCCCATTTTGGGCATGTAGTGATTCTTTTCTCAGTGTTCTTTGTGCTGCTCCAATACACATAAATAAACGTGTAGGACCAAGAATATGTAATTGCAACAATTTTCTAGAAGAAATAATTAATTTCCAGGAACAATTTCAAAGTTGACTACACTCTCAGCCAAAACTCACTCTATCTATCTATCTATCTATCTATCTATCTATCTATCTATCTATCTATCTATCTATCTATCTATCTATCTATCCATCTATCTATCTATCTATCTCTCTAAAGAACAGAAAAAACTGCACAGCACTCACAGACACAATGTGAACTGGTGCCAGTCATGGAGCCAGATTCTTTGCACCCTCATCACCCACAGGTGGTCTTAGGTTGATATGGTGTCTGCCCACTTAGAAGTGGGATAGTGAGGACAAGGAGGGCAGGGATGCTGGCGTTAGGACTCATCAGACCTGGGGTCGCCTTGTCGCTGCTGATGAGCAAACGGACATTGGCCAATGTTTGTACTAAGTACCCCAAGATAATAAAAAACAAAGGTTTTTGAGTTATTTAAAAAAAACGTAAGGTTTTAATTTTTTCCTCAAATATATACTGCTCATTAGCATTTGTGCATCATTGGTAGTAACTGAGTGCTGCAGAGATTTTTTTCTAGTTATCTATCTATCTATCTATCTATCTATCTATCTATCTATCTACAGGATGGGCCATTTATATGGATGCACCTAATTAAGGCTAGGGTCACACATGCTATGCGTTTTTTTTGGTGCCTTAAAAATAAGCATGCATTTTTCCATGCTTTTTTACATTTCTGCATGTGTTTTTTAAGGTGTTTTATGACACCCTGCATTTTGCATGCGTTTTTGAATCAGCACCAAAAAATACTGCAAGCTGCATTATTTGGTGCGTTTTTAAAAACACATGCGTTTTTTTAACATGGGGCCCTATGGGAAACTCATGCGTTTTTATATGGCACTAAATGGTACCATATGTTTTTGCATGCGTTTTTCAAGGCAGCTCCTCACTTAAGCACAAAAACGCATGGCACTCTAGACATGCGTTTTTTCTATTGGGGCATGCGTTTTTTGCATGGGGGCCTATGGGTGCGTTTTTACATGCGTTTTTAAACAACGCAGGTCTCAAAAAAAGCAAGTGAAATATGCATGTGTGACCCTAGCCTAAAATGGGAGTGGTTGATGATATTAACTTCCTGCTCGTGGCACATTAGTATGTGGGAGGGGGAAGACTTTTCCAGATGGGTGGTGACCATGGCAACCATTTGAAGTCGGCCATTTTTGATCCAACTTTATTTTCTTCAATGTGAAGAGGGTCATGTGACACTTCCATCTGGAAACGTTTTCCCCCTCCCATATACTAATGTGCCACAAACAGGAAGTTAATATCACCAACCATTCCCATTTTATTTAGGTGCATCCATATAAATGGCCCACCCTGTGGATCTATCTATGAAGGTATTGCTCTAAGATTCTCATTGTAGTTTTTCTTGAACATAGACTATATCTTAATTCAGTAAAGTAAATGAAGAAGTATTGAAGGATTGCTTTTGAAAGCAAATAGAATGTAATGAAAAGAATTAATTGTCATAGTTCATGCATACAGTTTTGCAATATCTTGAATATGAGTAGCATTATTCATATTTAATGTCTCACCATAACACACTAATTGCTATTTCTTTTAACAGCAGGATACTCAATGTTGTTAAAGGTTTCATTTACAAGAATATATCAAACATTTGCGTTTAAGAAATTACGATTATTTTTTTTTATCTTTTATTTTTACATTCTTGATTTGTTACATTATTTTTATTTGTTTTAATTATCAAAATGTAGCTTTCAAGGCAGAGGTCAATGTATATGATGATTATTTTATATGTTATCTTTGAAATATATATATATTTATGTGGATTATAATCTTAATATAAAAATAGCAATTTTCAATTTGTTAATTAGTACACACTTGTATGTATGCTTTTGATGCCTTGTAATTTTCTGCCAAACTTGTGACCTGGTGTCCTGATGTCTCAGTCTATAAAAGGAAGCTTTGTAAGTTTTTAAACAAAGCCTATCTCCCTTGTGCTTCGTCTTTCTTCTCTTCCAGTCTTGAAGTAACTGTCCAGCTAGATGCAGAATACTAAAGCTACTTAAGGGAATAGAATTACATCTAAGTTTCTGGTCAGTATTAAAGCTGACTCATCTGAAATGAAAGACTGAGAAAATGTACAAAAGATCAAACTCATCTGAAAGTTAAGATTATTTTCCTTTGGATTGGTTTCTGGCATTTTATACTTCAGCCCATTTTTCATGTCTAATGACTAATATTGTCACTCAGGTCCTTTCAGGTTTATTGTGTAAACCATAAAAATAATATCGCTGAATCGCTATTGCACAATTAAAGTTAGTATTCTTTTCTTTTGCTTTTAATCTGTTGAGAAATAGCAAGAGGGACTAGTTGTGTGACAAAACAATGAAAACCATGCACTTCATGTATAGAGATCTCTTAGGGCCATTTCACATCTCTGGCTGGACTGCGTTTGCATTTCTATGTTTTTACAGCTAAAATCACATCCAAACGCAACCAAAACCACCCATGAGGTGCAATGCAAAATGCATGTCATTTTGCAAAAACGCAAAATGCAAGCATTTTTGCAAACGCAGCCCAAAATGCTGCATGCTGCGTTTAGAGCTGCATTGCAAAAATGCATGAGTTTTGTATTTTTGCAAGATGACATGCATTTTGCATTGCACCCTATGGGTGTCTTTTTGGTTGCGTTTGGATGTGATTTTATCGGTAAAAACATATAGCAATCCAAACACAGCCAAGCCTTAGATGTGAACTGAGCCTTACACGTATGCTACATAAAAAGTTAGAATAATTAATTTGAAATTTAAACTTAAGAGGAATAATAGAAATATTTGATAGTGATGTATAAATTGTTCAAAGCGATTTAATTTGTCTCAAATTTTGCAAAAATGTTGAGCAAAATGGTGAAAAAAAAACTCACAGCCTTCCTATTTCCATCTCTGCAGGCACGAGTGGAGACAGACAGAAGAAAATCCCAGTCCAAGAACAGTAGAAGGGAAGTTTGCAGTACAATAGTTCATCATGATGCCCAATTTCATCTGCTTTGGGGGTGGAAATTAACCCCCTTACCTCTGGTGTAACTGCAGCCTCAAGGGTTGCACCAATGATGTGTCCACCTCTCTCTAAATGCTCTATAAAGGAATATCACTGAGAAACATTATAGTGCTAATCCATCTTCGACAAATATAATTTGCTAACTTTGTTGTCTTTATTCTTGCACCAAAACATAAAAAAGATAACATGGGCTTTCCCCAAAAAATTCCATCAAGGTAAGAAATAATTGCTATTTTTAAATTGAAAGATGCAGTTTTGCTTTTTGTTCACATTGCAGGCTTTAGAATAAGAGTAGGCAGTTGTAGCTCCTGATTGATCTGAAAGATGAGACAAGACCTTCAAACATGATTGCCTGCATGAAAGTCTGGCATTCCACCATTGTCTTGCCTAAAGTAAAAGATATTTAAAATAAGGTCTATCAGGAAAAATATTCAAGATGTTCTTTCAAGCAAAACTCATAAGTAGAATCTGTAAATTTATACAAGCATTAAATCTTGAGAGTCAAAAATATGTTTGGCAGACAAATTTAGCTTTTTGACTGTCTGATATAAACTTCTAACAAGAGAGAGCAACAAAAACCTTATTAAAGGGATCCTGTCACCCCCCAAACACCTCCTAAGCTATCAAAACATGTCCTTGCAGCATATTATCACTAATCTCACACTCCTTTTGGCTCAGAAAAACATCCTGTAAAAGTGTAGCAAACCGTTTTATAACTTACTCATTAGTGATGATAATGAGCTGGGGCTATACTCTTTAGTCACTAAGGTGGGCCATCTTCATCCTAATATCACGCCTTAATAGGTGTGATATCCTTTTCATGTTGTAATCAGCGCCTCCCAGCTCTCCTAGGCGCTGCCTGGGCTGCAATGGAGCTGTAATGATGCCAATCACGTCATTTCCGGCATCAGGTGACGTCAGTACACCCACGCCATATGCGCAGTGTGGGGCTTGAAGCCTGAAGAGCGGCGCCGGTGTACTGACGTCACCCGATGACGAAAATGACGTGATTCGCGTCATTACAACCCCATTGCAGCCTAGGCAGAGCCCAGGAGAGCTGGGAGGCGCTGATTACAATATGCATTGAAGGTCACTCCTATTAAGGCGTGATATTAGGATGAAGATGGCCCACCTTAGTGACTAAAGAATATAGCCCCAGCTCATTATCATCACTAATGAGTAAGTTATAAAACGTTTTTCTACACTTTTACAGGATGCTTTTCTGAGCTAAAAGGAGTGTGAGATTAGTGATAGGATGCTGCAGGGACATGTTTTGATAGCTTAAGAGGTGTTTTGGGGGTGACAAGATCCTTTAAAATGTGTTAATTGTAGAAAACTATACTTTAAGAGTTTTGTCTTTCTAAATTAATCAGGATGGAACTGTAAAATAGATTCAACTGTAGAAGAAACTACTAAATGTGCACTACAAACAGAACATCCTTCAAACTATGACATAGTTCTTTCATGGTTGAAAGCCTTCCAGGTGATAGGAGAGTCTGAATGACCTCTTCAAAAAGTCTTTCACTAGTTAAGAATAGTCTTCATGCTGTAAGTTTTAGCATTAGGTGCAGTAACCCCATCTGAATTAGGAGTTGATAAAGTCTAAAAGCCATCCTTGAAAACCTTAACAAGTAAAAGCAAAAGGCACTAATTTAACATAATATAATTACATTGATAGCTTTCAGCACTAGTGGAATGGGAAGAAAAGCATCAATAGACGATGTAGAAATGTTGAATGTCTTATTAATTTCAAAATATAAGTTGATGAGTTTAACTGTTCCTAGCCAGTAAATGTAGCTGGTCTAATAGAAGACATCTTGGTTTAATTCTGTTCCTTGGTAAGTAAAATGTTGTTGATCAACAATTGTAATGGAACAATTCATATTGAACAATGGAGAACTGTTTCATTCATTTATACACAAGGAAATATTTATTGATTGCTTTTTACTACTTTGTTAGAAACAGACTGATGAAGAGTTGTTTCTACATATATTCAGTACTTTGTAATCTGTACCATAAACTGTATGCTACTGTGTTTCCCTGAAAATAACACAGGATCTTATATGAATTTTGGTCCAATAGATGCCTTAGGATTTATTTTCAGAGATGTCTTATTATTCCGTGAACAAGAATCTATATTTGTCCTTGAATAAAAAAACAACATTTATAAAAATGTAGTCATGACCAAAACCAAACCAAAGCCTTTGCTCTCCTGTCAGCAAACCATTCACAGATCCTGTATTCCAGCTCCGTGAATAAGAGTTGCTGACCTGATCCACACTTGTGTTTATTAGCATTTCCCTTGTAACCTGTTGACTGAGGTTATTCCACTAAATTATTCGGATATCCAATATCTTCTTTTTGTAGAAAGCAGCAAGATTTTCCCCTGAGAGTCCTCCATGATTTCTTTCCTGTACCTGATGGAATAATGCTTTCTTTTTGCACTCATATTGCCTGGAGGTCAAAATACAGTAGTTCCTAGTTTTTGATTTTTTGCTTCTTTATTAGTATTCAAGAGACTAAGGCTATGTGTCGACGGTGAGTTTTCATAATAATAATTGTAATATAATATCTATTAATTTCTATAGCACTATTAACTCCATAGCATTTTACATACATCAGTAATGCTGTCCCCATTGAGGCTCGCAATCTAAACATCCTATCAGTATGTCTTTACAATGTGGGAGGAAACTGAAGGAAACACACACAAACACGGGGATTTGTGAACCGGACAGTCCTGGATCCAGTTTCGGCCCCATAGTATTCCAATGGGGCTGGATGGAGCCGGATGGCAGCTATCTGCCATCTGGTTTCCATCTGTCCGGGAGAATCCGGGTGTATTCGGATTTTTCTCGCAGACACAGGAAAGCTTCTTGCAGCATTTTTGTGTCCGGGGCGAAAAATCAGCCCAAATAGGATCCTCCCGCATCCAGGGCAATCCGACGCTCCCTAACATGGGAGTCTATGGTGCCAGATTGCCCAGATCCGAGAGGATCCAGGAGGATCTGGGGAGGTATCCACTGTGAAGTGGTTCAGCACCATTTCAGCAGGGGACAGCTACCTCAGCTGCGCTCTGCAGCATCCAGCTCCAAATAGGACCGGAGGGCATATTAACCCTGCAGTTCTATTTGTCTGGAGCTGTCAGGCTGTGTCCAGTGCCTCCTGCAAGGCACAGGACAAAGTCTGACCGCCAAAAAATCGTGGTGTGAAGGGGGTCTTAAAATACCAATTTTTTTTCAGAGGACAAAAAAAGCTGTAAATCTGCAAAGAAAAAGGGTGACAAAAAACCACAGCAAAAATGTATATAAAAGTATCTAGCCTAACACTCATGTTTTTAAGGGAGGGATGATATTTTTAGATCTGATTTCAGATATAAACATGTAAACATAAGTAGCATATGTCCATAAAGAAAGAAGGAGGCGGCACTCATTGGACCGGTGAAGACAGGTTTCTTTATTCCAGTCGCGGTATTACATCAGGTGGAGGGTGCGGGGAGGGAGGTGCCAGGATGACGGACCCCGTTTCGAGTTGTGCTTACCCTTCAACAGATCCTGTAAGTAGCATACCTTGTTGTTGTTTTTTTTGCCCTCCTTTTTGCAATTTTTATTGTTAGGTAATTTTTAACATCTCAAGTTTTGTTAACATTAAGCATTTGCCCTAGATATGAATTTTTATATTTTTTTTATATTTTAAAGTGGATATTCAGTGCTAAAAGTAAAAAAACAAAATGGAAATTTTAGCAGTAAATTTCGTTAATGAATCAAAGGTAATGCATAAGTTTATGCATAAAAAATTATTCTTTCCATATTTTAAATATAGGATGTTTACTGCAATAATTAAATTTTAGATAACTTATTTAGCATGCAATTTGGAACAGAATAATTTCACAAAAATGTAAAAAAAAGTGATTAATTAAACTCGGTATTACTTCTTTGTATTACTTTACTTTCTACATGTTTTTGAGTCTTAAATTGCATCAAGGTGTGAACTATGATTTCTTTGCACACTATGAATATCCTGAAAGTATATTTGATAAAAATATTTTTTCTATTATCTAAGGATTGCTGTGAAAACCAAAATGTATTCAACTCATCTAAAATGAATGGTTTAAAAATGGATAAACTTTTTTTTAAAGTTCCAATAACACTGAAATGTAGAGATGAACGATGATCGATCGAACATGTTCGCCAATTCCAAATTCGACCTTTTTTGGGCTATGTTCGAGCCATTCGACGAAAGCAAACAATTTGCTAAAAATCCAATAATTCGAGGTTATGTTCGATAACAGTTCGTTGACCAAAAGCATTACTGACTTTTCACAGTAATGATTTTGTTTAACGTTATTATGAGTTTCAGTATCTAGGAGTAGTGGGCGGGAGAGGGGGGGTGGGGAGAGGTCTGTGGTCAAATAATGCAGATCTTCATTTTTTTTCCTTCCTGCACTTAGTGAGGGTGGTCTGGTGTGTCAGCCTTTCAGCATGCACAGAGCAAAGTGCACTTTTTGCACGCAACGGCTTGTATGGTTTGCTGGGTATGTCACATGTCCTTGCCATATAAAAAACAGCCATTTTCCCTCCTCACCATTTTCTCAGTTTTGGAGCTAAGTGTCAAACATCGCACTTCTGCTGTGTGCGCTACAGAGAAAGACAGTTGAATAGTGATTCCATTCCAAGTTAGATAGAGAGATAGTTAGTAGGATTACAGACTCCTTCCAAGACCAGCCCTTTTTAGGGCTTAAAAGCACTGTTTGCTAGGCAGGTCTGTTTCAGTGCTGTGTCGAAATCTACATAGATCCTGTGCTTTGCAAGCATTTTTTTACAGCATCTGGCCAAATCTAGCCAAGCAAAATCTTTTTGGCTAGTAGCACTGTGTGCCAGGCATGGGTGTAGCACTATTGTGAAGAAAGCTACACCTCCTGTGTTTACTAACCTTTTTTTACTGCATCTAGCAAAGCAAATCCTTTTTGGCTAGTAGCACTGTGTGCCAGGCAGGGGTGTAGCACTGCTGTGAAGAAAGCCACACCTCCTGTGAATACAAGTCTTTTTTTTTACTGCATCTAGCCAAGCAAATCCTTTTTGGAAAGTAGCAGTGTGTCGCAGGAACTGGTGTAGCTCTCCTGTGAAGAAAGCTACACCTACTGTGAATACAAGCCTTTTTTTACTGCATCTAGCCAAGCAAATCCTTTTTGGCTAGTAGCAGTGTGTGCCAGGCAGGGGTGTAACAATACTGTGAAGAAAGCTACACCACCTGTATTTGCAAGCCATTTTTTACTGCATCTAACCAAGCAACTTTTTTTTGGCTAGTAGCAGTGTGTGCCAAACAGGGGTATAGCACTGCTGTGAAGAAAGCTACACCACCTGTGAATACAAGCCTTTTTTTTACTGCATCTAGACAAGCAAATCCTTTTTGGCTAGTAGCAGTGCGTCTCAGGCTGGGGTGTAGCACTGCTATGAAGAAGGCTACACTTCTTGTGTTTACAAGCCTTTTTGTTACTGCATCTAGCCAAGCAAATCCTTTATGGCTAGTAACATTGTGTGCCAGGCATGGGTGTAGCACTGCTGTGAAGAAAGCTTTACCTCCTGTGTTTACAAGCCTTTTTTTTTTACTGCATCTAGCCAAGCAAATCATTTTTGGTTAGTAGCAGTGTGTGCCAGGCAGGGGTGTAGCACTACTGTGAAGAAATCTACACCTCCTTTGTTTACAAGCCTTTTTTTTACCGCATCTAGCCAACCAAATCCTTTTTGGCTAGTAGCAGCTGTCGTCCAGTGTTCTGTTGAAATCCACTGCCACACAGCGCAGAAAACCCTTTTGTGTTGCATCTGCCCAAACCTACTTACCAAACTCTGTTTAAGGTAGTACCACTGTTTGGCTAGGTAGCTGTGGTCCAGTGTTCTGTTGAAATCTACCACCACACAGTGCAGAAAGCTCTTTTGTATTGCATCTGCCCAATCCTAGTTACCAAAATCTATTTAGGGTAGTAACACTGTTTGGATTGGTAGCTGTTGTCCAGAGTTCTGTTGAAATCTACCGCCACGCAGCGCAAAAAACCCTTTTGTATTGCATCTGCCCAATCCTAGTTACCAAAATCTATTAAGGGTAGTACCACAGTTTCACTAGGTAGCTGTGGTCCAGTGTTTTGTTGAAATTTACCACCACACAATGCAGAAAACCCTTTTGTATTGCATTTGCCCAAACCTTCTTACCAAAATCTATTTAGGGTAGTACCACTGTTTGGCTAGGTAGCTGTGGTCCAGTGTTTTGTTGAAATCTACTGCCACAGTATAGAAAACTCTTTTGTATTGCATCTGCCCAATCCTAGTTACCAAAATATATTTAGGGTAGTAACACTATTTGGATTGGTAGCTGTTGTCCAGAGTTCTGTTGAAATCTACCACCACGCAGCGCAGAAAACTCTTTTGTATTGCATCTGCCCAATCCTAGTTACCAAAATCTGTTAAGGGTAGTACCACAGTTTGACTAGGTAGCTGTGGTCCAGTGTTCTGTTGAAATTTACAATCACACAGCGCAGAAAACCCTTTTGAATTGCGTCTGTCCAAACCTACTTACCAAAATCTATTTAGGGTCGTACCACTGCTTGGCTAGGTAGCTGTGGCCCAATGTTTTGTTGAGATCTACCACCACACAATGCAGAAAACCCATTTGTATTGCATTTGCCCAAACCTACTTACCAAAATCTATTTAGGGTAGTACCACTGTTTGGCTAGGTAGCTGTGGTCCAGTGTTTTGTTGAAATCTACCGCCACAAAGCACAGAAAACACTTTTGTATTGCATCTTCCCAATCCTACTTACCAAAATCTTGTTTTTTGCGGGACGAGTTGTACTTTCATAGGCAATAATTTATTTTACCATATAGTGTACAGGAAAATAGCAAAAAAATTCTAAATGCAGTGAAATTGCATAAAAAGTGCAATGACACATTTGTTTTTTGGGTATTTTAGTCGCCATGTTCACTATATGGTAAAACCGAAGTGACAGGGTGATGCCTTGCTTCAATACGAGTTCGTAGACACCCAACATGTATACCTTTACTGGTATTTAGGTGGTAAAAAAAATTCAGAAGTTTGAAAAAAAAAAAATGGACTTTTTGCGCCATGTTCTGCGACCCGTAGCGTTCTCATTTTTCGGGATCTGGGGCTGGGTGACAGCTTATTTTTTGCGTCTGGAGCTAATGTTTCTAATTATACCAATTTTGGGGGGATCCGCAGTTTTGATCACCCGTTATTGCATTTTATAACAATAACGCGGCAACCAATAAACAGGAATTTGGCGTTTGAACCATCTTTTCCGTTACGGAGTTCACAGCTCTCATTAACGGATTTAATAGGATGATAGATCGGGCGATTCTGAACGCGGCGATACCAAACGTGTATTTTTTTTTATATACTTTTATTGTGATTGGGAGTAAGGGGGGTGATTTGAACTTTTATATATTTTTTTTTTACAGGTTTTTAAAAACTTTATTTTTTCACTCATTCTTATTTTTACACTGCCTCTTTAAGAGGCACCTTGCTGCACAGTCCAATTGCTTCTGGGAGATACAGATGAGCTGCAGCTCATCTTTATCTCCCAGAATCGCGCACCTGCCAACCACAGCAGGAAACTGCTCTGTGACAGCATCCGGGGTCTAGCTAGGACCCCGGGCTGTCATGTGAGCGCCGGAGATCCCGCGATACTATCGTGGGATCTCCAGAGCAGGCGGGGAACAGCGCGTTCCCCGCCGCAGCCGCCTTGGATCCCGCTGTCAGTGATTGATGGTGGGATCCAAGGGGTTAACAGCGCTGATCTGATCCTGGATCCGATCGGTGCTGTTACCCCGACATCTCAGCTGATTAGATCAGCTGAGATGTTGGGGCTTTGATGTGAGCTCCGCGCCGGATCTCACATCAAACACCCCTTACCGGCCCATGACGTCCTCCTACGTAATAGGTCGGGAAGGGGTTAAGGAGGACTGCACCATATTGAAGGGAGAATGGATGGGATCATATATTGCAAGATTTTGGCCAACAACCTATTTCCTTCAGTAAGAGCATTGAAGATAGGTCATGGCTGGATCTTCAAGCATGACAATGACCCAAAGCACACAACCAGAAAAACTAAGGAGTTGATTTGTAAGAAGCATTTCAAGGTCCTGAAGTGGCCTAGCCAGTATCCAGACCTATTCTCAATACAAAATCTTTTGAGGAAGCTAAAGCTGTATGATTTCCACTGACAGCCCCAAAATCTGAAAGATCTGGAGAAGTTCTGTATGAAGGAGTGGACCAAAATCTATGCTGAAGTGTGTGAAAACTTGGTAAGGAACTACAGGTGGCATCTGGCCTCTGTAAATGCAAAGAATTGATTCAATTATAAAGGTCTGTTTTTCTATTGTATGAAATACTTATTTTATGCAATAAAATGCAAATAATTATGTAAAAATCATAAAATGTGATATTCTGGAGAGGAGAAAGGCTAGTAAGGGGGAAGCCAATTAATTGTGAATTACGATAATCAACCACAGGAGTGGATCAAGGCCACGATGAGTGTTTTTATTTTTTCCATGGTGAGGAAGGGGTAGATTCTAGAGATATTCTTCATGTGCAAGCGATAAGTGGGGGCAAGAAATTGTATAAAGGAGGTGAAGGAAATATTGGTGTCAGACATGACACCCAGACAGCGAGCCTGCTGCCTAAGCATTATCGTTGTTTCAAATACTTAGAGGGAATTGTCATATTTAAGGAGTTTAGTAGATGGCATGAGCAGAAGAAGTTCATGTTTGGGAAGGTTTAGTTTCAGGTAGATAGCAAAAATGATCTTAGAATCCTCAAACAGAGAGTCACTGGGATTTTGCAGTACAGCATGGTTGGGTCAGGGGATGAAGTATATAGGTAAATATGGTACTAAAAGCCACATTTGTTGTTGCCTGTCCAACTGGGGCTGTATAGAAAGAGAAGAGGGCCAAGAACTGAACCCTGAAGGACCCCAATAGTGAGAGGAAGAGAAGAATATCAAACAAACAAAATCAAACTCGAGAGGTAAAGCTTTGCATTCTAGCTCCAGAAACACAAGTGATATTGTAAGCGCTAAGGTGACAATAGACAGGACTCGGCTCATTCAATTATTACCTCTCGGCTTTATTGGTTCAGTATAAGGATCCCTTTAGCCACAACGCGTTTCAGCGCCAATTGCGCCTTTCTCAAGTGATCACTTGAGAAAGGCGCAATTGGCGCTGAAACGCGTTGTGGCTAAAGGGATCCTTATACTGAACCAATAAAGCCGAGAGGTAATAATTGAATGAGCCGAGTCCTGTCTATTGTCACCTTAGCGCTTACAATATCACTTGTGTTTCTGGAGCTACAATTATATCTTCCCCGCCGGGAAGCGTGATACACAGCAGCTTTGGATCGATAGGACCTGGCAGACGTCACAACATCACTCCCCCTGAGCTGTCACGTGCACCGAGATCCACCCAGATTACGTACATTTTCCACCTTGCCGCTCGGAGCCCATGAGGAGAGCCCAGCTGGGAGAATTCTAAACCCACAATCCAGTTGTGCGGTCAGGCACAACAGGAGAAGGTGAGCAGAGGGGATCTTTGACCGACCCCACACTATATTTCAAGCAGTTTGGCACAAATCTATTTGTTTTTTTTGTAAGCTTTGCATTCTGGCATCCTTTATACAAGCTACTTTGCACCCTGTCCAGAGAGTCCACATAGACTAAGTAATCAAGAAATCAGATGTGTTGAAAAGTCACATGATCAATAGTAATTCAACAACATATAGTAAGTAGGGATGGGCGAATCTACTCTCTAGGACTCGTTACTCGGCGAGTAGTAAGGGACTCGCAGGACTCGGTACTCTGCGAGTTTCCCAGCGTTTACTCGCACGAGTCCAATGCAAATCAATGGCAAACGCTGACAAAACTAGGATTGCCATTGTTTGCATTAGACTCGGCTACTGTGCCAGTGATAGCAGGGAAACTCTCAAAGTAACTGCTGTTACATTGCGAGCCGAGTCCAGCTGTCTTCTCTGTGCAGGCTGCCAGCTCCAGGGTCCTAGAGCCCGCCTGCTCACACATGATGTAGCAGAGCTGAGATTGTTCTCAGTCTGCTCATTCCCTGTGCATAGACATCTATATCTATGCACAGGGGATGTAGCAGAGGAGGACATCGCGTTTTGGACTACGTCGGACGGAAGAGGATTTTTTGAATTAAAGATGGAGTCCCTAATGGCTTTTTTTTTTTATTTCAAATAAAACATTTTCTCTGTGTTGTGTTTTTTTAACCCTTTATTGGAGATTCTTAGTGGCTGGTCAAAAGTGGCCTGACATTAAGATTCTCGGGCTTAATACCAGCTTGTATAACAAAGCTGGTATTAACCCCTTTATTACCCAGCGTGCCACCGCCACCAGGGCCGCTGGAAGGCGGGGTTCAGCGCCAGAGGATGGTGCTTCAATGAACGTGCCATCTTCTGGGGCTGCGGGCTGCAATTTGCAGCGGGGGGTGCCCAGAAAGCTTGGGCATCCCTGTGCTGCGGATTCCAGCCCCAGCTGCTTAGCTGTTACCTGGCTAGACATTGAAATTGCGCGGAGCCCCACGCATTTTTTTTTTATTATTTCATGAATTTCAGAGTCAGAGTCTCAGAGTCAGAGTCTCAGAGTCAGAGTCTCAGAGTCAGAGTCTCAGAGTCAGAGTCTCAGATTCAGAGTCACTCCCTCAGAGCCAGAGTCAGAGTCTCAGAGTCAGAGTCTCAGAGTCAGAGTTTTAGAGTCAGAGTGTCAGATCAGAGTCTCAGAGTCAGAGTCTCAGAGTCAGAGTCAGAGTCTCAGAGTCAGAGTCTAAATAGAGTCCATCAGAGTCCAGAGTCAGAGTCTCAGAGTCAGAGTCTCAGAGTCAGAGTCTCAGAGTCAGAGTCAGAGTCTCAGATCAGAATCTCAGAGTCAGAGTCTCAGAGTCAGAGTCTCAGAGTCAGAGTCTCAGAGTCAGGTCAGAGTCTCAGAGTCAGAATCTCAGAGTCAGAGTCTCAGAGTCAGAGTCTCAGAGTCAGAGTCTCAGAGTCAGAGTCCAGAGTCTCAGAGTCAGAATCTCAGAGTCAGAGTCTCAGAGTCAGAGTCTCAGAGTCAGAGTCAGAGTCTCAGAGTCAGAGTCTCAGAGTCAGAGTCTCAGAGTCAGAGTCTCAGAGTCAGAGTCTCAAGTCAGAGTCTCAGAGTCAGCAGTCAGAGTCTCAGAGTCAGAGTCAGAGTCTCAGAGTCAGAGTCTCAGAGTCAGAGTCAGAGTCTCAGAGTAGAGTCTCAGAGTCAGAGTCAAGTCAGAGTCTCAGAGTCAGAGTCTCAGAGTCAGAGTCTCAGAGTCAGAAGTCTCAGAGTCAGAGTCTCAGAGTCAGAGTCTCAGAGTCAGAGTCTCAGAGTCAGAGTCAGGTCAGAGTCTCAGAGTCAGAGTCAGTCAGAGTCTCAGAGTCAGAGTCTCAGAGTCAGAGTCTCAGAGTCAGAGTCTCAGACTCAGAGTCAGAGTCAGATCAGAGTCAGAGTCAGAGTCAGAGTCAGAGTCTCAGAGTCAGAGTCAGAGTCTCAGAGTCCAGAGTCAGAGTCTCAGAGTCAGAGTCAGAGTCTCAGAGTCAGAGTCTCAGAGTCAGAGTCAGAGTCTCAGAGTCAGAGTCTCAGAGTCAGAGTCTCAGAGTCAGAGTCTCAGAGTCAGTCAGAGTCTCAGAGTCAGAGTCTCAGAGTCAGAGTCAGAGTCTCAGAGTCTCAGAGTCAGAGTCTCAGAGTCAGAGTCTCAGAGTCAGAGTCTCAGAGTCAGTCAGAGTCTCAGAGTCAGAGTCTCAGAGTCAGAGTCAGAGTCAGAGTCTCAGAGTCAGAGTCCTCAGAGTCAGAGTCTCAGAGTCTCCAGAGTCAGAGTCTCAGAGTCAGAGTCTCAGAGTCAGAGTCAGAGTCTCAGAGTCTCAGAGTCAGAGTCTCAGAGTCAGAGTCTCAGAGTCAGAGTCTCAGAGTCAGAGTCAGAGTCTCAGAATCAGAGTCAGAGTCTCAGAGTCAGAGTCTCAGAGTCAGAGTCTCAGAGTCAGAGTCAGAGTCTCAGAGTCAGAGTCAGAGTCTCAGAGTCAGAGTCTCAGAGTCAGAGTCTCAGAGTCAGAGTCTCAGAGTCAGAGTCAGAGTCTCAGAGTCAGAGTCAGAGTCTCAGAGTCAGAGTCTCAGAGTCTCAGAGTCAGAGTCTCAGAGTCAGAGTCTCAGAGTCAGAGTCTCAGAGTCAGAGTCAGAGTCTCAGAGTCAGAGTCTCAGAGTCAGAGTCAGAGTCTCAGAGTCAGAGTCTCAGAGTCAGTGTCTCAGAGTCAGAGTCAGAGTCTCAGAGTCAGAGTCAGAGTCTCAGAGTCAGAGTTTCAGAGTCAGAGTCTCAGAGTCAGAATCACAGAGTCAGAGTCTCAGAGTCAGAGTCTCAGAGTCAGAGTCTCAGAGTCAGAGTCAGAGTCTCAGAGTCAGAATCTCAGAGTCAGAGTCTCAGAGTCAGAGTCTCAGAGTCAGAGTCAGAGTCTCAGAGTCAGAGTCTCAGAGTCATAGTCTCAGAGTCAGAGTCTCAGAGTCAGAGTCAGAGTCTCAGAGTCAGAGTCAGAGTCTCAGAGTCTCAGAGTCAGAGTCTCAGAGTCTCAGAGTCAGAGTCAGAGTCTCAGAGTCAGAGTCAGAGTCTCAGAGTCAGAGTCAGAGTCTCAGAGTCAGAGTCTCAGAGTCAGAGTCTCAGAGTCTCAGAGTCAGAGTCAGAGTCTCAGAGTCAGAGTCAGAGTCTCAGAGTCAGAGTCAGAGTCTCAGAGTCTCAGAGTCAGAGTCTCAGAGTCAGAGTCTCAGAGTCAGAGTCTCAGAGTCAGAATCTCAGAATTTCATGAAATAATTTAAAAAAAATGCGTGGGGCTCCGCGCAATTTCTATGTCTAGCCAGGTACAGCTAAGCATCTGGGGGCTGGAATCCGCAGCGCAGGGATGCCCAAGCTTTCTGGGCACCCCCCGCTGCAAATTGCAGCCCGCAGCCGCCCCAGAAGATGGCGCGTTCATTGAAGCGCCATCCTCTGGCGCTGAACCCCGCTCTTCCAGCGGACCTGGTGGCAGTGGCACGCTGGGTAATAATGAGGTTAGGGCCAGCTTTGTATTATCAGCTGGCCTTAAGCCCGAAATTTATGGCGGTCACGCCAATATTAGACATGACCGCCATGAATTTCTATTAAATTGTTTTAAAAAAAACACAACCGAGAGAAAAATTTTTTTAAAAATAAAAAAAAAAGCCATTAGGGACTCCATCTTTAATTAAAAAAATCCTCTTCTGTCCGACGCAGTCCAAAACGCGATGTCCTCTCTGCTCATCCCTGTGCATAGATATAGATGTCTATGCACAGGGAATGAGCAGACTGAGAACAATCTCAGCACTGCTACATCATCTCTGTGCACAGACATTCATGTCTGTACACAGGGAATGAGCAGACTGAGAACAATCTCAGCACTGCTACATCAGGCAGCAGGCGGGCTCTAGGACCCTGGAGCTGCGGCAGCCAGCACACAAAGCAGACAGGACTCTTATCTTTGCGAGTTTCCCAGCGATTACTTGCAAAGTAAACTAGTCCAATGCAAATCAATGGCAATGCGAGTGTCTGACAAAACTAGGATTGCTTCAGGCTGAAGCTTCCGAGACACATCTGTGATTTGTAAATCGCACACACTCGCTATTACTCGCTTCCCCATTCATTAACATTGGACTCGCTAGACTCGCAACGAGTAGCGAGTCCTGTGCTCGGACTCGCTAGAGTCAAGCGATTCCGAGTAATTTAGGATTCGCCCATCACTAATAGTAAGATAAAATCCAATGAATGAATGAATGGACAACACAATAAATGGTTATAGACAGAAAATCACAAGAAAGATGAATGTTTTCATTGTTTAACAAAAATAATAAAAATGTCATGTTTGGTATTTAAATATGTTGCATTTCATTAGCTAATTATTATTTAACCTATTAAAACCAATTTTGTTTGTTCTTTGATCCCCCACTTATTTCAAGAGCCATAACTCTTTCATTTTTCTTTCAATTTCATCCATGTGAGGGCATGTTATTTATGGATCTAGTTGTTCTTTTATGGTGTAATTGTAAGTGGAAAAAAAACTTCCAGGTGTGATGATATAAAAAAAAGTGCAATTCTGCAATAGTTTTTTTTTTTTTTTTACAACGTTCCTTATACCATAGAATTATACCAAATATGTATAGTTTTAAGTGTGGAAAAAATCAGAAATATTAAAATAAAAATCTTTCTTCTTTCACTACTTTCATAGAGTTGTAACATTTTACATGTTTGGGATATGGAGCTGTGTAAAGGCTTGTTATTTGTGCCATGACCTGATGTTTTTATTAATATTATTTTGTGGTATATATGATGTTCTGAATGCCTGTCATTACATTTTCTCTCTGCAAAAACTGCAATTTTAATGCTTTTTTTATTACGCTGTTTATCTATTACTAGATGGTGGCCCGATTCTAAAGAATTGGGTAGTCTAGAATCCATATATAGTTTATTTACTAATAGTTAGGGGAGTGTGGTGAAATGAATTGTGTGTATACACATGGCTCAGTGGGTAGCAGAGTATACGGTGGCTCAGTGGTTAGCACTGCGCGGTGGCTCAGTGGTTAGCACTGCGTGGTGGCTCAGTGGTTAGCACTGCGTGGTGGCTCAGTGGTTAGCACTGCGTGGTGGCTCAGTGGTTAGCACTGCGTGGTGGCTCAGTGGTTAGCACTGCGCAGTCGCTCAGTGGTTAGCAGTGAGTGCGGTGGCTCAGTGGTTAGCAGTGAGTGCAGTGGCTCAGTGGTTAGCAGTGAGTGCGGTGGGTCAGTGGTTAGCAGTGAGTGCAGTGGCTCAGTGGTTAGCAGTGAGTGCGGTGGCTCAGTGGTTAGCAGTGAATGCGGTGGCTCAGTGGTTAGCAGTGAGTGCGGTGGCTCAGTGGTTAGCAGTGAGTGCGGTGGCTCAGTGGTTAGCAGTGAGTGCGGTGAGATTGGTCAGGGCAGCGCTGTGGGCAGAGTGGTCAGCGCAGCGCCGTGGGCAGAATGGTCAGTGCAGCGCCGTGGGCAGAGTGGTCAGCGCAGCGCCGTGGGCAGAGTGGTCAGCGCAGCGCCGTGGGCAGAGTGATCAGCACACACATACATACACACATACACACACTCCGCTATAGTTACCACCGACCCTGCGTCTTCCCCGCCGCCTGGATCCTGAGCCGACATGTCGCCGCCCCCGGACGACTGGATCCAATATGGTGTCCGGGAAGTTTGGCGAGACTTCTTGGACGCTATATTGGATACAATAATTATAAGAAAATCCATCACTTAACAGTGATTGTCTGCACCCATAGTTACCATGGGGAAACAAAGCATCCTCATATATATCATTGATTCACCAGGAAAAGAGGATTTAATTGCATATATTTTTTATTTATTCATGAAATGGACTTACAACAGGATAAACACATACAGGACACATAACATTGCACAGCCCCGGATTCTCACATAATCATTTAGGTCATATACTTTATAGCCAGCACATAATTTATTGCACAACCCGAAGTCTCAGCAGTAAAACCACCTATCACAACAAGTGACAGCCCAAATCAAGGGTATATACAAGTGTATAGTGGTTCAGAGGACCAGGAAAAGGTGCAAAGTAAAAGTGCAGATGCATTCATTACCTGCCTAGAGAGGAGACCAGGACCGCTGTGGGATGGACCCCAACAGCCGTTTCGCAGGCTACACTGCCTGCTTCTTCCCCCCCGAAGAAGCAGGCAGTGTAGCCTGCGAAACGGCTGTTGGGGTCCATCCCACAGCGGTCCTGGTCTCCTCTCTAGGCAGGTAATGAATGCATCTGCACTTTTACTTTGCACCTTTTCCTGGTCCTCTGAACCACTATACACTTGTATATACCCTTGATTTGGGCTGTCACTTGTTGTGATAGGTGGTTTTACTGCTGAGACTTCGGGTTGTGCAATAAATTATGTGCTGGCTATAAAGTATATGACCTAAATGATTATGTGAGAATCCGGGGCTGTGCAATGTTATGTGTCCTGTATGTGTTTATCCTGTTGTAAGTCCATTTCATGAATAAATAAAAAATATATGCAATTAAATCCTCTTTTCCTGGTGAATCAGCTATATTGGATACAGTAGTTCGGGGGCGGCGACATGTCGACTGAGGATCCAGGCGGCGGACGCAGGGCCGGTGGTAAGTATAGCAGAGTGTGTGTGTGTGTGTGTGTATGTGTGTGTACAAAGTGAGGGAAGTGCAGACAAAGTGAGGGAAGTGCGGACAAAGTGAGGGTAGTGCGGACAAAGTGAGGGAAGTGCAGACAAAGTGAAGGAAGTGACTACATCCACACATATATACACATACTGTACATTGCATATGGAGGGGTGAGGAGAGCGGAGGCTGGAGGAGTGAGGAGGGGTGAGGAGAGCGGAGGCTGGAGGGGTGAGGAGGGGTGGGGAGAGCGGAGGCTGGAGGGGTGAGGAGAGGGGAGGCTGGAGGGTTGAGAAGGGTGAGAGAGAGGGGAGACTGGAGGGGTGAGGAGAGGGGAGGCTGGAGGGCAGAGGACAGGGGAGGCTGGAGGGCAGAGGACAGGGGTGGCTGGAGGGCAGAGGACAGGGGAGGCTGGAGGGCAGAGGACAGGGGAGGCAGGAGGGCAGAGGAAAGGGGAGGCTAGAGGGCAGAGGACAGGAGAGGCTGGAGGGCAGAGGCTGGAGGGCAGAGGCTGGAGAGGAGAGGCTGGAGGGCAGAGGCTGGAGGGCAGAGGCTGGAGGGCAAAGGCTGGAGAGCAGAGGCTGGAGGGCAGAAGCTGGAGGGCAGAGGCTGGAGGGCAGAGGCTGGAGGGGAAAGGCTGGGGGAGAGGCTGGAGAGGAGAGGCTGGAGGGCAGAGGCTGGAGTGGAGAGGCTGGAGGGCAGAGGCTGGAGGGCAGAGGCTGGAGGGGAGAGGCTGGAGGGCAGAGGCTGGAGGGCAGAGGCTGGAGGGCAGGGGCTGGAGGGCAGAAGCTGGAGGGCAGAGGCTGGAGGGCAGAGGCTGGAGGGAGAGGCTGGAGGGGTGAGGAGCGGTGGGGAGAGCGGAGGCTGGAGGGCAGAGGCCGGAGGGGAAAGGCTGGAGGGGAGAGGCTGGAGGGCAGAGGCTGGAGGGGTGAGGAGGGGTGGGGAGAGCGGAGGCAGGAGGGGAGAGGCTGGAGGGGAGAGGCTGGAGGGGAGAGGCTGGAGGGCAGATGCTGGAGTGGAGAGGCTGGAGGGCAGAGGCTGGAGGGCAGAAGCTGGAGGGCAGAGGCTGGAGGGGAGAGGCTGGAGGGGAGAGGCTGGAGGGCAGAGGCTGGAGGGGTGAGGAGCGGTGGGGAGAGCGGAGGCTGGAGGGGAGAGGCTGGAGGGGAGAGGCTGGAGGGCAGATGCTGGAGTGGAGAGGCTGGAGGGCAGAGGCTGGAGGGCAGAGGCTGGAGGGGAGAGGCTGGAGAGCAGAGGCTGGAGGGCAGAGGCTGGAGGGGAGAGGCTGGAGGGCAGAGGCTGGAGGGGAGAGGCTGGAGGGCAGAGGTTGGAGGGGTGAGGAGGGGTGGGGAGAGCGGAGGCTGGAGGGCAGAGGCTGGAGGGCAGAGGCTGGAGGGCAGAGGCTGGAGAGGAAACGCTGGAGGGCAGAGGCTGGAGGGGAGAGGCTGGAGGGGAGAGGGGTGGAGGGCAGAGGTTGGAGGGCAGAGGCTGGAGGGGAGAGGCTGGAGAGCAGAGGCTGGAGGGGAGAGGCTGGAGGGGAGAGGCTGGAGGGCAGAGGCTGGAGGGGAGAGGCTGGAGGGCAGAGGTTGGAGGGATGAGGAGGGAACTTTGAATTTCAAATATGGTGCCGTGCCCCGCCCCACTCTTCTCATTGGTCACTCGCGCCTGGCGCCGACCAATGAAAAGAGCGCCGCGAAAGACGGCACCATCTTAAAAGTTTTTTTTTTTACTTCTTAGATTTTGAAACATGGCGCCATGCCGTGGCTTGAATCTGATTGGTCGTTCGCAAGCGAGCGACCAATCAGAATGGCGGCGGCGGTATCGGGCAAATCCCGGCTGGCTTGCGGCTCCCCGGAGGTGAGCCACGGATATGGCCGGCACGGAGATCCCCGGCTCGCTCCGCCGGCGCGAGGTAGCCGGGAGGCGAGGTCGGCTCCCGGCTACCTCGCGCCCGCTCCGCCTTCACGTGGATCCGCGAGCCAACCTCCTCCAGGGTGGACCAAGATGTTGGCCCTAAGCAGAGCGGACCTCAGGAAGGTCCGCTGCGCTTAGGGCCGAGCTCCGGCGGACAGAGCGGCCGCAAGGTAGCCGGGGTCGGCTCCCGGCTACCTTACGCCGGCGGAGCGGGCGCGAGGTAGCCGGGAGCCGACCTCGCCTCCCGGCTACCTCGCGCCGGCGGAGCGAGCCGGGGATCTCCGTGCCGGGCATATCCGCGGCTCACCTCTGGGGAGCCGCGAGCCAGCCGGGATTTGCTCTAACCGCCGCCGCCATTCTGATTGGTCGCTCGCTTGCGAGCGACCAATCAGATTCAAGCCGCGGCACGGCGCCATGTTTCAAAATCTAAGAAGTAAAAAAAAAAATTTTTAAGATGGCGCCGATTTCGCGGCGTTCTTTTCATTGGTCGGCGCCAGACGCAAGCGACCAATGAGAAGAGTGTAGCGGGGCACGGCGCCATATTTGAAATCCAAAGTTCCCCCTGGATTTCAAATATGGCGCTGTGCCCCGCCCCACTCTTCTCATTGGTCGCTCGCACTTGGCGGCGAAAAATGAAAAGAGCGCCGCAAAAGACGGCGCCATCTTAAAAATAATTTTTTTTACTTCTTAGATTTTGAAACATGGCGCCATGCCGCGGCTTGAATCTGATTGGTCGCTTGCAAGCGAGCGACCAATCAGAATGGCGGCAGCGGTACCAGGCAAATCCCGGCTGGCTCGCGGCTCCCCGGAGGTGAGCTGCGGATATGCCGACACGGAGATCCCCGGCTCGCTCCGCCGGCGCGAGGTAGCCGGGAGGCGAGGTTGGCTCCCAGCTACCTCGCGCCCGCTCCGTCCGCCAGAGCTCGGCCCTAAGCGCAGCGGACCTTCCAGAGGTCTGCTCTGCTTAGGGCCCCATTTTGGTCCACCCTGAGCGGGCGTAGGTAATGCTGGTGATGTCACTTATCTCCGGACATTTTTCTCCGGACAGAACATTTATCTCCGGACAAAGCCACGGAAGTTGGCTTTTGTCCGGAAGTAGAATTCTAGGCAATTGTATAATAGATAATAAAACCCTAAGGCTACTTCCGTCAGGATGTAACGGTATGCTACGTCACATCCTGGCTGAAGTAGCCTGGACACCCACTGTGTGCCCGCACACATACACACACACAAACACACACACATACACACACACAAACACACACACATACACACTATCGGCTATACTTACCACCGACCCTGCTTCTTCCCCACCACTGCCTGGATCCTCTTGCCTCCGCCGCCGACCGCCGACCTGTCGCCGCCCCCGGAGGAGTGGATCCAATATGGCGTCCGGGAAGTCTCATAAGAGTTCCCGGACGCCATTTTGGAAGAAACATGTCGCCGGGACGGAGGAGTGGAGGCAAGATGGTGGGGACGGCAGAGCGAAGATGCGGCGGCGGGGAAGACGATGACCCGGTGGAAAGTATGGCAGGCTGATTGCCTCCGTCCTCTGCTGACCACTCTGCCCACCGCACTGCGCTGACCACTCTGCCCACTGCACTACGCTGACCACTCTGCCCACGCACTGCGCTGACCACTCTGCCCCACCGCGCTGACCACTCTGCCCCACCGCACTGCACTGACCACTCTGCCCCACCGCACTGCGCTGACCACTCTGCCCCACCCCACTGCGCTGACCACTCTGCCCCACCCCACTGCGCTGACCACTCTGCCCCACCCCACTGCGCTGACCACTCTGCCCCACCGCACTGTGCTGACCACTCTGCCCCACCGCACTGTGCTGACCACTCTGACCCACCGCACTGCGCTGACCACTCTGTCCCACCTCACTGTGGTGACCACTCTGCCCCACCGCACTGCGCTGACCACTCTGCCCAACTGCACTGCGCTGACCACTCTGCCCCACCGCACACACTGCTAACCACTGAGCCACCATACTGTGCTAACCACTGAGCCACCGTACAGTGCTAAACACTGAGCGACCATACTTTGCTAACCACTGAGCCACCACGCAGTGCTAACCACTGAGCCACTGCTCAGTGCTAACCACTGAGCCACTGCTCAGTGCTAACCACTGAGCCACCGTGCAGTGCTAACCACTGAGCCACCGCGCAGTGCTAACCACTGAGCCACCATATACTCTGCTAACCACTGAGCCCCTGTATACTCTCCTAACCACTGAGCTGCCGTACAGTGCTCCATCCTCCCTTACCCCGCCGCTTTGTCCTCCATTCTCCTCCTCCCACCGCTCTGTGCTCCGTCCTCCCCCTGCCTGTGCCGTTCCATCCTCCTCCACCGCTTCCTCCTCCTTCCTTTGTCCTCCTCCTCTCCTCCACTCCATCCTCCATCCTCCCTCTGCCTGTGCTGCTCCGTCCTCCCCCACTCCACCACTTCGTCTTCCATCCTCCTCTCCCCCACGGCTCTGTGCTCCGGCCTCCCCCTGCCACTTCATCCTCCCCCTGCCTGTGCCGCTGCATCCTCCCCCACCGCTTCCTGCTCCTTCCTTTGTCCTCCTCCCCTCCGACACTACATACTCCATTCTCCCCCTGCCTGTGCTGCTCCATCCTTCCCCACCCCACCCCTTTGTCCTCCATCCTCCTCCTCCCACCGCTCTGTGCTCCGTCCTCCCCCTGCCTGTGCTGCTCCATCCTCCTCCACTGCTTTCTCCTCCTTCCTTTGTTCTCCTCCTCTCTGCCACTCCATCCTCCCTCTGCCTGTGCTGCTCCATCCTCCCCCACCCCACCGCTTCGTCCTCTGTCCTCCTCCCACCACCGCTCTGTGCTCCGTCCTCCACCTGCTGCTCTGTCCTCCCCCTTCCTGTGCAGCTCCATCCTCCTCCACCCCACCGCTTCCTCCTCCTTCCTTTATCCTCCTCCCCCCGCCACTCCATCCTCCATCCTCCCCCTGCCTGTGCTGCTCTGGCCTCCCCCACCCCATCGCTTTGTCCTCCGTCCTCCTGCCCCCGCCGCTCTGTGCTCCATCCTGCCCCTGTCTGTGCCACTCCATCCTCCGTCACTCCACTGCTTCCTCCTCCTTGGTTTGTCCTCCTCCGCTCCGCCACTCCATCCTCCGTCCTCCCCCTGCCTGTGCTGCTCCATCCTCCCCCACCCGCCGCTTTGTCCTCTGTCCTCCTCCCCCCTGCCACTCTGTGCTCCGTCCTCCCCCTGCCTGTGCCGCTCCATCCTCCCCCATCCCCCCACTTCCTCCTCCTTCCATTGTCCTCCTCCCCTCCGCCACTCCATCCTTCGTCCTCCCCCTGCCTGTGCTGCTTCGGCCTCCACCACCTTGCCGCTTCTTCCTCCATCCTCCTCTCCCCCACCGCTCTGTGCCCCATCCTCTCCCTGCTGCTCTGTCCTCCCCCTGCTGCTCTGTCCTCCCCCTGCTGCTCTGTCCTCCCCCTGCTGATCTGTCCTCCCCCTGCTGCTCTGTCCTCCCCCTGCTGCTCTGTCCTCCCCCTGCCGCTCTGTCCTCCCCCTGCCGCTCCATCCTCCCCCTGCTGCTCTGTCCTGCCCCTGCCGCTCTGTTCTCCCCCTGCCTGTGCCGCTCCATCCTCCCCCACCACTTCCTCCTCCTTCCTTTGTCCTCCTCACCTCCGCCACTCCATTCTCTGTCCTCCCCCTGCCTGTGCTGCTCAGTCCTCCCCCACCCCGCCGCTTTATCCTACATCCTCCTACCCCCGCCGCTCTGTGCTTCGTCCTCCCCCTGCCTGTGCCACTCCATCCTCCCCCACCCCACCGCTTCCTCCTCCTTCCTTTGTCCTCCTCACCTCCGCCACTTTATCCTCCGTCCTCCCAATGCCTGTGCTGCTCTGTCCTCCCCCACCCTGCCGCTTCATCCTCTGTCCTCCACCCCCCCGCCGCTCTGTGCTTCATCCTCCCCCTGCCGATCCATCCTCCCCCTGCCTGTGCCACTCCATCCTCCCCCACCCCACTGCTTCCTCCTCCTTCCTTTGTCTTCCTCCCCTCTGCCACTCCATCCTCCATCCTCCCCCTGCCTGTGCTGCT
This sequence comes from Allobates femoralis, assembly GCA_033576535.1. Lineage (NCBI taxonomy): Eukaryota > Metazoa > Chordata > Amphibia > Anura > Aromobatidae > Allobates > Allobates femoralis. The sequence continues at coordinate 155,919,965 of JARQOC010000002.1, read as the reverse complement.
CCATCCTCCCCCACCGCTTCCTCCTCCTTCCTTTGTCCTCCTCACCTCCGCCACTCCATTCTCTGTCCTCCCCCTGCCTGTGCTTCTCCGTCCTCCCCCACCCCGCTGCTTTATCCTACATCCTCCTACCCCCGCCGCTCTGTGCTTCGTCCTCCCCCTGCCTGTGCCACTCCATCCTCCCCCACCCCACCGCTTCCTCCTCCTTCCTTTGTCCTCCTCACCTCCGCCACTTTATCCTCCATCCTCCTCCTGCCTCTGCTGCTCCATCCTCCCACACCCCACCGCTTCATCCTCCGTCCTCCTCCCCCCTGCCGCTCTGTGCTCCATCCTCCCCCTGCCACTCCTTCCTCCCCATGCCTGTGCTGCAACATCTTCCCACACCCCGCCACTACCTAGTCTGTCCTCCATCCTCCTCCCCTGCTGCTCTGTCCTCCCTCTTCCCCCCTGCCACGCCGTCCTTCCCCCGCCACTCCTTCTTCAAAGTTCCTCCCAATTCAGCCCTCACCGCCATCCCCATGCAATCTCTGTTTCTATTTTCTAGAATACCCGATGTGTTAGAGTCGGGCCACCATCTAGTTAATCATATTTATTTATTTTATATTTTAATAGGTTAGACATTTCTGAATGCAGTTGTATCAAATGTTTTATTTTAATGGGGCAAAGGGAATGTGATTTAAACTTTTTTGTTTTGTTTTTTCACATTTTTGTTTTTTTAAACTTATTTTTTACTTTTTACTGTTTTTACTAGCTCCAATTTGGGAACTTGATAATGTGATAATTTGATTGCTTGTGCCATACAGGGTAGTGCATCATTACTGCAGAAATCATTGTCTTCATTGTGTTCACAGGAAGATCATCATAATATACACATAGGTCATCAGCTGAACCCTGGCTACCATGACAACCCATCAGCCTCCTGGGACCACTTCATAGGGCCACTGATTGGAGTGGGGATTCACGTGCCTCCTTCACTGTCAGAGGTTATCAATGGGATTCAACTGGCTAAAAGCTGTGGGCAAATCTTTGATCCACCTACACCTGGTAGAAGCACAGTGCAGAAAAAGATTCTGGCTCAGTGTTTGAGCATGCATCAAAGGCATGGAGACTACCCATGATAATAATATGTATTCATTCATATAGTGCTATTATTTCCATAACACTTTACATACATTTGCAATACTGTCTCCATTGAGGCTCACACTCTAAATATCCTGTCTTTGATATGTGGGAGGAAACCGGAGAACCAGAGAGAACCCTACATAAACATGGGGAGAACATGCAAATTCCTTGCATATGTTGGTGGGATTTGAACCCAGGGCCCCAGTGCTGCAAGGCTGCAGTGCTAACCACTGAGGCAACATACCGGTGGACATAGTACATCATGAGTTGCTAAGAAGTTAATTTATGGTTAATAAATAAATAAATAAACATTAAAATGCAGCAACCAACCACAAAGAATATATACTGGTCATGCTAGCCCTGCTGTTCTGTTCAGGTCCATATGACCGAAAATGAAATTAGAGACACTGCAGATTATTTATTATGCGGATCTGACACTTGTGATTAATTGACTTTTCCTCATTTGAAGGGTTTTTACTATGAGTGTTTTGGTTTTTTTTTAAGGTTTTTTTTTTGTTTACTTTTTGCTACACGCTGATGATTACATTTGTACTGTTCGGGTCTTTACGACCCGATAACATTTTATACTGTTCAACAGGTCACTGATTATTTCTGTCTGCAACATTTATTTGTTTGCGTGTGTACTTCATCTCATTATTCAAAAGGGTGGAGGTTTCACTGTTCTTATCAGTGAGCAAAGTACTCATCCTGTGATTTATCAATATCAACTTACACATTCAAACGCAAAACTAATCGTTGGCCAATGATAATATTTTACAACATTCTGGATGTTCCGGCATACAACATATTTGTTTTATGGAGAGAAATCAACCCCAATTGGAATGGAAGTAAGCTACATAAATAATTTTTATTGAAAAATTAGGAAAATCCCTAGTTAGGCTGTATATCGAAGCCAGAAAAGTAAACCCCAGATGTGAAGGAGCAGCAGCCATTGTGAAGAGTGTCCAGCAGCATGCTAAAGAAAGAGACTCTACAGCCTTCACAAACACCGCTACCAGCCAAAAAAGGAAGAGATGTAGCTTCTGTCCATCTACTTGTGACAATAAAACAAATCTGACATGTGCTGTGGGGACAGAGTATCTATGTTGATTGCTCTCAGTGTGAGAAACAAGATAAAAATCTTGTGGTTGTGATACCTTTTAATGGCTAATAAAAATAAAATAAATGATGTTATAAGGCGAGCTTTCGAGACGACTCAGGTCTCTTCATCAGGCATGGTATGACAAGATATTGAATGAAACTCAAAATATATGCATGCATAACTAAAATGTTTAGACATTTGACTGAATAAACATTACAGGGACTGGACATTTGGCAAAATAAACAAAGCAGCCTTGGAGAGGATCTTCAATCAGGCAGGCCCAGTGGTAATAAAGTCTTAAGGACACTAATTTATAAGAAAACTTGGTGTCTAAGATTTCCATGTCTTTGAACAACATTGTTTAGATGAGGTAAACCATCAGCGATATTGACTCCATCCATTGAAACTTCTAATTAGCTTGAATTCACAGACTCTTCGATGTTTTTGGGATTTGAAATTACCTCTCAAAATTAAAACCTTTATATTATCAATGTTATGTCCCTGGCCAGAAAAATGTTCCGCTGTTGGAAAATTGATTTTTTTCGTGTGTAATTGTGTGACGATGAGACCTCATCCTTGCTCTTAGACGTTGCCCAGTCTCACCAACATAAAAAGACCCCACTGGGCATAAGGTGCACATAATTAAATATACCACATTGGAAGAGGAGCATGTGAAAGTCCCAGGAATCTTATAATCCTGCTGTGTGTTGGGGATCTGTATCCTGTCTCTGGTCTCTATGTGAGCACAGGTCTTGCAGCTCTTCACATGGCATGGGTAAGTTCCTTTTGGTGTATCCGAGGGCATCAAACTTCGGACCATGAGGTTTCTTAAATTGGGAGGCTGCCTGTAGCACAGCAAGGGAGGGTCTTTGAATAATATTTTTAGTCGGTCACCCTTGTGTAGGATGTGATGAAGTTTCCTGGCAGTTTTCCTTAGTACGTCAAGCTGTGGGTTGTAGGTCACCACCAGGGGAAAACGTTGGTTCTCTTCTTTTTCTCTGTATTGGAGTGCTTGACTTCTAGGGATCCTTGTGGCTTTAATGATCTGATCCTCAATGGAGGTGGGGTGGTAGCCCTGGCTTAAAAATGTCTTTTTTAGCTGGTTTAAGTGTTAATCCCTTTCCACTGGGTTGGAGAAAATACGGTTATATCTACCTGATGAAGAGACCTGAGTCGTCTCGAAAGCTCGCCTTATAACATCATTTATTTAATTTTTGTTAGCCATTAAAAGGTATCACAACCACAAGATTTTGATATTGTTTCTCACACTGAGAGCAGTCAACATTTTCTCAATTGGCTAACACGTTACCAAACCTTTTTCTTCTAACAAAATATCTATGTAAAGCACGTGTTTTATTATTGTGTTCAATGTAAAAATGCATGAACCTGTTCACCCTTTCTTAGAGATAAAAAAGAAAAACTGAAGTTTTCATTATTTTTCATTTTTTGTTTTATAAAATATGTTAACGCAAAGTTATATTTAGTTAGATTTCATGTTATAGTAATAGAACTCTAAAGCATGTGTGCTTATTTGTGTGCAGAATGCTATAAAGCAAACATAATTACAAACAGCCTGAGTAACCTTTTTCTGAAAAAAATAAATACAAATTAAGCTTTAATTTCATTTTTCATTTGTTAAACCATGTTCACATACAGTTTAATAATGAAATAGGTATTAAAATAAATCACAGTAGCTAAAATCAACATTTTTATAGGTCGGGTCATATTGACCTGAAAAAGTACAAGTGTATAGTAAATGCGATCAGAACAGAAGTGCTAGTAATGAAATATAACCTTTCTACAAATATTTAAACCATTAGGAAAGCAGGTACCAAGATGATACATCGAAAACACTCACCACTGAGAAGTCGTCTTGTATGATTGTCTCTCCTACTGGATCTATGAATATCCTCTATTGCAAGTACCTGTAAACACGAAATGGACCTATTATGGTAAGTTCTGAAATGTTTAGACACTTGTGAAATTGCTCTGCCTAAATTATTGTGATATGTTCTGAGATGACTTTTTTGAGATATAGGAAGTGCAACCTACATACAACAATAAGCAGGCAAGAGGGTGGATCACATAAACTATGTTTAATAAATTGTTTGATCATTTAATAAATGTTCTTATTGTGATTGGAGACTTATTTAGACACATGGGCATGCAAACAATGGGCGTGCATTATTTTTTTGTAATTTTCTTTCTATAATCATTTATTGAGTTGTTATGTCATTCATTAATTTGATTTTATCTTACTATATGTTGTTGAATTTCTAATGATTGTGTGAGTTTGACTTTTCAACACATCTGATTTCTTAAATACTTGGTGAACCCTCAATACATTATGCATATTAGCTTAAACAAGGATGCCAGTGTGCATCTAAAATGTATAGCTTTACCTCATGCATTTTGTTTCAGTGTGACTCTAATATATTGATTATCATACCATAAATAGTTTTTTAATATGCAAAATAATTTGGATTTTAATTTTCCAATATAGATGTAATGTTTTTATCCCTATTGTAGCTTGATCCTTTTACTTGTTAGATTGCTTAAGGTGTCAGAAAGTTCTTTCGTGCTCCATTTCAATTTGCACTACAGCAGGTGACCTGGCAATCCCCTCCATTAAAAATGTAGGCTAAAGCAACATTTTTTTGACAAGAATAAAAATTCATTTTAGCATCTTGATGTTATAACCTTTTGTGAAGAACTCATGTGTCCTAAATGGTCAATAAACATCTGAATCAATTCTTGCATACTTTCCAAAATAAGGTCACTTGTTGGGGATTTCTGCTGTTATGACATGCATGGGGTCCTTCAAATGTGAAAAGGCTGCTGCAATCTATATTAGGGATAATTATGCTTCAAAAGTCTAGTAGAGAAATTGCACTACAAATTGTGGGCTCAATATTCTCTTTTTAGCTATGTGAAAATAAAAATTTGGGAATAAAGTAAAATTTTGGGGAAAAAAACTTTTCATTTTTTTTCATCCACTTTGTATTAATTCCGGTGAATCATCTAAATAATTTTCAACTTTCTGACAATGTTTTAGATACTTTTAGAAGTACAATTTTTAGATTGGGATTTTGCTTAAGGCTGGCTTCACAACACGGTTTTTGACTGTCAGGTTCTGTCTGGTGTTTTGTATGATGCACCGGACAGAACCTGACAGCCCCGAAAAAGCAGAACCGGAGGGCAAAATCTGCCCTCCGATTCTGCTTTTGCCGGCTTCATTGCTGGCGCTGTCCAGTGCTGATATTTTAGACCGCGTCTGCAGGGGAGCTGGTCGCAGTGCTGAAATTTCAGCCGTGGAGCACTTCAGTTGCTGAAATTCAGCACCAGGCATTTGGGCATGATTTTCTGCCGGATCCAGCGCAATCTGGTGCCCATAAACTCCCATGCTATGGGCGCCGGATTCAGGAGGACCCAATTTTGTCCATTTTTTGCATCAGACACAAAAAATGCTCCGGTTTTGTGTCCGATGCAAAAATAGAACAAAACCGGATCTTCCCAGAAAAGCCCCAAACCGGATGGCAAATAACAATCATCCGGCCGCATAGTGATACATGGGGGGCAAATTCGGATCCGGGTCTGTTCGCTTTACACCCCGGCCCAAGACCCGAAAAATCGTGGCCAGCCTAAGACGTTTATTGACATATAGGTACCTCAATATCATTTCAAATGGGAAATGTTCCTTAAAGACCCAGGTTTTTTATATTTTGTTGAAAAAAATTGAATACTGCTGCAAATCTTTCTAATTCCTCTAAAATAAATAAAAAAAAACACATTTTTATGTGCTGAAATGAGTGTATAACTCTGATGACTGCTATCTGATGTTTTACTGGATATCACTTGGATCAATGTTAGACTAAAAGGCAGTGCTGATTTGGCATGAGAAAAAAATCTTAACATACTGCGATTGGCAACATCATTCAGATTAGTGCTTGGAAATCTTTGTTCTGCACTCAGATAACATAGGCACCGGATTTCCATGGATTCACAAAATGGAGAAGGAGAAATGTTGTTCTCCATTTTCTCCTTCAGTGTGCTATGATTGTCTCAGATGAGAGAATCAGATAACATTAGCTGATAACATTATAACAAATAATAAATTAACTTAAATTAAAATAAGTAATGCATAGCATGGTGGCTCAGTGATTAGCACAGCAACCTTAAAGTACTTGGGTCCTTGGATCAAATCCCACCAAGGGCAACATCTGCAAGGAGTTTGTATGTTATCCCTGTGTTTGTGTGAGTTTTCTTCAGGCACTCTGGTTTCTTCCCACATTTAAAAAGTCATACTGATAGGATATTTAGATTGTGAGCCCCAATTGGGACTATATTACTGTTGTATGTAAAGTGCTATCGAATTAATAAGTGGTACTTCACACACAATGATATACTGCAACATCACAGGTTTTGTGATGTAACAGTGACCTCGCCAGCGATCTCGCTATGTGTGACATGTAGCAGCGATCAGGCCCCTGCTGTGATATTGTTGATTGTTACAAATCATTCTGGACAATTTTTTGGTTGTCGCGCTCCCGCTGGGCAGCATGCATTGCTGTGTTTGACAGGGACAATGATCAACTATCTCAATGCTACGCCCGAGTGTGACAGGGTCCCAACAACCGCCATATCGTTCCGTATCGTTGCTGTGTCGCTGGTAAGATCTGACTGTTTGACATCTCACCAGCGACCACGTAGCAATGCACCAGCGATCCCTACCAAGTCGTATCGTTCTCGTTAATGCTCAAGCGTCGCTACATGTAACGAGGCTTTAACTCTGTATGAATAAATATTATTATAAATAACATTATATAACATTAGCTGATTAAACTTGTATTATAGTTTGATTAGTGTTTTATTTGCATAGTCAATCCGTCTCTCTTGCATGAGAGGATCTACGAAAATCTAAGCGCATCCTAAAAGTGATAAAAATGTGTTATACAGGAGACATATAGTAAATGTTATGCATTAACTATATTGTACTATATATGGATAGATAGATAGATAGATAGATAGATAGATAGATAGATAGATAGATAGATAATGAAAAAATGAGCAGCACAGAGCTTACATGAGGGTGCCTGCAACCAAACCTCTTCCTTTCAAGGTTTCCAATATATGATATAAATGAAGTTGCAGCACTCCAATCCTTCTTTAGGTGAAAAAAGATTTATTCAACATCACAGCATGGGCAACAATAGAACCTAAAAGATACCGTATATACTCGTGTATAAGCCGACCCGTGTATAAGCCGACCCCCCTACTTTTGCCCCAAAAATCTGGAAAAACCTATTGACTCGTGTATAAGCCGAGGGTGGACCTCAGCACAGGTATACAGCCCCCAGCAGTGTGGTATACAGGCCCCCCCCAGTGGTATACAGGCCTCCCCAGTGGTAGTATACAGCAGCCCCAGTGGTAGTATTATAGGAGCCCCAGCAGCCCCAGTGGTAGTATACAGAAGCAGCCCCAGTGGTATATACAGCAGCAGCCCCAGTAGTATATACAGCCCCAGTGGTAGTATACAGGCAGCCCCAGTAGTATACAGGCAGCCCCAGTAGTATATACAGCCCCAGTGGTAGTATACAGGCAGCCCCAGTAGTATATACAGCCCCAGTGGTAGTATACAGGCAGCCCCAGTAGTATATACAGCCCCAGTGGTGTATACAGCCCCAGTGGTAGTATATTGCAGCCCCAGTGGTGTATACAGCCCCAGTGGTAGTATATTGCAGCCCCAGTGGTGTATACAGCCCCAGTGGTATATACAGCCCCAGTGGTGTATACAGCCCCAGTGGTAGTATATACAGCCCCAGTGGTAGTATACAGCAGCCCCAGAGGTATATACAGCCCCAGTGGTAGTATATTGCAGCCCCAGTGGTGTATACAGCCCCAGTGGTAGTATATTGCAGCCCCAGTGGTGTATACAGCCCCAGTGGTAGTATATTGCAGCCCCAGCGGTAGTATACAGCAGCCCCCGTAATCCAGGGCCCCCCCAGCCTGACTCCGGTCACCTGTAAAGGAAACTATACTTATCAATGTCCAGCTGTCCGCGCCCGCTCGCAGCTGCCGTCCGCGATCCTCCATCTTCATGCGTCTTCTTCCTGTTTCCTGTGCTCGTCGCAGGGAATGACGTCATTGCCTGCGACGAGCACAGAAACAGGAAGAAGACGCATGAAGATGGAGGATCGCGGACGGCAGCTGCGAGCGGGCGCGGACAGCGGGACATTGATAAGTATAGTTTCCTTTACAGGTGACCGGAGTCAGGCTGGGGGGGCCCTGGATTACGGGGGCTGCTGTATACCGATGTATACATCGGTATGTACCGATGTATACATCGGTATACAGCACTGACTCGCGTATAAGCCGAGGGGGGTACTTTTCAGCCCAATTTTTGGGCTGAAAAACTCGGCTTATACGCGAGTATATATGGTAGGTTGGTAAGATCAGATATAGGCACCCTGAGGAAGGAAATACAGCATACGATGACAGGAACCTGAAAAGTGGAGTGTTACCCTTGCATAGGAGGCATAAACTGCAACTATGTACAAAAAGGAAGTCAGTTTGAACATAAAGGGAAAGTCTACAACATAAAACATTTTTTAACTTGTGGGTCAGATTATGTAGTCTATACCCTGGAATGCCCATGCAAACTTCTGTACGTAGGAGAAACGACGTTGGAATTCAGAATTATGATGAACCAGCATAGGTACAGCATAAGAAAAAAGGTAAAGAACCTGCCAGTACCAAAACATTTTTTAGAAGCCGGGCATAAAGAAAAAGATCTCAAATGCAGAATCATAGATATGGTTCCTCAACCCAGGAGAGGGGGAGTTAGAGGTAAAATGTTACGAGAAAGAGAGTTGAGATGGATTAAAAAACCAGGCACCTTGAGGCTGGGGGGCTTAAATGTCGACTATAAATTAAACATTACCCTATAGAGTTACAAAACTATTTAAAGAAACCAGGATATATAGGTTACCTCTTGATCCGCAGTGAGACACTTGTTTTTAATACACTTTTAACACTAAGAGCACTTATGAAGTCGAATCACTGGATGATATGAAATTTGATCACTGAAATAAATGTCAACTAATGTTCATCTTTTTCTGTTTTCCACAGAAACCTTGCCTCATATAGAATTTGAGAGAACTGGCGACTGATTTTTTATAACATGAAGTTTTCCTTAAAGAGAGGTTTTTGTAAAGAATGGCTTTTATAAAGATATAATGTTAAGCAATGGTATGCACACCTATTGAGACTGAAAATAGAAATTGCCATCTAGGTCTAACCCCCAAAAAGGGTGAGGAGGAAGCAGCAAGTAAACATGGAAAGTGAGAAATGCAGTGCACTAAGCAGAGGTTGATAGAAAAGGGTTATTATTAATTTCACAGAAATAAATGCCAAACTATGTGGGGGAACGCATATAGAAGGGCGGTTGAGCCCAAAGCCCCATGGATAAGTTGGAATATATATGATACCCTTAATTTTGGAGGGGGGCATATCTTTAGAGTTAACAATATGAATATAATACCCTCTCATTGTATAATATGGGAATATTCACAAGTGCAAAAGTATAAATAGATGTAAACACAAGAACACTAAGGTATTCACATAGAAACAGCTTGTATATAACTGTGACTACATATTTTTAATTAAACAGTTGTATGGAATTTATGAAGTCACATTGCACTAAGTCACTTTGACACATAGACACTTAAATAAGCTAAAAGAAAGGGTAACCAAAAGATAGATAAGGCAGCTACCATAGGGAAATAGCCAGTGTAGTGAAAAGAATCATATCTCCATGACAGTGAGCAAACAGAGTGAGATTGCACATATAGAACCCAGGGAGGAAGCCAGGTTACCATAGTGACATAACAACAAGCCGGCACGCAGAAGCAGTCTGCACTTCCGCACGCTGAGATCAGGAGAGGACAGGATGGCCATTGTATACACTGCTAATGGTATGTGCATATTAACAATCAGTGCATAACAATGACTAAACTCTGAAATGTAAACAGCTGACCGGCAATCATGTAATTAACCTTCGTCCGGCTGAGTAGGTACAATTGTAACTATTCCGTTTTAAAATCTCAATAACTTTTTTTCGAAAAGCCGTAGAAGGCTGAAATTTCGTGACATCTCTGCAGTTTTGGTCCAGAATATATTGGTCAAAGTTCAATAAAATATCTCCACCCCCTTCCGAGATAAGGGGTCAAGATATTTTTGCATCCATAAGGGTACCTTTACACACCGCTACTGGCGGGTGGATACAACCAGCTACATGCTACAAATGTAGCTTGCATCGGCAATGTACCCCGTAGTAGCGGCGTGTGAAGACGGTAGGAGGCACCCGGCAGTAGATGCATCTGTTTCCGAGCACTGCCCTGGAACAGGTGGCTACACAGCCGATTGTAGCGAGCTGTATCGGCGTGTAAAGAAGGAACAGAAGGGTTGTTTCTACACCATGCTATGTACCAGGTATGTAGCTGGGGCGTGACACAGGCTCCGGGTTACCGCGCCCCATCAGCGATCATTGGAGAAAGCTCCTGCATGACGATTGGTAGTCGCTGCATAGGGAGGCATATTTAAGGAGCTGACCAGTCACACTACACAATTGCTCGAGCGTCATGTATTCATCAGCCTCCTGCGATGCCTGCTCAATCATGATGTTCGTGCTTTGTCCTATCAGCGTACGGACGTCTCGTAATCCACAATTGTGGCACGCCTATGTGTTGTCCCTGCTGCACCAGGTCCGCCCATATTAGCTTGTTGTAGCGGTGTGTAAATGAGGTAAGGTGCTCTGCAGAAGGTAACTTCAGACACCCAGCGGTGTATCCAGAGATAGATGTAATGTAACGTAGCGCACCTTGTTGCGGCGTGTAAAGATGGTGCGATTACCGTTTGCAACCGTTTGTGCGTGCTCGTGCACGTGAAGTAGCTGGTTGTATCCACCCGCCAGTAGCGGCGTGTAAAGGTACCCTAAATGATAGAATCAGAAGTACTGGTATGTATGAGCAAAGATATTACCACATAAACCAACATATCATGGCCACTTTACACACACCAACTTATCTGTCCAACTTCTGAACAACTTACTGGTTGCAGTGAAATCATGGACACATAGTTCCATTTGTACACAGCCACAAAATGGAGCAATGTGTCCATGATTTCACTGCAACCAGTAAGTTGTTCAGAAGTTGTACAGATAAGTTGGTGTGTGTAAAGTGGCCCTCAAATTTGAGAAGATGGTTAATAAAAACATGTATTCTGAGTGGAGATGAGCAGCTCGATCTACAAAGATTCAAGTTGAATTGGACTACGTTCAGATGCAGCATTTTTGCAGCGTCTTTTTGAGGATCCGTAAATGGATGCACTTTTCAAAAAAAAAAAGCATCACCGTTCACACAGTGCCCTTTTTAGGATGCTCTTTTTTTATTAGCCAATTCTACAATGGGACAAAGAAAAAGCGCATCCTCAAAAGCGCCAAAGAATTGATATATTCATTCTTTTAGAGGATCCGCTTTCAAGTGAATACGGATCCTCAAAAAGACAGAGCATCTGAATACTAAATATGGAAATATATTGACTTGGCAGAGAAGTCAAATGTCACTGCATTTCACTGGAATTACAGATCCTCAAGAAAACGCTGCAAAAACACAGCATGTGAACATAGCCTTACCTGAAGTTCACTGTTTCATGGAAATTCAAACATTTTAAGAAAAAATAAACCTGCTCATCACCATTTCCTCACACCACTAATGCTACTACTGACTTAGGTTATCATCTTGTGTTGCCACATGGACTTCCTCATAATACCCTGTGTCTTTGACGTCTTAAGAATTTTCATACATTGTGCTGTACTATGGGGGTCAATATTTGAGCCATTAGAGATTATTGATTTGCAGGAAAGCACAAATTGTACGTCAGAGTAATTTTTTATCTTCAGAGTTACTGGTTAAAGCATAACTGCTGTTTCAATTTATATGTAATAATAATAGTAATAATAATATAAATCACGAGATTTTAATAAACTTTTAAATATACTTTATAAGATAATTCTCGTTGAAAACCATTTATAAACCTTCCACAGGATGTCCCCACTAGACTGTGTCTGACGCAGACATATGTCAATTGTCAGTCAGATCTGTCTTCACACTGAATATGACCACATAACCATATAAGGGAGGGGGTGGGGCCTGCACAGCATCCACACTGCTGACTGCAGCCGATGAGGTGACAGTGTGTCAGTTTACCTCAGGCTACAGCACAGTGCTGAGCAGTGTTAGGATCAGTGCAAACTCTTGTTTCCTTGGAACAAGCTTCTTATCTGTCATCTGGTTCCACACAGCTCAGTCAGTATCTCTGTTAACCCCATCTCTGCTGGCATATCACCCTGCTCACTATAAGTTTGCACTCTGTGAGGTGTGACTGCTGTTCACTCCTGAGTGACAGCAATGCATTATAGGAGATAAGGGAAGCTGTGGAAATAAACAAACAGGATGCTGACTACACCCACACAGCCATAAAATGCAGTTTTTAAAAGAGCACAGAAAATTGTGAGAAAATAAGTCATATGGCACAAAAAAACATTACCTTAGCTGCTATTTGACCCATCATTAAAAACCAGTGCAGTTTGTGTTTTTTTTTTTTTAATGAAATGACATGTACACTTTAAGTTTCTCTCGCAGTACATAATCTTTTATGGTGAACGTGGTCCTCTCTCATACTATCTCTCTCCTCTTCCCCATTTGTAAGTTTTGAACAATTGCAAGCTTTCCAGTATTGAGTTTCATTCAAATTTATTTGCCATTGATAAAATTTGTGGGGAAAATTAGTCTATATCGAAGAATGTAATTTTCAAAAGATTCGCTCATCTCTACTTCTAAATTATTTGGATTAAGTAAAAAAAATTATAAACAATTAAATAAAATTACATAGCGATATTTCGTAAGACTATACTATCTACTATATAATTGCCTATTCGTGTCTGTCTGATGCCGAAATCGCGTGCCAGCGCTCATTGGTTGCCGCCAGCGGCGGCAATCAATGAGCGCCGTATATGCAAAAGAGCCGCACAGTGCACAAATTCAATATTCGTGCGCCGTGTGGCTCTCTCAGCCCCCCCTGCTCCTCCTGGCGCCCACTCCTGCTGCCCTTTTTTACTATCGTCATCAATGACATCACACATTGTACAATATAGGAGTTGCATACATTTTCCATGTTATTCTAAGTGATTAAAAACATATGATATCATCTAAGATGTAAAGAGATAGACAAATGATACCATTTCTGTGTGCACTGTATAAAAATAAAATATATATGGAGTCTACCTATATCGAGTTTGAACCTGAGAAATACACAAAAAATATATTGGTATAGAAGCTTGCAGTTTTACCCACTGTGCTATTCAAGATAGTCATTTAGTTGAAAAAAGAAATATGGATCTTGTTGGTACAAACAATTGTATATTCCCTAATTTTTCTGTGAATGCATTTATGGTCTTTGTTGAGGGAGAAGTGATGGCATAATTAATATGAATCACTGAACTCCATATTACATTTTATGAGAGCTGAATATTTCAACCATGTATAGCATTGTTCTTCTGTGTGATGTCCTTTTGTTTTAGGAGTAAAGGTTGCATCTACATGCTAAATGGATATTGGCCCTGCAGCCTCCTGGACGATACAGGAATACACATCCTCTGTGTTCATCTTGAATGCATACGCTGGTTGCCACCTAATGTCATCTACCGTACATATGTATACAGCCATTGTGGGTTTGGAGTATTGGCCATTGCTCCTCAGGTAGACATCCCGTCTCCGGCCTATGGAGATGTATATTGCTACACAATACTGGTGATGTTTGACTGATAAAGCATTGTTCTTCAGATAGACATCCTGGAGTCAACCAAAGAATGTTAAACTTATTTGACACAAGACTTTCTTCGCTGATACAAGGACGCCATCCGCAGGCAGGGGATTATTACTGCATATTACAGGAGGTGATTGGACATATTTGCCACAGAAGATACCTGAGAAGGGCGGAGTTGTGGGTTGTATGTGGGTGTGGATGTGAAATCTTTACTATAAAAGGAGGTGGAATCAAGACACTCTCTCTCTTTCTACTTGGGACGCATGATGGAATAGAATCACCAAGACCTGGCTTAAGTATCACCCCATATCTCCTCTATACCTTTCCTGTAACTCTTCCTTCTCTCTCTCTCTAATAATATTCTGTCTATATTCAGGGATAGTTAGGGGCAGGTGAATGGATGTAATTAGCTAATATAGTGTGCCTGTGTGTATATTTAGGTAACGTGGGTATTAGCAACTGGGGGTGTTTTACATATTGTAACAGTAATTGTATTGTGTATTAGTTATCATGCTATCTAGAATATATATATATTATTGTGGTAGACGTTTTGGTGTGTTTAATAAATATTCATTTATTAGAACAGACTTGTTTTCATTAAGTTGACGGTATATATATATATATATATATATATATATATATATATATATAGTTAATCAGCATAGGAACAGAAAGTGGTAAGGAAGGGAAGATTCTGGATATCGGTGATTGTAGGCATAACCGACAATAATAACCGATAAACAGAACCAGCCTTACAACATATTGGCGAGCCTAGGCCCACTGATTGAGGTTGTTCTAGTGTCTTTTGTACTGAAAACCTGTGGTCATCGTCTGGAGCGGATCAGGCCAGGGGAACGTGGACACAAATAACAGGAGGCACGGTGAAATGTTCCGTTATTTTATGCGTTCAGTGCCCTGGTAGCTCAAACAGGTGACACAGTTTTCAGTCTTAGTAAGACACGGGACAAAGTCCTCATCAGAGAACCTTCTTCTGATTTTAACGATTTCTATGATTCCTTTACACGATACACATGTCTATCGGCGAGGGAGATCATCACGTCACTTCGTTCAAACACCATCAATGTTTGGTTCATCTGAGGAGTCCAGCTGGTCGGGAAAGAAGGCGTTCCAGAGTAAAAGGACCTTTTTCCAAGCAGCACAAGAGGGACGAAGGAACAGATGACACCAAGCAACATGGCCTCTGAACAGGTGAGTATGAACTTCTCCACCCTCAAACACCTGTGTAGAAATAGCACATTTAACCCAATTCTGCCCACTGCATATGAGTCCACAGAGATTCTCTGGTCAACTTTACTGGACCAGGCATACGCACATGATAGAGTTTGTATTAGTAAAAGTGTTTTCCACAAAATTAAGAAACGCCTCCAAATGCTGGCAAAATTAGTATATACTTTTGAGGACAGCATTTGTAGGCCGGAGCATGTGGAAACACTTGATAGCACAAGAAAAGCAGACAAAGTTTCGGATAACCTACACTGCCATTGTTGTGTGGAGAGAATTAAACGTATACACACACTAGAAACTGAGCTAGAAGAAAGGGCCCAATGTAAAGCCGACAGGGGCCGGGAAATCTGTGTGTTAGAATCTAGGATATCAGAGAAAGAAACCTATTATTCTGACATGGACAGAGAGCTCCTCAGTCTGTACACTGAGATAAATCAGTTCAAGAGCAGAGTTGCATCCATGGATGCACTAGTAAGCATACTTAGAGAGGATCTAGCTGCAAAGTCGCAAACGATTGCAAATTTACAACAGGCCATCTCTAATCTGTCACGGCCTGGTACAAATAGCATGGTACCTT
The DNA here is from genome assembly GCA_033576535.1 of Allobates femoralis. Classification (NCBI taxonomy): domain Eukaryota; kingdom Metazoa; phylum Chordata; class Amphibia; order Anura; family Aromobatidae; genus Allobates; species Allobates femoralis. Next base: position 155,904,039 of record JARQOC010000002.1, on the reverse strand, counting down.
TGCCCATGAAACAGGTTTGTGTTTCAGGTACTGCACAGGATGGGGAGACCGCGGCAACAGGTTCCACATCTCCCATGGATCAGAGATCCAGAGCTGTAGAGTCCAGGGGACAGGTAGAACGGTCGCTACATTTCACTCAAACACCAAGGGAGCATACATGTAGCGACCGCTTCCAGGGTCAGGACGAGAGTTGGGGATATGGAGGTAGGTGGAAACGGATCACACCACTTCCAATCCGCCAAATCGCTCAGTAAGGTCAGAGGAATTTTATCCTAACCGTAACAGTATGGAAAGGATAAAATTTCTGTTACGGATCAGAAAGGAGATCCCAAAATATGATCCCAGTCTAGATGCGTTTACTGCATGTGATATCTTTGAAGGTCACTGCAATAAATATTCTGTGGCTCCAGAACTTCGAATGGAGCTGTTCAAGTTATGGTTACCTACACACCTCAATCAGAGATATGAGGCAATGGGGAGAACGGAACCCAGTAATGGACAGTTTCATGATAAGGAAGATTGCCTTTCCTTACTAATGACCCTGGCAACGGGCCACGGGGACGCTACTCCAGAAATCCTGATGAAATTCAGACCAATTATACACAATGAACTTTTATCGCTGGGTAGTCGGTTTGAAGCTATGTACAGGAAGGTCACTATGGATCAAGGTACCGGTATTCCACAAGGCATGATCCGCATGTTTGTGGAAAAATTCCCATACCTTGATACTGCAATTAGGTTGAGTGCAGCGAGAGAACCATCGCTCACTGATGCGGCCATGATTATTGAGCAGTGTAGACAAGACCTTCTGCACAATAAAAAGCCGGTTAAGGTTAGGGAGCATGTGCCTGTACACGTTAGATCCCAAGATGAACGTGTGCACCATGCTAGAAAGAAGTCAGCTGTTCGCCCCACGGCTCCACCATTTGAGAGGACAGGGAGCAATTAATGCTTTTTATGTTTGCAATTTGGGCACATGAAGAAAAATTGTCCTCAGTGGGTACGGAACCGAAACAGCCCTGAAAAATCTGGCAATAATAATGGTTTCAAGATGAAACCTAATTATGCCAGAACAGTGGGGGAACAGGCTGATGGGTCTTGGGGATATTTACAAGAGCAGACACCAAAATGTGTTGCCACTGTAAATGCCCCAGTTGGTAGTACAGGGGTTGTGGAATCTACTGATTCCACAAATAGAACTACGGTTGAGGATCTCCAAATTGCAGTATGTACCTCTCAGATACCTATTGGAAATCTTGTCAACATCGATTGACAATTAGGGATCCCTAAAGAGCTGGCTCCAGTATGTCCTGTCATAAAAGCCAGAATTAAAGATCAGGACACACAAATTATGCTTGATACTGGTGCGGAAATCTCCATTACAAATATCATGCATGATTTGCATCCAAACAGCCCTCAGTGTGTGGTGATTGGATTTGATCACCAACAAGGGGGGTGAAGGCCCACAGAATTGAGGAAGTGATTGTCCAGATTGCCAAACACCTAACCCTCAAGATCCCAATGTGGTATTACCCTGGTTCTGACAACATCATCGGAACTGATGTAATGACCCAAAATGGATGGATCCTGGATATGGCAAACTGCATTGTGTGGAAGGGACCCAGACAATCCAAGGAGTGTATCATACAACGCCAGTGTCTGGGACCACCCGTGCCGGCAATGGAGAATTCAGCTGATATGCTCGAACACAAATGGCCAGAGGTCTCGCATAATATAGACCTTGAACCCATTGTGTACGAACATCCTGATCTGTGGGCCCAGGGTAAAAACGACTGTGGCAGATTGATTGGTGTCCAGGTGGACATACAGTTGCCAGACCCACCCCCTCAACTTCAATATCGCTTTCCACCGGAAGCGACACAGTCGATAGTCAACACTGTCCTGGAATTGAAGACCAAGGGTGTGGTCATAGAGGGGAATTCAAAGTGCAACAACCCTCTATGGCCTGTGAAGAAAAAGGACACTGATGCGTGGTGTCTCACCATAGACCTACATGTCCTTAATAAGTACACTCCGATGTCTGCCTACGTAGTTGCACAAACTCCTGACATACTAGCGAGGATAAGTGGCAAAAGCCGCATATTCTCGACCATTGATGTCGCCAGCGGGTTCTTCTCTATTGAACTCACAGGAAACTGTAGGTACAAATTTGCTTTCACAGTGGGGAACAAACAGTACATGTTTAATGTGCTCCCCCAGGGGTTCCACAGTAGTCCTACGTATTTTCATCAGGCATTGGCGGCCATACTGAGCGTGTTTTCTCGGCTGGAATGTCTCCTGCAATATGTAGATGACTTACTCCTGCACACAGAGACCATGGAAGAACACTTGATTCTGTTAAGGGAGCTTTTGGGACTCCTATCTAAATCTGGACTCAAGCTGAGTCCTGACAAGGCAAATTTGTCCAGAACAGAGGTGACTTTCCTTGGGGTGCAGGTCTCTTTTGGAGCCAAAGGAATTGTGGCGGCCCGAGTGGAAGCTATGGTTAAGTTACCTCAGCCTGGCACTCTACAGGACTTACGGAAGTTCCTGGGAGTAGCCAACTTCATGAGGGAATTCATAGAGGATTTTGCTGCCAAAGCGAAACCCCTTTATAAACTCCTCAGAGAAGAAGAACCCTCACTCCAGGGCTGGTCAGAAGCACAGGATGAGGCCTTTTCAACTCTGAAAAGAGACCTTTCCTCTTCACCTGTGTTAGCCACCCCCAACCCAGATGGAAAATGGCCATCCAGGCACATGCTGGGACTGAGTCTATCTCTGTTGTCCTTCTACAGCAGATAGGAAATGACAGTAGACCACTGGGATACTTTTTCCGGCTCCTCTCGCCGGTCAAACGAGAGTCCGACGAATGTGCCAAACAACTGGCTGCTATACATTATGCCGTTAAAACCACCGAGCATATTGTAGGTTTCCGATCTCTGACTGTACAGACACCACATTCTCCTTTGGTCCTTTTACTCAGAGATACACTCCCTGGAGTCTGCCAACAGAGATTCGGGAAATGGATCATGGACCTCAGTGGCCGGAATCTGAAATTGGACCACAAGGTAAAGTATGTTCTGTCCCAGTTGTTAAACATGACAGGGACCGAACATGACTGTGGTCAACCATCACTCTCCAGTACATCACAAATATTCAAGACCGACAGACATCCAGAAGACAGGGTCATCTTTGTTGACGGCTCTCGTTTCTGTCTGGATGGCACGTGTGTGTCCGGATTTGCAGTGCTGGATGAGACCACAGGCACCCAGAGTCTCGTCCGGTTGCCAGGTCACATGTCAGCACAACAGGCTGAACTGGAGGCTGTCAAGGAGGCTCTCCTCCTTCAACCTCCAGGGAATCGAACTATATATAGTGACAGTTCATATGTAGTTCGATCTCTCACCCTGCACCTGGACACATGGAGAAAACGAGGGTTTGTGGACAGCCAGAATAAACCTCTGGCCCACATTACGGTCATAAAGGAATTGTGGGATTGGGGCATGACACATACAGCGGAGGCAGCCATTATCAAAGTTCCAGCGCATCAAAGAGGAGAACAGCCTTTGACCATGGGCAATAACAAGGCCGACGAACTGGCCAAGCTTGCAGCAGTGTCTGGTGTCCTTCGGGAACCAGGAAATGAGCAGATCCCTGCATTCCGGATTGCAGTGAGGCAAACAAAACTAAAAGATAGCCCTGTGTCATTTGAAGAGGAACAGGCAAAAGATCCCGTTCTACTGACACATATCGCAGCTCCACAGCATCCCTGGTATATATGTCAGGGGATTCTGTGTCATGATACTGGTACCCAACAACTCCATTTACCAGTAATCCTGCAACATTTACCGGCAGGAGATAGCAATCAGTGGTACCAGTTCAGTGGTAGAGGACAAGTATGTGTGACAATGGTAAGGGTCCCATATGAGGTTGAAGGTCTCCAACCAGTCAAACCGCACCTGGATTCTTGCAATGTTTCTACCCACCAATTGGCAGATCCCATAGCTCCTCAACTGTCATCCCCATGGAAGATCATCACAGGAACTAAATTCATTCTATATACATGGCAAATTTCTGTAGATGACTTCAGAGTAGATCACTGGGATCACAGATGTGAGGAGTTTGTGAGGAACCAAATTGACATGATAAGAGGATGGGTAGAGGCGGGAAAAGAAGTGAGAAAAGATGATCCCCGACACAGGAAATTCAGGGGGAGGAGAGACTTGATAGAGATGGGAATTAATGGAAGGTGCATTGGGAGTAGGTGCCCTGAACACTATGGATATGGAAGTCCTGAGACGTAAGCTCGGGGACATTGCGCGACAAGCTGGGGAAGGGTTCAGAACTCAGCTTGATGTAAACCATGTCTTAGAGGGTTTGCAACATTCGCACATTGATACCACTAGCTCTCTATCTTCGGCTCTATGAGAGAAGTTTAGAAGGTTAGTTGCAGGTCTTGTAGAAGTGCAAGACAGAGTTCAGTTTTCACTAGCATGTACGCAGGTCCAGAATGAACTCTCTGACAACCTAAAGCATACAGTGTCCTCTCTATACAAGGGCCACTTCCCATTCAACTTCATACAAAGAGTAAGTTCCCTAATCTCCCCGTTTGCAGCCAACCATACAAACTGGTGGCTGGTTTAATGGCATGGGTGCCATAATCTCACCTGCACGGCGTCTTCTTTGGCACCTGTATCTGGTAATATCAAAAAGGGGTACAGTGCCATGAATATAGGAATTTTTGTTAGCAATCAGGCGGTGCTTTATCCACAGCTCACCTCAGACATCCTAACCTATGAGCGAGGCCATCCTTATCTGTTTGAAACAGAGGGATGTTGGAGGAAAGAGGATACTATCCTCTGTCAAGGGAGTCAAGATAGGGTGCTTAGGCACCAGTGTTGGGACTCTGAGGGGTCATGTGAGATGAAGACTAACACAATACCCTCCTCTCATCTGAAATATTTGAGTCAAGGGTATTGATGTTGGTACCAAGGGAAAAATGTAACGTATTCTTTATATGGCACTAATTGCACCGAAAGAGGCATACTCCTCCCAGGAGCATATTGTACCCTTAGTCCCGTTTTAGGTGTAGATGTCACAGATCAGCAGGGGAGGACCCCAATAACACCGGAGAAGAGACTCGACATTCGCCCTGACACTCCTGTGAGACTGCAAAAGATTCCTCTTGGTTTTGGTCGTGAGCTCATGTGTCTCTTGATAGTTTTCAGCGAAGAAGACGACATACTCTGAAATCTTCATGAGGCTCAGAATCAAGGCACTATTCAGCTTGAGCATGACAAGACCAAGATAACGATGATTACCAATGCCTTAGATGCCGACTCTAAGGCTTCCTGGTGGGAAAGTTTATTTGGCTATAGTCCGACAGCTACATCGTTTTTTTAATTTCATTATCCACCCTGTGATTGTTCTTCTGGTTCTTGTTCTTGTTATGTACATTGGACTGTGCCTAGTTTACCGGAGAGTAAAGAGACTTGACCACCAGATACAAGAGAACCAGGCAGAACTTCACGAATTTAACTGCCGAAGAAGGTCCAGGACTTAGCACTAAAAGTCCTGAAACCTTGAGATTATATTTGATAAGAGTGCTTAGGACATTACGTCAACTTAGCCCTGAAGCCTCATAACATTGTATATCTTGTTTGGCTTTTACTTTGATTTATGGTTAAGGGATGGGGGAGGAAAATATACTATTTTTATATACTGTTTAATTTTTACATTGGTATGGTATTTGTTTGCTGAGGGAGGGATATAGGTTTGTTTGTTTTTTTGTATGAATGAGGAAAGAGTAAGGTTCTGTAGGGACAGGCCCCATCATTGTCTAAGGTATTTGCTACTTCAACCCTTGAGTCGGTAACGTTCCTAAGGGATGGATTGAAGGTCGTTTGGACTGCGTTCTTCTCACAGTCAACTTAGGTATGCTGATATCATCCCCTACCCAATAAACTCTGACCTGCCTAGTAGAGATTCAACTATCTATCCATGGAAGAACCACATTAACGATAGATGCTTCAATCAAGCTTACAGGAGAAGTCTCTGTTGAAAGTCGTGCCTCAGCTAAGAAGAATGCCATCCCCTGATTGATCTAATCCCAAGAAGGAGGTGCTCCAAGAAACCACCTGGTGAGGCCCAGTTACAGATTGTGATCCCCGGCAGTCCCTACACACCAGACTTGAAAAAAAAAATCTGGTAGGGAGAGGGGCGAACACAGGAAAACTCTGTGGGCCGATGAAGAGACGAAGGTGCAGCAACTCCAGAGTCTAAGCAGTCAAGCTGGGAAGAAGACTAGTTGGGGATAGGCGTGTTTCTCAAGATTGGCAACGACAAGATCAGAAGTGTACTGACTAGGGATGAGCGAGTCTACTCGCTAGGACTCGTTACTCGGCGATTCTTAAGGGACTCGCTGGACTCGGGAATCGGCGAGTCTTTTAGCGAATACTCGCTCACTAACGAGTCCACATCGAGCGTCGCTTTGCGGCCGGCGCGTCGGTTTGCGGCAGGAGGAGGTAAGGTCAGCTTTGACAGCACCCCCCCCCCCCGGTTCTCAAGGCTGCCCGGACCTGACAGCACCCCCCCCCCCCGGTTCTCAAGGCTGCCCGGACCTGACAGCACCCCCCCCCCCCCGCTTCTCATCCAGGGCCGGGGATACCTAACTGCCACCCAGGGGAAGAGGCTCCAGCCAGCCCCTGAGTCCAATGCAAGTGAATGGCAATCTGCGAGTCCGAATCCTAGCGAGTCTGCGATTCCGAGTCCTGTATTCTCTATTCGGGACTCGCGAATCCCTATTCCCTATTCATTAACATTGGACTCGCTAGACTCGCCACGAGTACCGAGTCCTGGGCTCGGACTCGTGCGGGTCTAGCGATTCCGAGTAATTTAGGACTCGCTCATCCCTAGTACTGACAAATAGAGAACTTTATTCCTGAACCAAAGAGACCAAGAAGATCCACAAAGATGACTATGGTGTAATCTATGGATGGAGACACTGGATTACGGCTAACAGCAGGGGAGAGGTGATGGCGATGGGTGATGTCTAGATACCTAAGTGGAAAATTTTACTTCATTTCATCCTGAACGGTTATTGGTGATAGGATTGAGTAGGCAAATATATTCCACACTTCCCACTCATTTTATTGTCGTATTTTCCGACAAAAGGGGGAATGTTGAGGGGGAAGTGATTGCATAATTAATATGAATCACTCACTGAACTCCATATTGGATTTTATGAGAGCTGAATATTTCAACCATGTATAGCATTGTTCTTCTGTGTGATGTCCTTTTGTTTTAGGAGTAAATGTTGCATCTACATGCTAAATGGATATTGGCCCTGCAGCCTCCTGGACGATACAGGAATACACATCCTCTGTGTTGATCTTGAATGCATACGCTGGTTGCCACCTAATGTCATCTACATATGTTTACAGCCTTTGTGGGTTTGGAGTATTGGCCATTGCTCCTCAGGTAGACATCCCGTCTCCGGCCTATGGAGATGTATATTGCTACACAATATTGGTGATGTTTGACTGATAAAGCATTGTTCTTCAGATAGACATCCTGGAGCCAACTAAAGAGTGTTAAACTTATTTGACACAAGACTTTCTTCCCTGATACAAGGACGCCATCCGCAGGCAGGGGATTATTACTGCATATTACAGGAGGTGATTAGACATATTTGCCACAGAAGATACCTGAGAAGGGCGGAGATGTGGGTTGTATGTGGGTGTGGATGAGAAATCTTTACTATAAAAGGAGGTGGAATCAAGACACTCTTTCTCTCTCTACATGGGACGCACGATGGAATAGAATCACCAAGACCTGGCTCAAGTATCACCCCATATCTCCTCTATACCTATTAACTCTATAGTTAATCAGCATAGGAAAAGAAAGCGGTAAGGAAGGGAAGATTCTGGATATCGGTGATTGTAGGCATAACCGACAATAATAACCAATAAACAGAACCAGCCTTACAACAGTCTTTGTATCCTGAGTTTATATGTAATAAAATAAAAAAATCTTTTTAAAGCTGTATATATAATGAATAAATAATAATAATCACATTGCCTTAGGTATGGGGCAGGATGGGTATCTTAAAATTACATGCAAAAAACATATTAAAACAACTTTAATTTAATATAATGAATAAAAACATAATTCACTCTAAAAAAATAATTCACTCTAAAAAACAGTCAAAATCCCAACGTGTCTCTTTAGCTCAATGAGCTAAATGACCTATAAAACTTTGCCAAGAGTAACACTTGAGTTTGTTTTTTATTCATTATAGTAAATTAAAGTTTTTATTCATTATATTAAATTAAGGTTGTTTTAGTATGTTTTTTGCATGTAATTTTAAGATACCCATCCCGCCCCACACTTAAAGCAATGTGATTATTATTATTTATTAATTATATATACAACTTTAAAAAGGTTTTTTTCTTTTATTATAAATAAACTCAGGATACAAAGACCATAAATGCATTCACAGAAAAATTAGGGATTATACTATTGTTTGTACCAACAAGATCCATATTTCTTTTTCCAACTAAATGACTATCTTGAATAGCACAGTGGGTAAAACTGCAAGCTTCTATACCAATATATTTTTTTTGTATTTCTCAGGTTCAAACCCGATATAGGTAGACTCCATATATATTTTATTTTTATATACAGTGCACACAGAAATGGTATCATTTGTCTATCTCTTTACATCTTAGATGATATCATGTGTTTTTATACACTTAGAATAAAATGGAAAATGTATGCAACTCCTATATTGTACAATGTGTGATGTCATTGATGACGATTGTAAAAAAGTTTTTTTTGGGTCTATGATCAACATCCGCCCTGTAAAGCATATAAAATGATTTCTGTATGTACCATGTAATTTACCCTGAGGAAGGTGCGAGGGTTGCACCAAATGCGTTGGTTTATGGTGGAATATAGAAAGTGATGGAGGAAACAATGCTTTTGGAGTACATTTATTGAAGCAGCAGCGCGGACCGTGGAAACTATTCCTGTTTGAACTTCAGTTTTTCCCGAGGCTTTGGTGTGACGGTGGAGGTTCTGCAGCAGCTGCTAAAGCGCTCAAACTGGTTGTGGGTGACACAACCTGAAAAGGTGAGTGGACCCCTTTGTGACCTACAAACGAACCAAGTGTCCTTTTGAAAAGGCACCATCTGCACCTATTGTGTCTCCCTTTTATCTACAGTAAACAGTCATGACCACTGGTCGGACATACCTGCTCCACATACTTGTAAAGAGCGCAGCTGCATCCACTAGTTTTTCTGATGTCCAGCATAATTACAGTCCATTCCTGATTTAGAAATGGCCAATCATTGCAGGCCATAGTGCTTGTGTTGTAAGGATTGTTTTGTCTGCAGTCACATTGAGTGACTCCAGAATTATCGGTTTTAGACCAGACAACCCCTTTCAGTTTAGAACATAGCTCAATTTGCAGTCAATCATGCATGTTTTTCCTGCCTTTTATGTAAAATGTAAAATATGAAATCTGCAGTAGTAATCTGGAAAATCTGTACCAGGCTTTAAATTCTCTACCCAAAATTCAGCTACTTATTTATGTGGTTTTAAATAACCACTAATGTACTAAGTGAGGTTGTTAAGGATTGTGAAAACATGTAAGCATTGATCCAATAAGGCTGATAACTATCATGCTTTCAGCATTCTTCCTAAAACAATGCCATACCTCCCAAATTGGTTGTTATATTGCAGCTCAACTTCATTGCATTGAATGGGTCTCAGCTGCAAAACAACACAAAAGTAATAGAAAAGCGTGGTACATATAATTTGATGTGAACGTGTCAAATGATTCATGTTGCCAGAACCACAGGCTGCATTAGGCTGGAAACACACTGTCCGAGAGACATGCAAGTTACTCACTAAAATTCTTGGATTATTCACCTGGGATGGCCTCTCCCTCTCTGGATGAGACCAGTGGTACTACATAGAAAAAAATACCACTGACAGTATTCCATCCAAAGAAGGCAAGGGTCATGCCGGGTGAATGATCTGAGACTTGTTCGAGTAACTCAAATGTCACTCAGACAGTGTGTTTCCAGCCTAAAATACACACTTGCATATGTCTGTGTTTTCCAACAAAAAGTTTCAGTGTTTCAGAGAAAATATACTTTGATAATTCAGCTGAGGTCCTTATAGAAAAGTGTTTTTGCCAGATATCTAGTGTAATCTAATATATAATTCCCCTAACGCACTTCCGTAAGTTTCGGCGCTGTTTCCGTCGTTGTGGCCGTGGGAGCGCAGCGGGCATTGCGAGCCGTTGCAGCGAGGCATTGCCCACTTACACCCCGCCAGAACGCCAGCTCCGGCGGTGGCTACAAGCGCCAGGCAATGAGAATACAGCGGCCCGGAGCTACAGACTTCGTAGCTCCGACCGACGAGAGCCGAGCGCCGTGGCCGAAAACACAACCAAGTGCCTGGCCATGCACAGCTCTAAAGACCGCTATGTATCTCTATGGGAAGTGAGGCGCGAAGCACATTGGTCGGCGCCAGCACACAGCAACCAATGAGCTTCGCGCCTCACTTACAGCGGTAAATTTAAAACTCAAAGTCCTCCATGTATCTCAATGGGAAGTGAGGCGCTATGCTCATTGGTCGGCGCCAGCACACAGCGACCAATGAGCTACGCGCCTCACTTACAGCGGTAAATTTGAAACTCAAAGTCCTCCATGTATCTCAATGGCCAGTGAGGCGCTATGCTCATTGGACGGCGCCAGCACACAGCGACCAATGAGCTTCGCGCCTCACTTAGAGCGGTAAATTTGAAACTCAAAGTCCTCCATGTATCTCAATGGCCAGTGAGGCGCGAAGCTCATTGGTCGCTGTGTGCTGGCGCCGACCAATGAGCATAGCGCCTCACTTCCCATTCAGATACATGGAGGACTTTGAGTTTCAAATTTACCGCTGTAAGTGAGGCGCTATGCTCATTGGTCGCTGTGTGCTGGCGCCGACCAATGAGCATAGCGCCTCACTTCCCATTGAGATACATGGAGGACTTTGAGTTTCAAATTTACTCAAAGTCAAACTCAAAGTCCTCCATGTATCTCAATGGCCAGTGAGGCGCTTCTCTCATTGTACTCATGACAGTAGCAACATTAACCCCTTACATTCCGTTTTATCTGTAATTTCTATAACACAGTGTGTAGTTGTACTGCCACTGCGAAGTTAACCCCTTATATACCATTTCTGCCTTAACTCCATACTTTGTAGTCTCTATTACTACTGCCAGTAGGAACATTAACCCCTTATATTCCATTATTGTTGTTATTTCTATTACACAGTGTATAGTTGTAATGACACTGCAAAATTAACCCATTATATACCAGTTCAGCATTATCTGCATATTTGGTAGTGTTTATAACTACTGCCACTGGTGCATTAACCCCTTGAACACCATTTTGGATATAATTTACAGCGCACTCCTTCAATAACATTTTTGATATCATTATAAGTTCCTACTCTGTTATAGTCCTGTTAGTCGGACATTAACTCTTTCTACACCTCCACTATATTGCTACCCTCACAGTTCTGCCTACATCGGCTACTTAGTCATATATCTGGTGTTTAAGTCTATTATTTAAAACTCTTAAAAAAATTATATACAGATTCTAGACTCCCGATTCTTTAGAATCGGGCTCACAGCTAGTACACTTTAATAAGTCTCTAAACCTTTTTGAGATTGCTCAAAATTTGGTAGTTTTATAGCATCTCAACTCGGAGTGAAACAAAGTCTTAATACCATAGACCATCTAATCATCATGAGCTGTAGCTTACTGGACCTTAAGCCAGAAATCTTACTGCTGTCCCTTATTTACTTACTTATTCCAGTCATGAGGCACATGTAGGTGCAAAACTCCTTTCAGATTCCCCAAATTCATTAATATACATGAATTAGGAGTATCTAACTCCAAAATGCACTCTCTTCAAGACTTTTGGGGCATATGTATCTTAGATGGCTAGTTCAAAGCACGTCCAGAGCAGATTCTCCTTGCCCCAAGCCCTTATTGACTGTCAATTATAAGCAGTGGGGCAAGGAAAAGAGGAGGGCTCATTCAAACTAGTCACCTGAGATTCATAGTCCATGGCCAATTTCTGAAAACATGTTTTCTCTGAATCACTGTAAGAATATGATTGAAACCTCTCATGACTGCTGACAATATTGGGCTGCAAACAAATGGTTATTCTGCAGGTTTCTAGTGTTATGTAGGTGCCTGGAGGCTGTAACAAAAGTGAAGAGAAAATGAACTTAATTCCTCGAGAAAGCTTCTAGCTTTCAGTCATGCAGATGTACCTGGAGCAATTACAGTCACCGCTCTCAGCACTGTGAATGGTGCCTGAAAACACACATCAGCTCTAATTTACAATCAGCTCTGTACTAATGTACTTCATAGCTGGTTATAATTCAGTGCTGGGTCATGGTGTGAGCTGTGATTGTAATTGCTTCTGGTATACATGCATGATTGAAAGCCTATGGCTCATGGAAGAGATAAAGGTTATTTTCCACTGGGTGCCACACTTTCAGTAGTGCGGCCAAGAACCCTCATAAGGCTATGAACCTAAAGAATAACCCCAATATCTACAGGTTCATATCATCATTGGACATGACAGGTTCTGTTAAAAATAAATAATACAGTAAGTGTCCAGTACATGCTGTCCATAATTTGGCATCATGAATCAGATGATACACTTCCAACTATATGAGCATGGTGGAGGAACAATTGGTATCCTTTTTGGGCTCTGTTGCTAGTAAAACTTCAGAGGCTGATTCCAAACATAGAGACATCAGAATTATGTTGGCATTTGGAATGAGTGGGATCCTGTTACAAAACGCACATTGGAACTGGAAACCTATAATGTATGCCTTTTATGCAAATTTTAAGACACTCACAACGCAAATAAAATTGCTACCAGTCTATAGAGACATAAAGAACAATGTTATTACACAACGTACAAATTGTAAAATTACAGTTTTATTGACTAGTTGCTAAATATTTCTAAAATATTTCTTGACTGTTTTACATGATCCTAGTGCTTAAATGCAGCCACACAGTGATAAAATACATCTTTATCTCGAGGATAAATCAGAAAAGCAGCAGAACTTAAATCAATAAACATCTCACCCAGTAGCATTTTGTTTATTGATTTGCAATTGCAGCTCAAATTATCAAAGCATTATGACTACTAGGAAGTTTCATTATGCAGGTTGCATTGCTTGCAGCATTTTGTGTACAATTTGCTGTATAAGCTTTAGCGCTGCCAAACAGACATAGATAAATCTTGCAGAGAATGACAGAAAATCTTAACAAAATATCTTCAAAGAGTGCCTGACACTGACAAAAAAAACTATTATTGCATGTATAGATTTTGAACAAAGTTTTGCTATATTATATAAATTAACTCACAAAAACTACTAAAAAAATGGCAGCAATAGAAAAACTCACCAGTTGCAGCCAAAAACAAATCCAACACAGCACTTATACAGGATGCAGTCAGACCCCAATAAAAAGCAAACACAGTGCATAGAACTGATATAATTCACCATCAACCTGCCAAGATATGGGGGAGGTGATTTGCTTTGCACAGCTCAAGGTATGCATGCAAAGGATGCCGTTCACATTGACACAAATGATGCAGAATGTCTGATAGCTACACAAAAATCCTGCCACCAGATGGGCAGCCCAGCACGATGCTTCTGCACCACTGAATGAATGACGCCCCATGGGGCTCAACTGCACACCACAAAGATGATAAAAAAGTGCAAGAATTTTTTTATGATAAACAAAAAAAATTCTTTAATTGGTTAGATATTTTGGCCAAGACTCTTAGCTCGTAATCCACGTCAAGGATCCCCATTCTTACGAGTCCTAACAAATTACTTATAAAAACTACTCAAAAAATGGCAATAGAAAAACTCATCAGTTGCAGCCAAAAACAAATCCAACACAGCACTTACACAGGATGCAGTCAGACCCCAATTAAAAGCAAATACAGGTGCATAGAACCGATATAAATCACCATCAACCTGCCAAGACATGGGGGAGGTGATTTGCTATGCACAGCTTAAGGTTTGCATGCATAGTACGCCATTCACATTGATACAAATGATGCAGAGTGTCTGATAGCTACACAAAAATCCTGCCACCAGATGGGCAGCCCAGCACGATGCTTCTGCACCACTGAATGAATGACGCCCCATGGGGCTCAACTGCACACCACAAAGATGATAAAAAAGTGCAAGAATTTTTTTATGATAAACAAAAAAAATTCTTTAATTGGTTAGATATTTTGGCCAAGACTCTTAGCTCGTAATCCACGTCAAGGATCCCCATTCTTACGAGTCCTAACAAATTACTTATAAAAACTACTCAAAAAATGGCAATAGAAAAACTCACCAGTTGCAGCCAAAAACAAATCCAACACAGCACTTACACAGGATGCAGTCAGACCCCAATTAAAAGCAAATACAGGTGCATAGAACCGATATAAATCACCATCAACCTGCCAAGACATGGGGGAGGTGATTTGCTATGCACAGCTTAAGGTTTGCATGCATAGTACGCCATTCACATTGATACAAATGATGCAGAGTGTCTGATAGCTACTTACCAATCCTGCCACCAGACCAAATTGGCAGCCCAGCACAATGCTTCTGCACCACTAGATGAATGACGCCCCATGGGGCCCAGCTGCACTCGCAAAGATGATGAAAAAATGCAATATTTTTTTATGATAAAGAAAAAATTCTTTAATGGGGTATTGGTTAGATGTTTTGGCCAAGACTCTTTAAACTCGTTATCCGCGACAAGGATCCCCATGTTTATGTGTCCTAACAAAATACTCACAAAAACTACTAAAAGATGGTGTTATTCATCCAGTGGTTCAGAAGCATCGTGCTGGACTGTCCACTTGGTCTGGTGGCAGGATCTGTGTGTAGCTATCAGACATTCTGCATCATTTGTGTCAATGTGCATGGAGTCATATGCATGCAAACCTTGAGCTGTGCATAACAAATCACCGCCCCCAAATCACCGCATGTTGGTGAGGGTTTTTTATATTTTATAAATTAAGCTTATTTATTATTAAGAAAAGTTATGTAAGTGATGTTTGTTGTGGTTCAGCAATGTCCTATAGGACCAGCTATTTACCTTTGTTGGACAACTGAACTATAAAGCAGTTTTTATATGCTCAAATGTCTATTTAAAGATAGACCACATTATAATCAATCAGCTACTAAAATATGCACAAATGTCTTTGAAATTGAAAACAGTTGTTCTATGCTGAAATATCTATTTGTAGATGGACCGATGGACCACATTATTATAAATAAGTTTTTAAAACATGCACAAATGTCTATTTGTGGATGAACATAAAAAAAAGCCTAGGAAGAGGTGCAATGTCGCGCTGCCAGGAGGAGACACAGGCGAGGATGTTGTAGACAGTGATTTATTTTTTTACGCTTTTGGAAGCACTAAATGGCTCCTTCTTCAGGAAAAAAATTACTATTCCTGGATGGATGACATTATTAGCAATTAGTTTTTATATTCTGTAAGGTCTATTTGTAGCAGGAAACTCTTGCCCTCCTACCTATCCAAACTATTAAAAATAAACTGACTAGCTAACTATCTGTCTATCAGCAACACACTCTCCAATCTGTAGCACTATCAAAATGGTGCCGATATCAAATGGTCGCTTGTTATTTGTAGAGGAACATGTGACAGAAAGTCAAAATCACAAGCTCTTGTGTCTGAACATTGTGGATTGTTTCTTCACCCTGATTGGCTGCCGGAACACGCACACATTAAATTAAGAAAAAAAAGCAGTCTGCTGCTGCTCTGACTTCTCGCCACCCCCCTTTATCAAGCACCTCCTGCTCGCCCATCATTCAGCACCACTATTCTAGCCAAAGAAGAAGAACATCATTAGTGCAATAGCAATAATACTTTTATTTTACCAAAGGCAGAACTTTTATGATTTTTAGAAAGGTGTTTTTGTATCTAAGCTCAAAACCAAATGGGAAAGGCTTGTGCCGAACTTGAGATTTGCCAAGTTTACCAAACAATTTGGCTGATCTCGAGTTACGAACTTACAAACTTCTTTCAACACTCAATAATTCCATGTCAGTTAATGAGTCAAGCATTGTTTTCAACACATCATAGGCGCACTATATAATAAAGTGCAGATATGTAACAACGGTGCTGTATTGTAACCTGGTACAACACAGACGTGTTCATAAATTAGTTTCCAGGCACCAATGAGGAAAAAGTTATTTAAAAAGATAAAAAAATAAGAAACTGAAATTTGTGGTTTACCACTAGACCTCCATTTATTAGAAGGAATATTTACTGTGATATAATCCTTGATAAAAGCTGTTATCAAGGATCTGCTCTCTATAATGTGCTAGAAATATATAATCAGGTTGCATAGCGTTACATTAAGGCTGATTATAAGAAAGTGATTGCTGAAGCATGTCATCATCTATCACTAAGCATTGCATTAGCAGTATCTGAAATAGGGCAGTGAAAAATATGATATTACCTGTACTCAACATGTGGCATTCTAACGTGTATGTTAAAGCTTAAGATATGAAAGTCATTGTGACTCACTAATGGATGAACTTGATTTACCTGTCTTTTTTCAACCTATGTAACTATATGTAGCATTTAGAGGTTATACATCTTGAACATCTATTATGGAACATCAATTATTAAGTTCTGGTACATGGGTGAGCTCAGTCCAATATAAAAAAAATGCACTATTGTCAACACAAAGTAGCAACTTACACTTTAATATTATATTACAACTAGCAGTTGGGTTCTTCATTTTTTTTATTTTTTATGCTCTGACTCTGTAGATTCAGACTTCCCCAATGGGCAATGGGAGTGTGTGCTCTCCAAAAAAGAATTATACAAAGAGGACAAGTCTTCAAATGCTTTTGTAAAACACCTTTCAAAGTCTGAAAATGTAACGTATTGCAGAGCTGTGCCAAAAAATAGCAAATTTTCACATTTTCTCACTAGTGTGAAGCAGTTAGGTGACAATTGTTGGTGCTGGTGATGAGCCAGGTTGTGGTGTTACTATGCTAAGTGTCAAATTCTGAAAAAGTGCTGGTCATGCCAAAAATATTACTGCAGTCTCCAACTGAATATCAATTTTGGTGAGATATGTGGACTCTTACATGCCACAAATGAGCTGTGATAAATTTAAGTGGCTTGTGTCTGTTAATGAAATTGACACATTTTACTTATCCTTCCATGCTGCTCATTAGGACTCTCATAAAAAATGCCAGACTTAATGAACTGGGGGACAAAAAGAAAAAGATGGGGGCGCTCCTAGAAAAGCAGCCGGTGGTCAGGTGGAGGATATTTAGGGATGGTTCCACTAATGTGGTGTGGTTATGCAGCCTACATAAGCACATTGAAAGGCCTCTGGTATCTATCGCACACCACACGCAGTCCCTGCTTCCAGGTCCGGATGCTGGCGGGTCCCAAGAGTGGTCATGTGATTGTGATGTCACCGAAGGTCATTCTGTCCTAGGTCCTCTTAGTAGTAAGGCAGGAGATTCTGTTATGTACCGACCGCTAGCTCACAAGGGATAATGCACTAAGGAAATAGTAGATGCGGTTATCACGAGTGCTCAGAATCAAAGGCAAGGGCACAGGTTAAGGATAGAAGTTCTCTTTAATGGACACCTCAATGCTCATTATTACATGTTTTATCAATTAGCACTGCCTATATCAGCTTTAAGGTAAGTAAAACATTAATGGTCCACATATTTATGACAGACTAAAAGTGTAGTTTAAAGAGTCCCATTGGACCTTGACTAATTGGAAGAATTTGTTCACTTTTGGGCATTTGAGGAACAGCAGCACCAACTTTTTATCCAACCTCTTGTTTTTCCTTCCCTTTTTAAATATAACATATCACTAAAGTATAACCTTTTTATTTTATAAAAAAAATAGTGCATTGAAAAATTATTTACACCCCATGAAATTTCCCCTAATCTTTCACATTATATTTGCACATTTAAATGTATTTTGGGGGATTTTAGGTGATATTCTTGCACAAAGTAGCAAGTACAGTTGTGGCCAAAAGTATTGACACCCCTGCAATTCTGTCAGATAATACTGAGTTTCTTCCTGAAAATGATTGCAATCACAAATTCTTTGTGTAAATTATTCTCAGTATAAGTATAGCTGTTCTGTGTTGGACTCAGAGATTTGTTTGAGAAAATTAGGGATTAGGGATTAATACCTTTATTACAACCAAGCAAAAGAGCAGGAATAAAGTTAAGGAGTAATGCAGGTTTAGATTATAAAAAAAGACCATCTCAATGAGCACCGTTCAATCCATTATCCAAAATTGGAAGGTGCATGTCAAAGCTGTAAACTTGGCATGGCATAGTCTATATTTACCTCACCAGCATAGATAGCACAAATAAGAAAATCAGCCAAGAAGCCTATGGTCGCTCTGGAGGAGCTGCAGAAATCCACAGCTCAGGTGAGAGAATCTCTTCATAGAACAGCTATTAATTATACAATCCACCAATCTGGCATTTATGAGAGTGGCAAGGAGAAAGCTATTTTTAAAACAAGTCACAAGATGTGTTGTTTGCAGTTTGCAAAATCCATGTATAGGACACATCTGCTATATCGAAGGTAGTGCTTTGGTCAGATGACATCAAAGTAGCAGTTTTTGGGCTAAAAGCAAAATGCTGTGTGGTGGAAACCTAATACTACACATCACCACATCACCCTAAAACCACCATCACCACTGTCAAACATGGTGGTTGCAGCATCATGCTACGGTTAGACTTTTCTTTAGCAGGGAAAGGGAAACTGGTTACAGTTAATGGTAAAATGGATGCAGGACAATTCTAGAGCAAAACCTCTTATAGGCAGCAAAACACTTGAGACCTGGGCGCAGGTCACCTGCCAGCAGGTCATTGACCCGAAAAATATAGCCAGAGCTACAATGGAAAGGTTTACAGTGCCTTGTGAAAGTATTTGGCCCCCTTGAACTTTTCAACCTTTTGCCACATATCAGGCTTCAAACATAAAGATATAAATTCTAATTTTTTTGTGAAGAATCAACAAGTGGGACATAATCATGAAGTGGAACGAAATTTATTGCACATTTAAAACTTTTTTAACAAATAAAAAACTGAAAATAGGACGTGCAATATTATTCTGCCCCCTTGATTTAATACTTTGTAGCGCCACCTTTTGCTGCTATTACAGCTGCAAGTCGCTTAGGGTATGTCTCTATCAGTTTTGTACATCGAGAGACTGAACTTCTTGCCCATTCTTCCTTGCAGAACAGCGCAAGCTCAGTGAGGTTGGATGGAGAGAGTTTGTGAACAGCAGTTTTCAGCTCTTTCCACAGATTCTCAATTGGATTTAGATCTGGACTTTGATTTGGCCATTCAAACACCTGGATACTAGAGATGAGCGAGTACTAAAATGCTCAGGTGCTCGAAGCTCGGGCCGAGCATCCCAAGATACTCGTGTACTCGGCCCGAGCATGGAGCCCAATGTTATCCTATGGGAGACCCGAGTATTTTTCTGGCATGGGGGGCAGCATGGATAAACCCTATATAATGTCGCAAAAGTATCAGAATAGTGCTCAAATGACATGGGTACAGGACTGTCAAGAAAACGTTACAAAATGAAACCAAAATGAATTTTCATGGAGAAAATATTTAGGGCTCATACCCACTTGTGAGACAGAGTTGGTGTATGTTAGTTTTTTGGATTACATGAAAGATTTTTTTTAAAAAACTTTAGTGGCACTCCGATGCCCCTGGGAAGAGACGTACATGAAGGCCTCTTTAAATAATGTGCCCATTTTAAGGAAGTTTGTCTTTTGTAGTATTGCCCTTTGGCAGGGCAGCCAAAAATTGGGTGGCACTCTGATGCCCCTGGATAGAGAGGTGCATGAGGGCCTCTTTAAATAATGTGCCCATTATAAGGAAGTGGGTCTTTTGTAGTATTGCCCTAGGCAGGGCTGCCAAAAATTGGGAGGCACTTCAATGCCCCTGGATAGAGAGGTGGATGAGGGCCTCTTTAAATAATGTGCCCATTATAAGGAAGTGAGTCTTTTGTAGTATTGCCCTAGGCAGGGCTGCCAAAAATTGGGAGGCACTTCAATGCCCCTGGATAGAGAGGTGGATGAGGGCCTCTTTAAATAATGTGCCCATTATAAGGAAGTGAGTCTTTTGTAGTATTGCCCTAGGCAGGGCTGCTAAACATTGGGAGGCATCCCAATGCCCCTGGATAGAGAGGTGCATGAGGGCCTCTTTAAATAATGTGCCCATTATAAGGAAGTGGGTCTTTTGTAGTATTGCCCTAGGCAGGGCTGCTACACATTGGGAGGCACCCCAATGCCCCTGGATAGAGAGGTGCATGAGGGCCTCTTTAAATAATGTGCCCATTATAAGGAAGTGAGTCTTTTGTAGTATTGCCCTAGGCAGGGCTGCTAAACATTGGGAGGCATCCCAATGCCCCTGGATAGAGAGGTGCATGAGGGCCTCTTTAAATAATGTGCCCATTATAAGGAAGTGGGTCTTTTGTAGTATTGCCCTAGGCAGGGCTGCCAAAAATTGGGAGGCACTTCAATGCCCCTGGATAGAGAGGTGGATGAGGGCCTCTTTAAATAATGTGCCCATTATAAGGAAGTGGGTCTTTTGTAGTATTGCCCTAGGCAGGGCTGCTACACATTGGGAGGCACCCCAATGCCCCTGGATAGAGAGGTGCATGAGGGCCTCTTTAAATAATGTGCCCATTATAAGGAAGTGGGTCTTTTGTAGTATTGCCCTAGGCAGGGCTGCCAAAAATTGGGAGGCACTTCAATGCCCCTGGATAGAGAGGTGGATGAGGGCCTCTTTAAATAATGTGCCCATTATAAGGAAGTGAGTCTTTTGTAGTATTGCCCTAGGCAGGGCTGCTAAACATTGGGAGGCATCCCAATGCCCCTGGATAGAGAGGTGCATGAGGGCCTCTTTAAATAATGTGCCCATTATAAGGAAGTGGGTCTTTTGTAGTATTGCCCTAGGCAGGGCTGCTACACATTGGGAGGCACCCCAATGCCCCTGGATAGAGAGGTGCATGAGGGCCTCTTTAAATAATGTGCCCATTATAAGGAAGTGGGTCTTTTGTAGTATTGCCCTAGGCAGGGCTGCTACACATTGTGAGGCACCCCAATGCCCCTGGATAGAGACGTGCATGAGGGCCTCTTTAAATAATGTGCCTATTATAAGGAAGTGGGTCTTTTGTAGTATTGCCCTAGGCAGGGCTGCCAAAAGTTGGGAGGCACTTCAATGCCCCTGGATAGAGACGTACATGAGGGCCCACTTAAATATGGTTCCCTTTGTTAGAAAGTGGCTCTATTCATGTATTGCCCTAGGCAGGGCTGCCAAAAACCAGGAAGCACCCCAATGCCCCTGGAAAGAGACGTGCATGAGGGCCTCTTTAAATAATGTGCCCATTATAAGGAAGTGGGTCTTTTGTAGTATTGCCCTAGGCAGGGATGCCAAAAGTTGGGAGGCACTCCAATGCCCCTGGATAGAGACGTGCATGAGGGCCTTTTTAAATAATTTGCCCATTATAAGGAAGTGGGTCTTTTGTAGCATTGCCCTAGGCAGGGCTGCCAAAAATTGGGAGGCACTTCAATGCCCCTGGATAGAGAGGTACATGAGGGCTTCCTTAAATAATGTGCCCATTATAAAGAAGTGGGTCTTTTGTAGTATTGCCCTAGGCAGGGCTGCTAAACATTGGGAGGCACCCCAATGCCCCTGTATGGAGAAGTGCATGAGGGCCTGTTTAAATAATGTGCCCATTATAAGGAAGTGGGTCTTTTGTAGTATTGCCCTAGGCAGGGCTGCTAAACATTGGGAGGCACCCCAATGCCCCTGGAAAGTGATGTGCATAAGGGCCTCTTTAAATATTGTGCTCATTTTAAGGAAGTTTGTCTTTTGTAGTATTGCCCTTTGGCAGGGCAGCCAAAAATTGGGTGGCACTCTGATGCCCCTGGATAGAGAGGTGCATGCGGGCCTCTTTAAATAATGTGCCCATTATAAGGAAGTGAGTCTTTTGTAGTATTGCCCTAGGCAGGGCTGCCAAAAATTGGGAGGCACTTCAATGCCCCTGGATATTGATGTGCATGAGGGCCCACTTAAATATTGTTCCTTTTGTTAGAATGTGGCTCTATTCAAGTATTGTCCTTGGCAGGGCTGCCAAACATTGGGAGGCACTTCAATGCCCCTGGATAGAGACGTGGATCAGGGTCTACTTAAATATGGTTCCCATTATTAGTAAGTGGGTCTTCCATAGTTTTCCCTAGGAAGGGCTGCCAAAATTTGGGAGGCATTGTGATACCCCTGGGATGAAACATGGAGGAGAGCCTCTAAATATTGTTCCCATTACAAAGGAGCGGGTCTCCGGTACTTGTAATGCCCATTCTCTAAGTATGGACTAAAACATTTACCCCTGGGGGGTATACATGAAACTACTGTCTAACATTTTAACGGTTAGGGTCATCATCATCATAAATATGATGTAAATAAATTATGTTTTCGTGGCATCATGGACCATGGTCGCACTGATCATATGATGGTGGCGGATGAGGAGAAGGAGGAACAGTACAGCAAGTAGCCAAAGTCATGAAGTGTGTACCCATGTGTGGGTGTGAGGAGGGGCATGGCAATTTACCGGCACAAAAAATACAGTGCCTTTGACTTTAGATTAAGCTATCATTTGGTGGTGGTGTGGTGAAGTCAGGCCCAATCCAACCCTTGTTCATCTTGATCAGAGTCAGCCTGTCTGCCTTCATTTACCATTTTTTGAGGCAGGAGGGGGTTGTAGCTCCAATTTGTATACGCCAAAACACTCAGTATACCCATCTCAGCATTTGTGACTGACTGGTATACCTGCTGTAATTTAATCTCTAATCTGTCATCAGAGTGTCCAGCTAAAAACCATCTTTTGGACGTCTTCATTTAGCTGTATACAGGCAGCACACCATTGAAAATGTGCAAGGCCAGTGGCAAGGGACAAGGAACTGGACGTGATGGTGGTGCACGCAGAGGCTGAGGCCATGTGCAAGCTCGAATTGCGCCACGACAAACACCCACATCATCTCGCTCGACCTTCCTGTCCCATTTTCTAGGGGACTGCAGCAGTACACCACTATTAAATCAAGACCAGTGTCAACAGGTTGTTAGTTGGATAGCGGATAATGCTTCAAGTCAGTTTGGCACCACCACAAACATCCTGTCTTCCACACGGTCAAGTGTCAGTAGCCTTGAGACTGGACCGCACATTCCACACCCTGATTCTCCTTCCTCCCACCATGCCGAATGCCCGGCCCTGGACATAACTGATCCCACACTTGGACACTCTAAAGAGCTGTTCACTTATCCATTCTTAGATTCTGGCCTCTCGCCAACTCCACCTGAACAGCCATGGTTAGGGATGAGCGAGTCCTAAATTACTCGGAATCGCTAGACTCGCACGAGTCCGAGTCCAGCCAGCTTTGAGAACCGGGGGGGGGGGGGTGGGGGGGGGTGCTATCGGGTCCAGGCAGCCTTGAGAACCGGGGGGGGGGGGGGGGGGGGGTGCTATCGGGTCCAGCCAGCCTTGAGAACGGGGGGGGGGGGTGCTATCGGGTCCAGGCAGCCTTGAGAACCGGGGGGGGGGGGGGGTGGCTATCAGAGCTGACCTTACCTCCTCCAGCCGCGAAGCAGCCCGCCTGCCGCAAACCGACTCGCCGCAAAGCGACGCCCGATTTGGACTCGTTACTCGGCGAGTATTCGCTAAAAGACTCGCCGATTCCCGAGTCCAGCGAGTCCCTTAAGAATCGCCGAGTAACGAGTCCTAGCGAGTAGACTCGCTCATCCCTAGCCATGGTCTCACGAAGGCAACGGTGGGAACTTGTCTCAAAAAGAGGTGGACGATGATGAGACACAATTGCCAAAAAGTCAGGAGGAGGACTAGGGTGCGGAAGTGGAAGACGACGTGGTGGATGATCCAGTAACTGACCCAACCTGGCAGGAGGACATGCAGAGCGAGGACAGCAGTGCACAGGGGGAGTTAGGCGTAGCATCACAACAGGCCGGAAGAAGCAGGGTGGTGGCCGCAGGCAGAAGTCAGGCAACCGTTCCCTGGAACAACAACATGACAGAAGTTGCCTGTACAACTGTTAGGTCTTCCCAAAGGCCATTTGCAACACCTGCCATGCCAGCATCAGCCGGGGTAGCAAAACTAGCAGCCTGACCACCACCAGCATGATCAGGCACATGTCAGCAAAGCACCCGACTTTGTGGGATGTACACCAGAGTCCAGGAGCAGTGTCTGCAGGTGACACCGCTGTGTCTTCCACTGTTGTGCGTGCAAGACAATCCCCTGTCCATACTGCATGTGAAGATGCCTCCTGTCCTTTACCTGTAGTTGCACAAGCAGAAATAGCATCATCATCAACCACGTCCTTGTCCCAGCGCAGCGTTCAGTTATCCATACACCAATCTTTGGAACGCAGGCGCAAATACGCTGCCAACGCCCCACATGCCACAGTTCTAAATGCACATATTTTGCAACTGCTTGCGCTAGAAATGTTGCCTTTAGGCTAGTGGAGACGGAAGCATTCCGCAACCTGATGGCGGCGGCTGTCCCACGTTACTCGGTCCCCAGCCGCCACTATTTCTCCCAGTGTTTATTTCAATACAAAGAGAACAAAGAGTACTATGCAAAACGTAACATTTATTGGAAGACGTCAATAAAATCGTTTATAAGGTGGCAAAAACAGTGTATATACTGAGAGCCAAAGAGGACAACAGGGGGGGCTCGTACATTACATTAAATGTCAAATGGGTATACAAAATATCTCCATAAAAGACAGAGTCCAGCAAATACAATGCATATTACAATGAGAAACAATAGTTCAGTAGGATACAACAAAAAAACGTCACTGAATCTAGCATGATCGCATACAAGTAAAGTGCTTGTGCAATATATAACAGGGAATACACATGATTCCCTTAAGTGATCCTACTCTGCCCATGGCGCCTTTTTGAGTCAAAGGAAATGCATAGCTCGATCCTCAGAGTAACTAAAGCATACCCATATTAGGTCAATTTGGGTCAGAAAGCCCTCCGCAAGTCCTGTCTGGCTACAGCCCCGACGCGGCGTTTCGCTGCATTTGCGTGTTTGCTGCAGCTTCCTCAAGGGGGATGTGTTGTGCGTCCTGTGTCTAACCCTATAACTTGCCCTCTTATATGCAGCAGCGATAATCTCCTACAGCACCTCACCTGTGGAAGCGCATCATCTCCCCTCGCCGCGCGCTAGGAAGTGACGCTCAAAAAAGTGACGGCCGGCCGTCACGCACTCACGGCACCATGGGACGCGTCACCATGGCACCGGCGCATTCGCGCCAGGCTCGGCCATCCGGAAAGCGGCACCCCGTGTGCCGCGGGAGAGAGAGCGCAAAGGATGAGGGAGTCATATCCTGATGACAACTACCTGTATGTCATCTAGGGCCTGGGGAAGACACAGGACACCACCTAAGCTGAGAACAAAGTGATAAGATTAAAAACATCAAACAGCTTAACTCAATTATTCTCCATTGTTATTTGGACCACAATAATAATCATCCAAATACATAGTCTCTCGAGGGGAGAAAGGCACAAAAAAGAAATTAAACAGAAAAATAGGGTGGCACAGATGAAACAAGCTGCGCAGGACAAGGGGGCCCTTAAATAAAAGGGACATATCCCCAGATCCCACGTCTTGAGGTCACTCCTGAATTTGACCTATATCCCCCTTGTGTGGAAATTGAATGAAGCGTGGATGAAAATACTGGACGTCCGTCATTCAAGAGATAACGAGGAGCTGAAAGAGTAAAAATTAAAAACAATTAAAAGCTATTCCCAAAATAGGTGGGAAGAGTATATACACACTGAAACACAGATGCAGAGAAAAGTACGATATGGTGATCAGCCTCACAGATAGGACCTAAAGGACAGGGACTCATTGATCCCCCTGGGACTGAGGGTATCCAGAGTCACTATCCATTTTGCCTCCATCTGGGCTAGGATTTTTTTGAGGTTACCCCCTCTATTTCCTGCCCTCACCATGTCTAGTCCCCTGAATTTTAGGCTGGATGAATCGCAATTGTGGACCTGCCAAAAATGGCGTGGCAAGGTCCGCAATTTGCTACCATCCTTAGAATCCCTAGCCCCCTCTATGTCGCTTAAATGTTCCCGTATCCTCTTTCGAAATTCTCGAGAAGTCAAGTCAACGTATATCTTTTGGCACCCGCACGTTGCGTAATTAATAACGTGCGTAGAGCCGCAAGATATACGTTGTCTGATCGTGTACTGTTTCTTCCCATCCGAGGACTCAAAAGTACGACTCCTTTGAACATTGGGGCATGCGACACAATGGCCGCAGGAGAACGAACCAACGGCTGGGCCGGAGCTCCCAAAGGTATTAACTCTTGGTGGTATATAATGGCTATGAACTAGCCAATCCCTCAGATTTTTAGACCTCCTAGCCGTCATCAGAGGACGTTCTGGGATGCATTGTGAGAGAATACTATCACTCTTGAGGATGGCCCAATGGCGTTGTAGAACTGCCTGCATCGAGCTCCATTCATGATTGTACGTCTCAATGAACCTCACAGGTGGGTCTCCTATATCTTTCTTTGGATTATACCTCAACAATGCATCCCTGGGTGTGTTCTTTGCCCTCTGGTACCCAGCCCTTATACCTCTATTGCTATATCCCCTGACGCCGAACCGCTGTTTAAGATCACTAGCCTGCTGCTCAAAACCAGAGTCCGTTGAGCAGATCCGCCTCATACGTAGGAACTGGCCAGTCGGGATAGCGCGTATGGTGGAGGGGTGATGTCCAGAAGCTGCGTGTAGCAACGCATTCACCGATGTCTCCTTGCGGAAGACATCAGTCCGGACACCACCCGCCTCATCCAGGGAGATCTCAATATCCAAGAAGTCTATTTTGTTCTTACTCACTCTGTGGGTCAGCCTGATATTCAGGTCATTCTCGTTTAGCCGGCCCACAAAGGAGTTGAACTGCTCCGCCGAGCCCTGCCACACAATAAGGACGTCGTCTATGTATCTAATCCAAGCTTGTGCTTGGGCGCAGCCCGATACGCCCTCATCGCCAAACATGTTACGTTCCCAATACGTGCCCATTATAAGGAAGTGAGTCTTTTGTAGTATTGCCCTAGGCAGGGCTGCCAAAAATTGGGAGGCACTTCAATGCCCCTGGTTATTGATGTGCATGAGGGCCCACTTAAATATCGTTCCCTTTGTTAGAATGTGGCTCTATTCAAGTATTGCCCTTGGCAGGGCTGCCAAACATTGGGAGGCACTTCAATGCCCCTGGATAGAGACGTGGATCAGGGTCTACTTAAATATGGTTCCCATTATTAGCAAGTGGGTCTTCCATAGTTTTCCCTAGGAAGGGCTGCCAAAAATTGGGAGGCATTGTGATACCCCTGGGAAGAAACATGGAGGAGAGCCTCTAAATATTGTTCCCATTACAAATGAGCGGGTCTCCTGTACTTGTAATGCCCATTCTCTAAGTATGGACTAAAACATTTACCCCTGGGGGGTATACATGAAACTACTGTCTAACATTTTAACGGTTAGGGTCATCATCATCATAAATATGATGTAAATAAATTATGTTTTCGTGGCATCATGGACCATGGTCGCACTGATCATATGATGGTGGCGGATGAGGAGAAGGAGGAACAGTACAGCAAGTAGCCAAAGTCATGAAGTGTGTACCCATGTGTGGGTGTGAGGAGGGGCATGGCAATTTACCGGCACAAAAAATACAGTGCCTTTGACTTTAGATTACGCTATCATTTGGTGGTGGTGTGGTGAAGTCGGGCCCAATCCAACCCTTGTTCATCTTGATCAGAGTCAGCCTGTCTGCCTTCATTTACCATTTTTTGAGGCAGGAGGGGGTTGTAGCTCCAATTTGTATACGCCAAAACACTCAGTATACCCATCTCAGCATTTGTGACTGACCGGTATACCTGCTGTAATTTAATCTCTAATCTGTCATCACAGTGTCCAGCTAAAAAACATCTTTTGGACGTCTTCATTTAGCTGTATACAGGCAGCACACCATTGAAAATGTGCAAGGCCGGTGGCAAGGGACAAGGAACTGGACGTGATGGTGGTGCACGCAGAGGCTGAGGCCATGTGCAAGCTCGAATTGCGCCACGACAAACACCCACATCATCTCGCTCGACCTTCCTGTCCCATTTTCTAGGGGACTGCAGCAGTACACCACTATTAAATCAAGACCAGTGTCAACAGGTTGTTAGTTGGATAGCGGATAATGCTTCAAGTCAGTTTGGCACCACCACAAACATCCTGTCTTCCACACGGTCAAGTGTCAGTAGCCTTGAGACTGGACCGCACATTCCACACCCTGATTCTCCTTCCTCCCACCATGCCGAATGCCCGGCCCTGGACATAACTGATCCCACACTTGGACACTCTAAAGAGCTGTTCACTTATCCATTCTTAGATTCTGGCCTCTCGCCAACTCCACCTGAGCAGCCATGGTCTCACAAAGGCAACGGTGGGAACTTGTCTCAAAAAGAGGTGGACGATGATGAGACACAATTGCCAAAAAGTCAGGAGGAGGACTAGGGTGCGGAAGTGGAAGACGAGGTGGTGGATGATCCAGTAACTGACCCAACCTGGCAGGAGGACATGCAGAGCGAGGACAGCAGTGCACAGGGGGAGTTAGGTGTGGCATCACAACAGGCCAGAAGAAGCAGGGTGGTGGCTGCAGGCAGAAGTCAGGCAACCGTTCCCTGGAACAACAACACGACAGAAGTTGCCTGTACAACTGTTAGGTCTTCCCAAAGGCCATTTGCAACACCTGCCATGCCAGCATCAGCCGGGGTAGCAAAACTAGCAGCCTGACCACCACCAGCATGATCAGGCAAATGTCAGCAAAGCACCCGACTTTGTGGGATGTACACCAGAGTCCAGGAGCAGTGTCTGCAGGTGACACCACTGTGTCTTCCACTGTTGTGCGTGCAAGACAATCCCCTGTCCATACTGCATGTGAAGATGCCTCCTGTCGTTTACCTGGAGTTGAACAAGCAGAAATAGCACCATCATCAACCACGTCCTTGTCCCAGCGCAGCGTTCAGTTATCCATACACCAATCTTTGGAACGCAGGCGCAAATACGCTGCCAACGCCCCACATGCCACAGTTCTAAATGCACATATTTTGCAACTGCTTGAGCTAGAAATGTTGCCTTTAGGCTAGTGGAGACGGAAGCATTCCGCAACCTGATGGCCGCGGCTGTCCCACGTTACTCGGTCCCCAGCCGCCACTATTTCTCCCAGTGTGCCGTCCCCGCATTACATAAGCATGTGTCACAAAACATCAGACGTGCCCTTTACAACGCAGTTTCAGGCAAAGTCCACCTAACCACGGACACATGGACAAGTGCTTGTGGGCAGGGGTGGTACATCTCGCTGACGACACACTGGGTTAATATTCTGGATGCCGAGACCAAGTCTGAGCTTGGGACAGAACAAGTCCTTCCGACACCAAGGATTGCAGGCGCAAACTCAGTCAGGGTTTCACCCACAGTGTACAGCTCCGGAACGTCATGATACTCAGCTTCCTCCTCTACTTCACCCTCCACACCAGTCCCAAGCTGGAAGCACTGCAGCACTGCCTCGGCTAAGTAGCAACAGGCTGTGCTGAAGCTAATATGCATAGGTGACAAACCCCACAATGCTGAAGAGTTGTGGACAGCTTTGAAATAGCAGGCAGATCACTGGCTCACACCGCTGAACCTACAGCCAGGCATGGTCGTGTGTGAGAATGGCCGGAACCTGGTGGCGGCTCTGAGGCGAGGCGAGCTGACACATGTTCCATGCATGGCCCATGTGCTCAACCTCGTGGTTCAGCGGTTTCTTAAATCCTACCCGGAGCTGCTGTCGGATCTGCTCGTAAAAGTACGCCGCCTATGTGCCCATTTTAGAAAGTCACCTACTGCTTCAGCCGCCCTTGCCAGCTTTCAGCATCATTCCCACCAAGGACACTAAGGACAACATCTGCAAGGAGTTTGTATGTTCTCCCCGTGTTTGCGTGGGTTTCCTCCGGGCACTCCGGTTTCCTCCCACATTGTAAAGACATACTGATAGGATGTTTAGATTGTGAGCTCCAAGAGAGACAGCATTACCCATGTATGTAAAGTGCTATGGAATTAATAGCGCTATATAAATGAATAAATATATATATATATATATATATATATTTGCAGCTTCCGGCTCACAGACTGGTCTGTGATGTCCCCATGCATTGGAATTCCACACTGCACATGTTGGTAAGGATTTGTGAGCAGAAGAGGGCAGTTGTTGACTGCCCGCATCAACTAGACCATCGGTATATGGTTCAAACTTCACACATAAGACCTCAGGAGTGGACATGGATGTCTGACATATGTACCATCCTCCAAAAGTTTGAGGACTCCACGAAGATGGTGAGCGGCGATGACGCCATCATTATCATCACCATCCCGCTTCTCTGTCTTCTAAAACGCTCTCTGCTCAAAATCAAAGACGATGCATTTCAGGTTTAGCACGATGAGTTGGAGCAAGAAACGGTACAGGGTGATTACACACAGCCCAGCCTCATCTCATCACAACGTGCATTGGAGGACTATGATGAGGAGGAGAAGAAATGGAGCTACTTTCATGCGGAATTGACGGTAATACATGCACAACCATCATACTGTCGGTTCAGCGTGGATGGCCAGAGGACAGGGGAGAGGAGGAGGAGGAGGATGATGAAGACAGCATGGTCAGTCAGCCTATTGGTGAGGACCTGAAGTCTTGCCTGTTAACAGTCTGGCGCACA
The DNA here is from genome assembly GCA_033576535.1 of Allobates femoralis. Classification (NCBI taxonomy): domain Eukaryota; kingdom Metazoa; phylum Chordata; class Amphibia; order Anura; family Aromobatidae; genus Allobates; species Allobates femoralis. The sequence goes on along the minus strand of JARQOC010000002.1, from coordinate 155,873,070 downwards.
TGGCTGACTTTATGTCATGCTGCCTGTCTTGTGACCCTCGCATTATCAACATCTTGGCGGACATTCATTACTGGTTGGTGACACTTTTAGACCAACGCTACAAGGAGAACTTTATTTCTCTGATTCCCGAGGCGGAGAGGTCTACAAAAATGCTGCAGTACAAGAAGGCTCTAGTTGCAGAATTAGTCAAAAAATTCCCTTCTGAAAACGCTTGCGGCAGAGGTCACGGTTCGGTGGACAACCAAGGTGTTGAGAGGCACAAATCCAATCCAGCAGAGGTAGGGGAACACTCTTAAAGATCTGGGAGAGTTCTCTCAGCCCCTCCTATAGCACAGGCCCTCAGGTGCGTGGTAGTGTCACAAGGACTGCAAAGTTTGCCAAGATGCTGATGGAGTACCTTGCCGATCATACGAAAGTGCTCCTAGATTCCACTGTGCCTTATAATTATTGGGTATCCAAGCTGGACACGTGTCAGGAATTGTCCCTCTACGCCTTGGTAGTCCTGGCCTGCCCTGCTGCTAGTGTTTTGTCAGAGCGTTTTTATTGCTGCAGGTGGAATCATTACTGATAAACGCACCTGCCTGTCAACTGAAAATGCTGACCAGTTGTTTTTGAGCTGGATACTGAGATTAGAGATTAAATTACAGCAGCTATACCGGTCATCCACAAACGCTGACACGAGTATAGAGAGTGTTTTGGCATATACTAATTTCCGCTACAACCCACTCCTGGCGCACAAAAATGGTAAATGAATGCAGGCAAGAGTTGGTTTTTAGCTGGACACTGAGATTACAGATTTGAGGTTAAATCCCAGCAGGTGGACCGGTCAGACACAAACGCTGACAAGAATACAGAGTGTTTTGGCGTATACTAATTTACACTACAACCCACTCCTGCCACACAAAAATGCTAAATGAATGCAGACAAGAGTTGGTTTTTAGCTGGACACTGAGATTACAGATTTGAGGTTAAATCCCAGCAGGTGGACCGGTCAGACACAAACGCTGACAAGAATACAGAGTGTTTTGGCGTATACTAATTTACACTACAACCCACTCCTGCCACACAAAAATGCTGAATGAATGCAGACAAGAATTGGTTTTTAGCTGGACACTGAGATTACAGATTTGAGGTTAAATCCCAGCAGGTGGACCGGTCAGACACAAACGCTGACAAGAATACAGAGTGTTTTGGCGTATCCTAATTTCCGCTACAACCCACTCCTGCCTATAGAGAGCTAAATTAATCCCTAAAAGCACTGTTTTGGGATGAATGAAATTTCCAGCCTGTCCACCAGCCCCAGATGTGATGCAGGCTGCCTGTATACAGCTCTATTAGTCCTCAGAAGGACTGTTGGGGTAATTAGATTAGCAGTCCTGCACCTACACTAGCTGAAAGGCCACAAATCTGTCCCTCAATCAGCAGCACCTCTCCCAGCACCTCTGGAGCAGAGTGATGAGCACAGCGCGGTCATGTCTTATAAAGACCTGATGACGCTGTGCGGCCAGCCAATCACTGTAAAGCCACAACCAACAGGGCTGTGGCTTTACAGTGGCTGTTAGCCAATCCCTGCATGTGGACTGGCTCTGTAAAGAGCACCAACATGCAGGGAAGTGGACCCCGAGCATAGCAAGAGTATCGTGAGATTACTCGGTACTCGCTGAGTACGCCGAGTACCGACATATTCGTGCGAGTACCGAGTACCGAGTAGTGACAAGCATAATCGCTCATCCCTACTGGATATATTTATTTTTGAACCATTTCATTGTAGATTTTGCTTTATGTTTGGGATCATTGTCTTGTTGGAAGATAAATCTCTGTCCCAGTTTAAGGTCTTTTGCAGACTCCAACAGGTTTTCTTCCAGAATGGTCCTGTATTTGGCTCTGTCTATCTTCCCATCAATGTTAACCATCCTGTCCCTGCTGAAGAAAGGCAGGGCCAAACCATGATGCTGCCACCACCATGTTTGACAGTGGGGATGGTGTTTTGAGGGTGATGAGCTGCGTGTTGCTTTTACGCCAAATATATAATTTTGCATTGTGGTCAAAAAGTTCGATTTTGGTTTCATCTGACCAGAGCACCTTATTCCACATGTTTGGTGTGTCTCTCAGGTGGCTTGTGGAAAATTTCAAACAAGATTTTTTAAGGATATCTTTGAGAAATGGCTTTTTTCTTGCTACTCTTCCATAAAGGCAAATTTGTGCAGTGTACGACTGATTGTTGTCCTATGGACAGACTCTCCCACCTCAGCTGTAGATCTCTGCAGTTTATCCAAAGTGATCATTGGCCTTTTGACTGCATCTCTGATCAGTCTTCCCCTTGTTCGAGATGAAAGTTTAGAGAGATGGTTCACAATCGCTCTCTTTCCAATCTCACTAAGCTAGATATTTTGCAACAAAGAATGGGCAAAAAATTCAGCCCTTAAATTTACAAACCTGATAGAGACATAGACCTTGTTCACACACCTGTGCAGAACCGCTAAATACTTAGAGCGCAGGTGTGTGAACAAGGCCATACTCCATGAGACAAGCAGCGGTCATAGTAGCAAGGTGGTCCTACAAAGTATTGTGAATGCATGTTACAGTTTTCAGATTTATAAAACCATGTATCATTTCCTTTACACTTCATAAATACTCTCTACTTCGTGTTGTTATATCACATTAAATACCAATAAAGTACATTTAAGTTTGTAGGTGTAACAGGAAAAAATATGGAGAAATTAATGGGGTATGTATTAGTGTTGAGCGAGCATGCTCGGCGCTACTCGGTACTCGCACGAGTATTACTGTACTCGGGTGACTCGCCGAGCACCGAGTAATCTCGCGATACTCGTGCTGTGCTCGTGGTCGTCATCTCTCCATGTTGGCGCTCTTTTGAGAGCTAGCCCACGTGCAGGGATTGGCTGACAGACCACTGCAATGCCACAGCCCTGTTAGTTGTGGCATAGCAGTGATTGGCCGCCCTGCACAGCGTGACCGAGCCTTTATAACTCCCGGCGCGCTGTGCTCGGCACACAGCCATCCAGACAGTGAGTGTAGGGAGAGTGTCTGCTGCTGATTAGGGACAGATTTGCGGCCCCATAGGTAGATCCGGATCAGGGCTGCAAACTGCTGCTGACCACAACAGTCCTTCTCAGGACTAATCTAGGAGGATATAGGCAGGGTGATACAGATTGGAATCCAAGCTTTTCTGTGACTATTAGAGTCACCACACTCCTGTACTTAGTACCTTAATACAGGTTAGGGACTAAAATCCTCTCTTCAAACCATTACAGTCACCAGACAGGTGTACGTACTACCTTAATACAGGTTAGGGAACTAAAATCCTAACTCTTGTCATCAAAACAGTCACCAGACAGGTGTACGTACTACCTTAATACAGGTTAGGGACTAAAATCCTCTCTTCAAACCATTACAGTCACCAGACAGGTGTACGTACTACCTTAATACAGGTTAGGGAACTAAAATCCTAACTCTTGTCATCAAAACAGTCACCAGACAGGTGTACGTACTACCTTAATACAGGTTAGGGACTAAAATCCTCTCTTCAAACCATTACAGTCACCAGACAGGTGTACGTACTACCTTAATACAGGTTAGGGAACTAAAATCCTAACTCTTGTCATCTCAACAGTCACCACACTGTTGTACGTCATACGTTTCTACAGGTTAGGGAACTAAAATCCTAACTCTTGTCATCTCAACAGTCACCACACTGTTGTACGTCATACGTTTCTACAGGTTAGGGAACTAAAATCCTAACTCTTGTCATCTCAACAGTCACCACACTGTTGTACGTCATACGTTTCTACAGGTTAGGGAACTAAAATCCTAACTCTTGTCATCTCAACAGTCACCACACTGTTGTACGTCATACGTTTCTACAGGTTAGGGAACTAAAATCCTAACTCTTGTCATCTCAACAGTCACCACACTGTTGTACGTCATACGTTTCTACAGGTTAGGGAACTAAAATCCTAACTCTTGTCATCTCAACAGTCACCACACTGTTGTACGTCATACCTTTCTACAGGTTAGGGAACTAAAATCCTAACTCTTGTCATCTCAACAGTCACCACACTGTTGTACGTCATACCTTTCTACAGGTTAGGGAACTAAAATCCTAACTCTTGTCATCTCAACAGTCACCACACTGTTGTACGTCATACCTTTCTACAGGTTAGGGAACTAAAATCCTAACTCTTGTCATCTCAACAGTCACCACACTGTTGTACGTCATACGTTTCTACATGTTAGGGAACTAAAATCCTAACTCTTGTCATCTCAACAGTCACCACACTGTTGTACGTCATAAGTTTCTACAAGTTAGGGAACTAAAATCCTAACTCTTGTCATCTCAACAGTCACCACACTGTTGTACGTCATACGTTTCTACAAGTTAGGGAACTAAAATCCTAACTCTTGTCATCTCAACAGTCACCACACTGTTGTACGGCATACGTTTCTACAGGTTAGGGAACTAAAATCCTAACTCTTGTCATCTCAACAGTCACCACACTGTTGTACGTCATACGTTTCTACAGGTTAGGGAACTAAAATCCTAATCTCCTGTGACCTCCACAGTCACCAGACAGTTGTCGATCTATACAGGCAAAATGCGCAAAGGCGTTGGCAAGGGCGTTGGCAAGGAACAAGGAAGTGGACATGATGGTGGTGCAGGCTGAGGCCGAGGTCGTGTGCAAGCACTAATTTCGCAACAACAAAGGGCCACATCTCCTCGCTCGCACGTCCTGTCCCAAATTCTTGGGGCCCGCAGCAGTACAACCACTGTTGAACCAAGACCAGTGTCAACAGGTTGTTACTTGGATAGCGGATAATGCTTCAAGTCAGATGGGCACCTCCACAAACACCCTGTCTTCCGCACGGTCAACTGTCAGTAGCCGTGATACTGCACCGCACATTTCCCAACCTGATCCTCCTTCCTACCACCTGGCCGAGTACACGTCCACGGACATTACAGATCCCACACTAGGACACTCGGAAGAGCTGTTCACGTATCCATTCGCAGAATCTGGCCTGTCGCCACCTCCTCTTGAAGTGGGTCATGAGGAGATGGTATGTACAGATGCCCAAATATTTGAGCAGCCGCGTTATGACGAACGGAACATTGTCAAAGTGTCTCAACAAGGGGTGGACGATGATGAGACACAATTGCCAGTAAGTTTGGAGGAGGATCAGGGTGAGGAAGAGGAAGACGACGTGGTGGATGATCCAGTAGCTGACCCTACATGGCAGGAGGATATGCAGAGCGAGGACAGCAGTGCACAGGGGGAGGGAGGCGTAGCATCCCAACAGCCAGTACGAAGCAGGGTTGTGTCCGCAGGCAGAAGGCAGGCAACCGTTCGCCGGAACAACAACACGACTCAAGGTGCCTGTGCAAATGTTCGGTCTTCCCGAGTCTGGGAGTTTTTTAAGTTGGCTCCAGAAGACTCTAAAAAGGCCATTTGCCACACCTGCCATGCCACTATCAACAGGGGTACGAAAACTAGCAGCCTGACCACCACCAGCATGATCAGGCACATGTCAGCCAAGCACCCGACTTTGTGGGAAGTACCACAGAGTCGAGGAGCGGTGCGTGCTGATGTCACTGCTACGTCTTCGGCTGTTGTGCATGCAAGCCAATCCCCTGTCCATGCTGGCCGCGAACAAGCCTCCGGTCCAGCACCTGAAGTTGCTGAAGCACAAATTACACCACCATCAAGCACGTCCTTGTCCCAGCGCAGCGTTCAATTATCCATTCAGCAAACATTTGAACGCAGGCGCAAATACGCTGCCAATGCCCCACATGCCACAGTCCTCAATGCTCACATTTTGCGACTCATAGCGCTAGAAATGTTGCCTTTCCGTCTGGTGGAGACGGACGCATTCCGCGACCTGATGGCGGCTGCTGTCCCATGTTACTCGGTCCCCAGCCGACACTATTTCTCCAGATGTGCCGTCCCCGCATTGCATAACCACGTGTCCAACAGCATCACACGTGCCCTGAACAATGCTGTTTCAGCCAAAGTCCACCTAACCACTGACACGTGGACAAGTGCTTGTGGGCAAGGCCGCTACATCTCCTTGACGGCACACTGGATTAATATTGTGGAGGCTGGGACCCAGTCTGAGCGAGGGATGGAACACGTCCTTCCCACACCAAGGATAGCAGGCCCTACCTCTGTCATGGTTTCACCGACACTCTACAGCTCCGGAATGTCATGCTCTTCAGCCTCCTCCTCCTTCACCTGCGCATCCTCATCCACTGTACCCTCCACACCAGTTCCAAGCTGGAAGCACTGCAGCACTGCCTCTGCAAAGCGGCAACAGGCTGTGCTGAAGCTAGTCTGCATAGGTGACAAACCCCACAATGCAGAAGAGGTGTGGACAGCTCTGAAACAGCAGGCAGATCACTGGCTCACACCTCTGAACCTAAAGCCAGGAAAGGTCGTGTGTGACAATGGCCGGAACCTGGTGGCAGCTTTGAGGCGAGGGCAGCTGACGCATGTTCCATGCGTGGCCCATGTGCTCAACCTGGTGGTTCAGAGGTTTGTGAAGTCATACCCGGAGGTGTCTGACCTGCTGGTAAAAGTTCGGCGTCTGTCTGCACATTTTCGCAAGTCACCTGCTGCTTCAGCCGGCCTTGCAAGCTTTCAGCGCTGTTTGCGTCTTCCGGCCCACAGACTGGTGTGTGATGTCCCCACGCGTTGGAATTCAACGCTGCACATGTTGGTCAGGATATGTGAGCAGAAGAGGGCACTTGTGGACTACCTGCATCACCTAAGCCGTCGGGAAATGGGTCAAACTCCACACATAACACCTGAGGAGTGGAGATGGATGTCGGACCTATGCACCGTCCTCCAAAACTTTGAGGACTCCACCAAGATGGTGAGCGGCGATGACGCCATTATTAGCGTCACCATACCACTACTCTGCCTTCTAAAACGGTCTCTGCTGAAAATAAAAGAGGATGCATTGCAGGCAGAGCGCGATGACTTAGAGCAAGAAACTGTAGTGGGTGTGGGTGAAAACACACAGCCCAGCCTCATGTCATCACAACGTGTAGTGGAGGACTATGACGAGGAGGAGGAGGAGGATGAAGACATGGAGTAACTCTCAGGCCAAATTGGGGATATGACATGCACACCAGTCATACCCTCGATTCAGCGTGGCTGGCCAGAGGACAGGGGAGATGAGGAGGAGGAGGAGGAGGAGGACAGCATGTTCAGTCATCGTGTTGGTCTGGATACTGAAGTGATGGCTGTTAAGAGTCTGGCGCACATGGCTGACTTTATGGTAAGCTGCCTGTCTCGTGACCCTCGCGTTCAGAACATCTTGGCCGACAATCAGTACTGGTTGGGAACACTCTTAGACCCACGCTACAAGGAGAACTTTATGTCTCTCATTCCTGAGGTGGAGAGGTCAGCCAAAATGCTGCAGTTCCAGAGGGCCATAGTCACAGAAGTTGTGAAATCCTTCCCCTCACAAAACGCTAGCGGCATAGGTCAGGATTCGATGGACAACCAAGGCGTATGGCCGAGAGGGGCACAAGTCCAATCTGCCAGAGGCAGGGGAACTGTCTTTACGATGTGGGACAGTTTTCTGAGCCCCTCACGTACCACAGCCCCTGACGTGCGGGGTAGTGCCACCAGAAATGCTAAGTTCGGGCAGATGCTGAAGGAGTACCTTGCAGATCGAACAACTGTACTGCGAGATTCATCAGTGCCTTTCAATTATTGGGTCTCCAAGCTCGACACGTGGCACAAATTGGCTCTCTACGCCTTGGAAGTCCTGGCCTGCCCTGCCGCTAGCGTTTTATCCGAGCGTGTTTTCAATGCAGCAGGTGGAATCATCACTGATAAACGCACCCGCCTGTCAACTGAAAATGCGGACAGGCTCACTCTGATCAAGATGAACAAGGGTTGGATTGGGCCAGACTTCACCACACCACCAGCAAATGACAACTGAATTTAATTTTGTTATTTGAATTTGACATGTACCTCCACTCACCCATGGGTACACACTTCCGTACTTTGGCTAATCGCTGGACTGCTACTCCTTCTCCTCATGTGACACCATGATGAGCGTTAGAATAGTTAGGCTCTTGTTTGAGGTATACCCGCAGTGGTAAATTTTTTAGCCCATTCTGTTAGAATGGGCATTACAACAACAGGAGACCCGCTCCTTTTCAATGGGAAAAATGTTTTTAGGTACTCCTACACGTCTCTATCCAGGGACAAAGAGGAGCCTCCCAATTTTTGGCTGCCCTGACAAAAGGGCTATACTACAATACACCCTGTTCTTCTTAACAGGCCCTCCTGCACGTCTCAATCCAGGGACAAAGAGGAGCCTCCCAATTTTTGGCTGCCCTGACAAAAGGGCTATACTACAATACACCCAGTTCTTAACAGGCCCTCCTGCACGTCTCTATCCAGGGACAAAGAGGAGCCTCCCAATTTTTGGCTGCCCTGACAAAAGGGCTATACTACAATACACCCTGTTCTTCTTAACAGGCCCTCCTGCACGTCTCAATCCAGGGACAAAGAGGAGCCTCCCAATTTTTGGCTGCCCTGACAAAAGGGCTATACTACAATACACCCAGTTCTTAACAGGCCCTCCTGCACGTCTCTATCCAGGGACAAAGAGGAGCCTCCCAATTTTTGGCTGCCCTGACAAAAGGGCTATACTACAATACACCCTGTTCTTCTTAACAGGCCCTCCTGCACGTCTCAATCCAGGGACAAAGAGGAGCCTCCCAATTTTTGGCTGCCCTGACAAAAGGGCTATACTACAATACACCCAGTTCTTAACAGGCCCTCCTGCACGTCTCTATCCAGGGACAAAGAGGAGCCTCCCAATTTTTGGCTGCCCTGACAAAAGGGCTATACTACAATACAAGCAGCAACAGATGAGAAAAGACGGCACTCACCGGGATGAAGTCAAATCAGCGGTGTCCTTTATTGTGGGAACATGGCAAGAATGCAGAGAGGGGGTGCCAAGGGTGACGACGGACCGTTTCGGGCTCTCGCCCTTCGACTGGTCACATATGGCTGCTGGTGCCTGCTCACATCCTATATGGAAGGAACAGGGCCGCCCATTCTGGCGTCACCAATCAGCCGTGATTTGTGCTTTGAGTAAGTGATAAAATAATTAGCATAAATCAATACAGATTACAAACCACACTACAAACAAATAAGACTTAAAATCAATACCGCCCTTGTTTTCAAACACCCTCTGCCGAGCGCGTCCCTCCGGGGGTGGGCGGAGCTAATCAACACACGCTGCTCTGAGCCCAAACATCGCGTGACCGGCACGCTGCATTCTGGGTACTCTCGCGATCTCTGGGCGGCAAACAGGGAGGACCTGGCGCGACCTCAGCAACCTCAACCCGGAAGTATCCCAACAAAGGAAAACCCGAGACACAGTGTTAGCGAGGTTGCTAGGCAACGCAACTATAAATATACAGGCGGCACCGAAATCAGGCTGCCTATTCACCAAGCTTAAATTAATTAAAACCAAGTCCTCCCTTATTAGCAAGCAGCGCGTCTTTGAGTCTCCCATACCCTATCCCCAATAGACGAGTGCACAAACACACACAAATGATATATAAGTGCGTGTGTGTGCCTCATCAGGCTTATACATTATTAACCTCACTAACAAAGAGGAAGACACATCACTGGACCAAGAGAGGATGTCTCCTATTTACCAACCAGAAAAAGTCAGTAAGGAAGGCTATATCTCAATATCCTACCCCTCAATTTGAGTGAAAGTACCAAGTACTCTTATTGTCAGCAGCCCTTAAATCTACTCAAATAAAGACAGCTAAATCTAACTTATCGTTCAACCCAAGTGGACCCTGAGCAGACAACTCCAGGATCCAATTGGCTTCGATCTGTAACAATCGCTTATGTTGATCTCCCCCATTTTTTGACGGAAACAACCTTTCAATCCCCGCAAAACACAAAACACTAGCATCTCCATTGTGATGCTCGGTGACATGTTGGATAAGTCTTGGGGAGCCTTTTTTCTTTAGAATAGAACCAAAATGTTCTCTGGCTCTCACAAATAGTGGTCTATTGGTTTTTCCCACATAAAACCTCTTACATGGGCACCATATAGCGTACACAACCCACTTAGTGCGGCAATTTATAAAGGAATTTATTTTAATCCTCCGTCCACCTAATTCAATCCATGGACCGGTAGCAAATTGTGGACACCAATTGCAGTGTCCACATTTGTGATTCCCTTGCACGCGTTTCAGGTTTAACCAGGTATGACCACTGTCTGTCTTTTTTATCCTTTTTTGCACCAACATGTCACCGAGATTTTTGCACCTCCTGTATGTCACCACCGAGGTCGGGGACACTTTTGTCAAGGTTTTGTCAGCCTCAACAACATGCCAATGCCTTCTTATAGCAGCTGCTATCTGTGAAAACATTGGCCCGTGTCTGAAGCTGAAATAGAATTTCTTTGATTGAGTATTACTGCCGACAGTCAGAGTCCTGGAAGTGGCGTGGGGGGAATGATTAGTCGCCCTAGTCCGAGCATGTTTCAACACAGAGGTAGGGTACCCTCGTCGTGACAAATCTTGCTCTAACAAATCAGCCTGCAATTCGAAATTTTCGGCGACGTTGTTGATACGTTTAAAACGCAAAAACTGACTGAAGGGAAGTCCTGTTCTAGTATGCTCCGGGTGAGCGCTATTGAAGTGCAACAGCGAGTTCGTGGCCGTAGGTTTTCTGTATACTGACCTTACCAATCTATTGTCAAGTAACTCGAGCTTTACATCCAAAAACTCGAGCGACTTGTCCCCGAAAATCGAGGTGAAGGCCATATTAAAAGAATTCTTATTCAAAAAAGCCACAAACTCGCTGAATTCCCTCTCGTCACCTTCCCACACTATTAACACATCATCGACGTATCTGATATAATGTCTTATATATTTCAAAAAAGGGTTTTGTTGTGTGAACACATATTCTTCCTCAAAGGCAGCGAGAAAAAGGTTGGCCAGGGTACAAGCCACTGGAGTACCCATAGCCACACCCCCCCTCTGAGCAAACCAATGATCGAGAAAACTGAACACGTTGTGTGAAAGAATGAATTCTAGTGCTTCGCAAACAAAATTTGTCACATCTGTATTCACGTTGTTATTGGTCAGTAACCTTCTCACCACCGTCACAGCCAATGTTTGTGGGATCCTTGTGTATAAACTTTCGATGTCTATGGAGGCTAACCTAAAGTTCTCCCCCCAATTGATTAGATCTATCATCCTCACAAAATCGTATGTATCTTTAGCCAGTGAAGGTACGGTAGCGAGGTATGGGTGCAAAAACCAATCTAGGAATTTAGACAAAGGCTCTAAGAGAGAACCTACAGCGGACACGATAGGCCTGCCAGGAGGGGTGGACAAATCCTTGTGGATTTTTTACAGATTGCAATACCAAAGAGACTATTACCATCCTAAGTATTAAGACTTTGGAACAAAAAATTACCGCCTTGGCCGAGAAAGAGCTATGTTTGTTCTGGACTGTCACATCTTTGAAAATGTATCTGGCCTGCTCAAGAGTACCGCGTGGTCTGAGAGTATCTAAAAACATGGCTACACAAAATCCTGATCCCTTGTTTGCTAAAAAATGGGAGGCTGTGCAGCATGAATCCTCTCTGGGTTTTCTAAAAGTAGTAGTGGAACAGAATGCAACAGAACATTCCAGAGTGATTACGGAGTTAATCTCCTTAAGACAAGAGCTCCAAGGACGATATAGTCAAGATAAATGGGTCAGTTTCTTGAAAAAACTAGATGAAAAACTAGTGCCCATGCAGAATGAAATTAAAATCGTTAAAAGAGATAAGTTCCTTCGGGATAAACTCGATTACGAAAATGGGCGAGTGTTTTCCTGGGGTAAACTCCCTGATACCCCGAAGAATAAGAAAAATAAAAAACCTGTTGCGCCAAAAACTCCATCAAAAACGCCAGAGACTCCAGTCGTCCCTAATGACCCAAAAGGGCCTAACAATAAAAAGAACAAGAAAAACAACAGAAAAACTGGTTCAAACTTGGATAAAGATCAGGATGTGGACACATCGAGTAACAGTTCCAGCACTCACGACCTCCCTTTAGGCGTAGAACCCGAAGGGGAGGAAGACGTGGATTTAGAGGAAGAAAGAATCTTTCCACCACCCCTAAAGAGAAAGCAAGTGTCGTGGCGGGATTAGAAGAAGCTGATTTGAAAGTCTATAACTTAACTGACCACACATTGACTTCTGATATGTCTGCTGTTCTCCAGAAAGGCCTTAGTTTTTGCGTGGCGGAAAGTTTCGATTACGCAGAGTTTAGGGCTGATCTGTTTAGAGCTGTCAGAAAATTGCAACTCTGTAAACACTTTGAGGTACAAAAAAGTATGGGTTCTGTTGACGCTGCATTAAGTCACACTAAAATCTTTAATAGCAATGTTAGCATTGGTCCTCTGGGTTTTTTTCCAGGAGGGAATATAGGGCCACAATCACAATCTGATATAGCTCTATTGTTGGGAATTAATGAAAGTCAGGATCTCACCCCGGAGGGGATGGGGGGTCTAGACCTGCCTTCACAGGTGGAGTCAAGTCTACCTTCATGCCTCCAATTGGACAGGGTGATAATTTAGACTTATTCACTGAGTTAGTGGACCGGGACATTAAAGCCCTGGTCTACCCTGACCCCCCCCAGAATTTGACGAGAGGTGAACTCCATGCTATTAGAGAAATGAGACAATGGCCTGATGTTGTTTTCCGAAAAGCGGATAAGGGGGGCAGTATTGTGTTGCTCCCTAGAGCGGCCTATTTGGAGGAGGCTTTTAGACAGTTGAACCGAGTTGATACCTATGTGGCTTTGTCGGGTGACCCTACTCTGGAACATCAAAAGAAATTACTTACATTCTTGAGATCATACGTCTACAAGAATGTACTTTCCTTAAAAGAAGCAGAGAAGCTTTATCCTGAGCACCCGACGAGGCCGCACAGGTATTACCTCCCTAAAATCCACAAGGATTTGTCCACCCCTCCTGGCAGGCCTATCGTGTCCGCTGTAGGTTCTCTCTTAGAGCCTTTGTCTAAATTCCTAGATTGGTTTTTGCACCCATACCTCGCTACCGTACCTTCACTGGCTAAAGATACATACGATTTTGTGAGGATGATAGATCTAATCAATTGGGGGGAGAACTTTAGGTTAGCCTCCATAGACATCGAAAGTTTATACACAAGGATCCCACAAACATTGGCTGTGACGGTGGTGAGAAGGTTACTGACCAATAACAACGTGAATACAGATGTGACAAATTTTGTTTGCGAAGCACTAGAATTCATTCTTTCACACAACGTGTTCAGTTTTCTCGATCATTGGTTTGCTCAGAGGGGGGGTGTGGCTATGGGTACTCCAGTGGCTTGTACCCTGGCCAACCTTTTTCTCGCTGCCTTTGAGGAAGAATATGTGTTCACACAACAAAACCCTTTTTTGAAATATATAAGACATTATATCAGATACGTCGATGATGTGTTAATAGTGTGGGAAGGTGACGAGAGGGAATTCAGCGAGTTTGTGGCTTTTTTGAATAAGAATTCTTTTAATATGGCCTTCACCTCGATTTTCGGGGACAAGTCGCTCGAGTTTTTGGATGTAAAGCTCGAGTTACTTGACAATAGATTGGTAAGGTCAGTATACAGAAAACCTACGGCCACGAACTCGCTGTTGCACTTCAATAGCGCTCACCCGGAGCATACTAGAACAGGACTTCCCTTCAGTCAGTTTTTGCGTTTTAAACGTATCAACAACGTCGCCGAAAATTTCGAATTGCAGGCTGATTTGTTAGAGCAAGATTTGTCACGACGAGGGTACCCTACCTCTGTGTTGAAACATGCTCGGACTAGGGCGACTAATCATTCCCCCCACGCCACTTCCAGGACTCTGACTGTCGGCAGTAATACTCAATCAAAGAAATTCTATTTCAGCTTCAGACACGGGCCAATGTTTTCACAGATAGCAGCTGCTATAAGAAGGCATTGGCATGTTGTTGAGGCTGACAAAACCTTGACAAAAGTGTCCCCGACCTCGGTGGTGACATACAGGAGGTGCAAAAATCTCGGTGACATGTTGGTGCAAAAAAGGATAAAAAAGACATACAGTGGTCATACCTGGTTAAACCTGAAACGCGTGCAAGGGAATCACAAATGTGGACACTGCAATTGGTGTCCACAATTTGCTACCGGTCCATGGATTGAATTAGGTGGACGGAGGATTAAAATAAATTCCTTTATAAATTGCCGCACTAAGTGGGTTGTGTACGCTATATGGTGCCCATGTAAGAGGTTTTATGTGGGAAAAACCAATAGACCACTATTTGTGAGAGCCAGAGAACATTTTGGTTCTATTCTAAAGAAAAAAGGCTCCCCAAGACTTATCCAACATGTCACCGAGCATCACAATGGAGATGCTAGTGTTTTGTGTTTTGCGGGGATTGAAAGGTTGTTTCCGTCAAAAAATGGGGGAGATCAACATAAGCGATTGTTACAGATCGAAGCCAATTGGATCCTGGAGTTGTCTGCTCAGGGTCCACTTGGGTTGAACGATAAGTTAGATTTAGCTGTCTTTATTTGAGTAGATTTAAGGGCTGCTGACAATAAGAGTACTTGGTACTTTCACTCAAATTGAGGGGTAGGATATTGAGATATAGCCTTCCTTACTGACTTTTTCTGGTTGGTAAATAGGAGACATCCTCTCTTGGTCCAGTGATGTGTCTTCCTCTTTGTTAGTGAGGTTAATAATGTATAAGCCTGATGAGGCACACACACGCACTTATATATCATTTGTGTGTGTTTGTGCACTCGTCTATTGGGGATAGGGTATGGGAGACTCAAAGACGCGCTGCTTGCTAATAAGGGAGGACTTGGTTTTAATTAATTTAAGCTTGGTGAATAGGCAGCCTGATTTCGGTGCCGCCTGTATATTTATAGTTGCGTTGCCTAGCAACCTCGCTAACACTGTGTCTCGGGTTTTCCTTTGTTGGGATACTTCCGGGTTGAGGTTGCTGAGGTCGCGCCAGGTCCTCCCTGTTTGCCGCCCAGAGATCGCGAGAGTACCCAGAATGCAGCGTGACGGTCACGCGATGTTTGGGCTCAGAGCAGCGTGTGTTGATTAGCTCCGCCCACCCCCGGAGGAACGCGCTCGGCAGAGGGTGTTTGAAAACAAGGGCGGTATTGATTTTAAGTCTTATATGTTTGTAGTGTGTTTGTAATCTGTATTGATTTATGCTAATTATTTTATCACTTACTCACAGCACAAATCACGGCTGATTGGTGACGCCAGAATGGGCGGCCCTGTTCCTTCCATATAGGATGTGAGCAGGCACCAGCAGCCATATGTGACCAGTCGAAGGGCGAGAGCCCGAAACGGTCCGTCGTCACCCTTGGCACCCCCTCTCTGCATTCTTGCCATGTTCCCACAATAAAGGACACCGCTGATTTGACTTCATCCCGGTGAGTGCCGTCTTTTCTCATCTGTTGCTGCTTGTATATGGACTTAGCTTATTTGACTGGCACCCCGGTGATTGTGCCTCCTGCCCACTGGCAACTGTACCCTGTGGATTGGCGGGGTGGTGCCCTTGTGCCTTCACTGTTCACTATACTACAATACACCCAGTTCTTAACAGGCCCTCCTGCATGTCTCTATCCAGGGACAAAGAGGAGCCTCCCAATTTTTGTCTGCCCTGACAAAAGGGCTATACTAAAATACACCCACTTGAGGGTTACAGGCCCTCCTGCACACCTCTATCCAGGGACAAAGAGGAGCCTCCCAATTTTTGGCTGCCCTGACCAAAGGGCTATACTAAAATACACCCACTTGAGGGTTACAGGCCCTACTACATGTCTGTAAGCATGGGTCATTGTTGAACCTCCCAATTTTTGGCTGCCCTGACCAAAGGGCTATACTAAAATACACCCACTTGAGGGTTACAGGCCCTCCTGCACATCTCTATCCAGGGACAAAGAGGAGCCTCCCAATTTTTGGCTGCCCTGACCAAAGGGCTATACTAAAATACACCCACTTGAGGGTTACAGGCCCTACTACATGTCTGTAAGCATGGGTCATTGTTGAACCTCCCAATTTTTGGCTGCCCTGACCAAAGGGCTATACTAAAATACACCCACTTGAGGGTTACAGGCCCTACTACATGTCTGTAAGCATGGGTCATTGTTGAACCTCCCAATTTTTGGCTGCCCTGACCAAAGGGCTATACTAAAATACACCCAGTTCTTGTTTACAGGCCATCCTACATGTCTGTATCCAGGGGCATTGGTGAACCTCCCAATTTTTGACTGCCCTTGCAAAGGAAGATACTACAATAGACCCAGTTCCTCAAAATGGGCACTTTATTTGTAGACAGGGCTTCATCTACGTCTCTTGTCAGGGTCATCGGAGTGTCGCACAATGTTTTCACGTAAAATCTTTTATTTAATCACAAAAAGTGACATACACCAGCTGTATATCACTATTGGGTATGTGCCCTTAACATTTCCACCCTAAATATTCATTTTGGTGTCATTTTGGAAGGTTTTCTGGAGACTCCGTAAAATTGGCGTGAAACTCGGACAACATTGTTCACAGCTGTGACTTTTGAGTGAGAAATGCTTCCAGGGGTCTTCCCCATGGTGTTGCCATGTCATTTCAGCACTCTTCTGAGACTTTTGTGACATTTTTAGGGTTTTTCCAGGCAGCCGGCAGTCATTTCATAAAAATACTCGTGTCTCCCATAGGATAACATTGGGCTCGTTACTCGGGCCGAGTACACGAGTATCTCGGGACGCTCGGCCCGAGCTTCGAGCACCCGAGCATTTTAGTACTCGCTCATCACTAGTATGTATACTTTTCAAAGCACTAGATGTCCTCATGTGTTAGGTACTTTGACACAAGAACCTTTTCCAGGGGACAAACATGGATTAATCACTTATTTCTCAGTTATCATAAGAATATCCCATCCACTGTATAATTGAGTTTCATTAGAGTACCCTACAGTAAGTAAGGACAATATTTTTAGTGTCATGGTAAATTTACACTTGATTCTGCTTTTTTATTGCAAAGTGAATTATCTTTGACTTTGAAACATTTTTATTTGGGTAAATTCATTGAACTTCACAGATTTGTTTACTCAAAGAAGCATCTTGCTTTATCATAATTGAATTGAAAAATGTTAGGCTAGACCTGCAGTTCTCAATTGCTGTACAAATCTGTTGCTAAGATCATAAGATATATCATGGGTTATTTAGATGAAGGATTTCACAATTGTTCTGCGCTGTATTTGGGATGTGAAAAATTGCCTGAACACAGATGCCATCTAAGAGAATCAATGAATCTGGTATATGTGGCAAAAGAAAAAAGAGAACTGAATAAAAGCACAATTTAATTCCTTTACTAACAGATACACAGAAATTGCCCAGTTTATTTTTCTACTCTGAAAACTTGACAATTGCAATAACATTGAAGCTGATGAGGACAAGCTATAACATTGAAGCTGATTACATAGACATAACCACCACAGTAGTCGCAGTGTTGAAATCTAAATAATCTGTGTATTATCTAGTGTCTGGAAGGTGTCATTAGTCTGCAGCTGGAGTTCTGCATCATAGATATTTATATATCCTTAGAGGAATAATGGGTATTTCTAGCCAATGTGTTGTCCTTTTCGAAAGGTTGTTCACATTATTGTACCTAGACCAGGCTATAGTTTTTAAAGACAAAAAATAACAATTCTATACAAGTTAAAGATGTGTCCCCATGAAACACAGTTTGTATTAGGCAATAGATATTGGAATAATAATGATTTCAATGATTGTATCTGTTTAAAAAAACTGTTCTTGTGCTGATATAATCTTAAATACAATGGGTATGGAAAGTATTCATTCTTTGTTTCATTGCAGCCATTTGGTAAATTCAAAAAAGTTCATTTTTTTCTCATTAATGTACACTCTGCACCCCATCATGACTGAAAAAAACAAAAATGTAGATATTTGTGCAAATTTATTAATAAAGAAAAATTTAAATATCACATGGTCATCAGTGTTCAGACCCTTTACTTAGTATTGAGTAGCACTCTTTTGAGCTAGTACAGCCATGAGTCTCTTTGGGAATGATGCACCACATTTTTCACACCTAGATTTGGGGATACTCTGCTATTCTTCCTTGCAGATCCTCTCTAGTTCTGTCAGGTTGGATGGTGAACATTGGTGGACAGTCATTTTTAGGTCTCTCCAGAGAAGCTCAATTGAGTTAAAGTCAAGGCTCTGGCTGGGCCAGTCAAGAATGGTAACACAGTTGTTCTGAAGCCACTGCTTTGTTATTTTAGCTGTGTGCTGTGTCTTGTCTTGTTGAAAGGTGAGAATTCAGCCAAATCTGTGGTCCAGAGCACTCTGGAAGCGGTGTTCCTCCAGGATATCTCTGTACATCCCTTGACAAAGTGTTTAGTGAAACGTACGTTGGGGGTCACCACAGGTCAGGACACTGGAGTGTTGTGTGGAATTCAAACCTGCCACCTAGACAATACGGGTGAGTCAAACTGAATGGAATGTGTGTACTTCCATACAAGGCTAGTGTTAGCTCTAGGCTAGATGTGTGATGGTGTAACATAATGCAATATAGTTAACTATGTCTATGCTAATGCTATGTGTTATAGCCTGATTGTGGAATTCTTCACCACTTACTTCTTTTATTGTGTTTATCTGTAAGTGCTTTTAATTATTCTAATAATAAAGGTGTAAGTTGTTCTGGAAACTACACAAGAAGAGAGTGATGGTATATGTGGGCACCACAGTGTTTATAGAGAGAACTGGCAAATGATGTACCTTGTAGCTGAATAGCCTGTGCTTGCAGAGTCCCAGTGATGGTGCTCGACACGTTGAGCCTAGTCCAGGCAAGACAAATCAATCCAATTCTGAAGAAAACCATGGCTCACTACAAGAAAGTAAAATTCCTTCTTTATTTCAAATAGGTAAAAGCTGGTGCACTACGCCAGTTGAGCTTGGGGGGACAGAAGGAGACAAGCAGGTGTATAGACAACAGCTGTTTCGCACATTTGTGCTTCAACAGGTCCACAACAGACATGACCAGATGGGTAACATAAATAGGTAATCCCATTCCTAGTCACTCCCACAAACACCAATAATTAAATGAGTTTCAAAGCAATATGTTACATCACAGAATACGAAAACAGAATACAAGTGAACATTGTTTTTTTTTTCTAATATATATATATATATATATATATATATATATATATATATATATATATACAGTGTTGGCTAAAAGTATTGACACCCCTGCAATTCTGTCAGATAATACACAGTTTCTTCGTGAAAATGATTGCAATCACAAATTCTTTGGTATTATTATCTTCATTTAATTTGTCTTCAATGAAAAAAACACAAAAGAGAGTGAAGCAAAAACCAAACATTGATCATCTCACACAAAATTCCCAAAATGGGCCGGACAAAAGTATTAGCACCCTCAGCCTAATACTTGGTTGCACAACCTTTAGCTAAAATAACTGCGATCAACCGCTTCCGGTAACCATCAATGAGTTTCTTACAATGCTCTGTTGGAATTTTAGACCTTTCTTCTTTGGCAAACTGCTCCATGTCCCTGATATTTGAAGGGTGCCTTCTCCAAACTGCCATTTTTAGATCTCTCCACAGGTGTTCTGTGGGATTCAGGTCTGGACTCATTGCTGGCCACCTTAGAAGTCTCCAGTGCTTTCTCTCAAACCATTTTCTAGTGCTTTTTGAAGTGTGTTTTTGGTCATTGTCCTGCTGGAAGACCCATGACCTCTGAGGGAGACCCAGCTTTCTCACACTGGGCCCTACATTATGCTGCAAAATTTGTTGGTAGTCTTCAGACTTCATAATGCCATGCACATGGTCAAGCAGTCCAGTGCCAGAGGCAGCAAAGTAACCCCAAAACATCAGGGAACCTCCGCCATGTTTGACTGTAGGGACCGTGTTCTTTTCTTTGAATGCCTCTTTTTTTCTCCTGTAAACTCTATGTTGATGCCTTTGCCCAAAAAGAGAGAACATTCTTCCAAAACGTTTTAGGCTTTCTCCGGTAAGTTTTGGCAAACTCCAGCCTGGCTTTTTTATGTCTCGGGGTAAGAATTGGGTTCTTCCTGGGTATCCTATTATACAGTCCCTTTTCATTCAGACGCCGACGGATAGTACAGGGTGACACTATTGTACCCTCAGACTGCAGGGCAGCTTGAACTTGTTTGAATGTCAGTCGAGGTTCTTTATCCACCATCCGCACAATCTTGCTTTGAAATCTCTTGTCAATTTTTCTTTTCCGTCCACATCTAGGGAAGTTAGCCACAGTGAAATGGGATTTAAACTTCTTGATGACACTGCTCACGGTAGACACAGAAACATTCAGGTCTTTGGGATGGACTTGTAGCCTTGAGATTGCTCATGCTTCCTCACAATTTGGTTTCTCAAGTCCTCAGACAGTTCTTTGGTCTTCTTTCTTTTCTCCTTGCTCAATGTGGTACACACAAGGACACAGGACAGAGGTTGAGTCAACTTTAATCCATGTCAACTGGCTGCAAGTGTGATTTAGTTATTACCAACACCTGTTAGTGCCACAGGTAAGTTACAGGTGCTGTTAATTACACAAATTAGAGAAGCATCACATGATTTTTCTAACGGTGCCAATACTTTTGTCCACACCCTTTTTTATGTTTGGTGTGGAATTATATCCAATTTGGCATCTCTCTCTCTCTCTCTCTCTTTAGTTTTTTTTAGGAAGAACTGCGTCTTGTGAGAATTTTTTACTTTTTCATGGGCGTCCTCTAAAAGTTTTTTGGATATTGTCTATTTTTGAAGTGGTTTTTTAGTTCAGAAACTTGTGCTTTGAACCCTTCATCTGTATCATTAATTTTTCTGAGGTGTAACAATTGACTATATGGCAGCACCTTTTGGTAAATTTGGGGTGGGCGCTTTTAAAATGCAGAAAAGAATTATACGCGGTGTCATTATAAAAATCTGTGTATGTGGCATGGTTTTCTTCAGAATCGGAAATTCTTGAAATTATAACTTCTGAGTGGGTTCCACTTATTATGATATCTCTGTACTTGGCGGCATTCATGTTTCCTTCAATTACAACCAGTCGTCCTGTCCCTGCAGCTGAAAAACACCACCATAGCAAGATGCTGCCACCACCATGTTTTATTGTTTGGATTGTATTGGGTAGGTGATGAGTAGTACCTGTTTTTTCCACACATACCGCTTAGAATTATCACCAAAAACTTTTAACTTCATCTCATCAGACCAGAGAATCTTATTTCTAATAGTCTGGGAGTCCTTCATGTATTTTTTTGCAAACTCTATGTGGACTTTCATATGTCTTGCACTGAGGAGAGGCTTCCTTAGGGCCACTCTGCCACAAAGACTCAACTGGTGGAGGGCAGCAATGATAGTTGAATGTGTGGAACTTTCTCCCATCTCCCTATTGCATCACTGGGGCTCAGCCACATTGATCTTGGGTTATTTTTTTACCTCTCTCACCAAGGCTTTTCTCCCATGATTGCTCAGTTTGGCTGATGGCTAGGTCTAGGAAGACTTCTGGTGGTCCCAAACTTCAGCCATTTAAGGATTATGGATGCCACTGTACTCTTAGGAATGTTGAGTACTGCAGAAATTCTTTTGTAACCTTTGCCAGATCTGTGCCTTGCCACAATTTTATCTCTGAGCTCCTTGGGCAGTTCCTTTGACCTCATGATTCTTATTTGGTCTGACATGCACTGTGAGCTGTGAGGTCTTATATAGACAGTTTTGTGTGCCTTTCCAAATCAAGTTCTATCACATTAATTAAAGACTGCTTAATTCTAATGAAGGAGTAGAACCATCTCAAGGAGGATCACAAGGGAATGGACAGCATGTGACTTAAATATGAGTGTTTGAGAAAAGAGTCTGAATACTTATGACCATGTGATATTTAAGTTTCTCTTTTTTAATAAATTTGCAAACATTTCTACATTTCTGTTTTTTTTCAGTCGCGGGGGGGGCGGAGTGTACATTAATGAGAAAAAAATGAACTTTTTTAAATTTACAAAATGGCACCAGTGAAACAAAGAGTGAAATGTTTAAAGGGGTCTGAATACTTTCCGTACCCACTATACAGTGCCTACAAGTAGTATTCAACCCCCTGCAGATTTAGCTGGTTGACACATGCGGAATTAACTTGGCATTGTGACATTTGGACTGTAGATCAGCCTGGAAGTGGGAAATGCAGTGCCACAAAAAATTTTTTTGTTTTTGTTTTTGTTTTTTTTTTAAAGCGTTAAAAGTTAATTCAGAGGGTCATTTATTATTCAACCCCTCAAACCACCAGAATTCTGTTTGGTCCCCCTAAAGTATTAAGAAGTAGTTCAGGCACAAAGAACAATGAGCTTCACATGTGTGGATTAATTATCTCTTTTGCCAGCCTTTTCTGACTATTTAAGACCCTCCCCAAACGTGTGAACAGCACTCATACATGGTACATGGGAAAGACAAAGGAGCATTCCAAGGCCATCAGAGACAAGATCGTGGAGGGTCACAAGGCTGGCAAGGGGTACAAAACCCTTTCCAAGGAGTTGGGCCTACCTGTCTCCACTGTTGGGAGCATCATCCGGAAGTGGAAGGCTTATGGAACTACTGTTAGCCTTCCACGGCCTGGACAGCCTTTGAAAGTTTCCTCCCGTGCCGAGGCCAGGCTTGTCCGAAGAGTCAAGGCTAACCCAAGGACAACAAGGAAGGAGCTCCGGGAAGATCTCATGGCAGTGGGGACATTGGTTTCAGTCAATACCATAAGTAACGTACTCCACCGCAATGGTTTCCGTTCCAGACGAGCCCGTAAGGTACCTTTACTTTCAAAGCGTCGTGTCAAGGCTCGTCTACAGTTTGCTCATGATCAGTTGGAGGACACTGAGACAGACTGGTTCAAGGTTCTATGGTCTGATGAGACCAAGATCGAGATCTTTGGTGCCAACCACACACGTGACGTTTGGAGACTGGATGGCACTGCATACGACCCCAAGAATACCATCCCTACAGTCAAGCATGGTGGTGGCAGCATCATGCTGTGGGGCTGTTTCTCAGCCAAGGGGCCTGGCCATCTGGTCCGCATCCATGGGAAGATGGATAGCACGGCCTACCTGGAGATTTTGGCCAAGAACCTCCGCTCCTCCATCAAGGATCTTAAGATGGGTCGTAATTTCATCTTCCAACAAGACAACGACCCAAAGCACACAGCCAAGAAAACCAAGGCCTGGTTCGAGAGGGAAAAAATCAAGGTGATGGAGTGGCCTAGTCAGTCTCCTGACCTTAACCCAATTGAAAACTTGTGGAAGGAGCTCAAGATTAAAGTCCACATGAGACACCCAAAGAACCTAGATAACTTGGAGAAGATCTGCATGGAGGAGTGGGCCAAGATAACTCCAGAGACCTGTGCCGGCCTGATCAGGTCTTATAAAAGATGATTATTAGCTGTAATTGCAAACAAGGGTTATTCCACAAAATATTAAACATAGGGGTTGAATAATAATTGACCCACACTTTTATGTTTAAAATTTATAAAAATTCAACTGAGCAACATAACTTTATGGTTTGTAAGATTTATGCTTCTGTTAATAAATCCTTCTCTCGTTTGCAGTTTGAAGGCTCTAACTTATTTGCATCTTATCAAACCACCTAAATCTGCCGGGGGTTGAATACTACTTGTAAGCACTGTATGTGCCTCCTGCTGTATACTGTGTAATGGCTGTGTTTGACTGTACAGGAAAATAGTCTTGTCAAACCACACCTCATAGATCGTGGATAATGCAAAATGGAGTATTCAAATAGCACAGCATGGGATCATAACTGATTCTTTTTGTAAGATAAAACATTTTCCTGTCTGATTTTAAAAAATGGTTTTACTTCAAAGAAAGAATAATTTGTGATCTCATGCAGTAGTGTTTGTATATTTTTAAGGTTATCTCAGTATACGAACACTTTTTTTTAAACAAATCCAATAGTGCAAATTTTTATTATTCCATAATCTGTTGATTAAAATGAACTTTGATTGTGGAAAAACCCCTGTAAATATTAGACTTCTGACCTACGGTAACTTGTAGATAGCACCATATGTTCATTGGAAAATATTTGGGAAAATTTTTTTTATAACTGAATAATTAATTTAAAAAAAAAAAATCATATTTGTTAACGAAACAAATATTCCAATAGTTATTTAGTATCTTCAATAGTTGAAGACAAGAGAGAGGTGTTCACCTTGTGTAACTATCATCTACATAGACAATAATTACAGTGCTTAATATTCATTTTTATTGAATTAATTGAAAGCTTGTGAGTTTAGTCCCCCCCTCACCTCTATTAATTCCAATTTGTTTACCATGTTTTATATTTTTATTATAGCATGTGTACCATTTTCACAAATACAGCACCATAGAATTCATAATATTCTAAAAATAATAAAAATAATATTATTTTATTTCAATTGTTAGCTCAGTTTCAGTCTATCATCATATTGCCATTGGAGGACAGCAGTTGTCTGAACATTATCTTAATATTCATCTCCATAATTATCATCAGGATTTTATTGGCTCCTTTAAGCTGCTAAATACAATTGTGCTCAAAAGTTTACATACTCACCAAATGTTTTGCTTTTTTGACTTTTTTTAGACAATATGCATGATAACACAAAAACTTTTTTTCCACCCATGGTTAGTAGTTGGGTGAAGCCATTTATTGTCAAGCTACAGTATTTTCTCTTTTTAAATCATAATGACAACCAACCAAAAACATCCCCACAACCCTGATCAAAGTCCCCTTACCCCAGTTTTTAATACTGGATATTGCCCCCTCTAACATCCATGACAGCTTGAAGTCTTTTGTGGTAGTTGTCGATGAGGCTCTTTATTTTCTCAGTTAGCAAAGCTGTCCATTCTTCTTGGCAAAAAGTCTCCAGTTTCTCAAGTTCCTGGGCTTCATGAACTCTGTGCTTGAGTTTTCCCCCAGAATGGCTCCATAATATTGAGGTCAGGAGAATGAGATGGCCACTCCAGAACCTTCACTTTGTTCTGCTGTAGCCATTGATAACTTGGCCTTGGGGTTTGGATCGTTGTCATGTTGGAATGCCAAGTACGTCCCATGCGCAGGTTCCGGGCAGATGAGTGCAAATTTGCTTTCAGATAATGTGCTGCATACGTCTTTCCTTCAACTTTGACCAAGTTTCCTGTGCCTTTGCAGCTCATACATCCCCACATTATCAGCGATCCCCCTCTATGCTTTACAGTACGAATGGTGTTTCTTTCATCGTAGGCCTTGTTGACACCTCTCTAAATTTAGCGTTTATGGTTGTAGCCAAAAAGTTAGATTTTGGTTTCATCACTCCAAATTACCTTGTTTCAGAAGTTTGCAGGCTTCTCTCTGTGTTTTTTGGCATATTGTAGGCGATTTACTTAGTGGAATTTGAGCAGTAATGACTTTCTTCTAGTGAATCGAACATGCTGAATTGAACATGGAGCCAATTTTTCTTCAAATGTCTCCTTAATGTGCCCCTTTCCTGTTTTATAAAGGTCAACTATCTTTTTCCCATAGATCCATTGACAATTCTTTTGCTTTCCCCATGACTCACAATCTGGAAACCTCAGTAGCTGCTTGAAAGATGCAAGAGTCTGTCTGGATCTCAGAAACTCACTCAGTTTTTATGCACACACACTGATTTCAAGCAAACAGGTCACAGGTTAGGATGTAACCTTAATTAGCCATTCAAACCTATTTGTGTCAACTTCTGTAGATGTTAAAAGGTCAAAATCACCAGGGTATGTGAACTTTTGATCAGAGTCATTTGGATATTTTTGTTTGTCATTTGATTTAAAAAGAGAAAACATAGTAGTTTGACAATAAATGGCTTCACCCAACCACTAACCATGAGTAGAATTTTTTTTTTTGTGTTATTGTTCATATTCTCTGAAAACAGGCCAAGAAAGCACAAAATCTGTCGGAGTAATTACATTTTTGAGCACAACAGTACAAATGTGTACTCCTTTTACTTGCCTGTAAACCCAACATATAACTGTCACAGGCAAACTGTGAGTGGTATCCTGACAACTCTAAATATGTTTTACATGGACAGCCTTAGTTATGGCCACTCTTGCACCAAATGCTTGGGTTACCCTGGCACTGATCTTTTAATCCTTGTAAGTATCTGGACTAAGTTGAACATGATAAACTGCTGGCTGTTGGAGCAAGTTGGCAAAGGGTGATTAGAAAGCCATGTCAATGCCAGGCGGTCAGGTGCAGTAAAATGAACCGGTGGGAAAATATGCTGTCAAAAAGAGGAATCAGACTGAAAAAGAAATGAAAAAACGGACTGAACAAGAGGAAGTATAATTCATATCTGGTGTCTAGCAGCAGAACATTGTCAGTTTAAGTACGTTGTGATGGTGTCCTATTATTGGTCATAGCAGTGAGCTGAGTGCTGTCGTCTCAAACACACTAGCATCTTTGGTCAGAGTCAACGAAAACTTCTGATTATGATTACTTCTTCACTAATGCCACTCACATCATGAATATGGCAGTGCCTAGTGACCAAAACAGTTGTTGCAAAAGCAGGTATAGGTGGAGAGATGTGACAATATTAAGAATGTTATCACCTACAAGTCCCCTGTTAATGAAAATATATACACTAAAAATATTAATGTTGGAAAATGTCATTGATATTGTTCACTGGAAAATGGCAACAATTAACACAGCCAAAAAATGTTAACAAGAGGAAAATATATATCAGTGCTAAAAGAAAAATGCACTGATAAAAGGGCAAGTTAAAATGCCAGTTTCTCTCAAGACACAGAAAAGCCACAATGTTATATCAGATTGCACATATGCAAAATACTAATGAACATCAACTCCTAGATCTAATATTTATGAAGAAGTGAATGAGGTGATTGCTTAATACTTTAATATAGCAAAGATAAATATTCCACAAGAAGCAGTCACACAGTTACATTCAGTGCCTTTAAACAGAACCAATCACCAGGATTTAGTGCTATAAAGTGAAGCCAGTGACTTACAGGCACTGGTATGTTGATTGCAAACATACCCTTACTTGAAAGATTTCAGGTTTGATTGCAAAAAAAACTCCTGCAAATCAGAGTGGCAGATAAAAGACATGTGCAGCATGACATTACTCTTTTAGTTTTCATTTTTTTATTATTCCCCCATGGGCTTGTCTTTCGGCTGTAATTCAACCCCTCCTCCCTCTGATCCAGACTTTCTTTTACTTTCATTATCCTCTATCCTCCAGCAACATTATAAAGAAAGTACATTGAAAGGCTGGGTGAAAGGGAGAGGACTGTTTTGGCTTACAGCCGAAAGACAAGTTCACAGGGGAGAAATAACATAATAAAAACCCAAATAGTGATATCATGCTGCACACATCAACTTCCTGTTGCTGTATTTTACAAGGTCTTTTGACACTTTTCTTTACAACAAATCTGGAATCTTTCATGTAACGGTATGATTGCATTCAGCATCCCAGTGCCTGTAAGGCTCTGGCTTCACTTTATAGCACTAACTACTGGTGGTTGATTCCCTTTAAAGAAGCGTTTATATTATAACCCCTTAATTGTTTTTTTTCAGTTGAGAAAGACTTTAATCTGGTGTTGAAATGTGATGTGGAATAATAACAAAAAAAAGTTTAGTTCGTCTTGTGCCTAAGGAATTGTCAATATAACAGTGTAGACTAAAATCACATTATCCAAATTGGTAAACAATCATAGTGGAGTTCCTCTCCCTGCCACAAGGCAGCAGCAGCTGTTATCTTCAGGTATTCATAGGAGTTGTTCCTGCACGCAACCTGCTCATGTGAGCACTTTTCTTTTAATTTCCTTACAGCCGGAAAGGTATCACTAGATGGTCTTGTGTGCTTTTTTTTTCACTACAGTTTTGTCTACCAAAAAAAGTTCTGTATTTTTCGCTTTATAAGACGCACCAGATTATAAGACAAAACCCCAAAGTTGGTGAAGGAAAAGAGAAAAAAAAATGTTAAATGGAGTCTGTCTTATAATGCCTATGCCCATCTTACAATCAGTATATACGTACCTCATCCTGGTCCATGACCCCCCATCCTAATATATATGTCTCCCATCCTGGTATATATGCCCCTCCATCTTGGTATATAGCCTCCATCCTGGATTTAGCCCCCTTATCTTGGCTATGGCCCCTTGGTGATGGCCCATGTCCCCATGTGATGGCAAATAGTCCCCTGTGATGGCACGCATGGGCCCCTGTGATGGCACCCACGTCCTGCTGTGATGGCACCCACGGCCCCCTGTGATGGCACTCATGGCCACCTGTGATGGCACCCATGGCCCCCTGTGCTGACACCCACGGCCCCCTGTGCTGGTACGCATGTCCCCCCATGCTGCTGGGCACAAAATAACAACCATTTTGAACATACCTCTCTGGCGCTTGCCTCCATCTCTCTCTGCCTGCTGCAACCTCTTGGGTTAATCAGGCGTGCACTGATGACATCACTCTGTAAAGCCGGTCACATGAGGTTGGCTTTACAGAGTGATGCCATTAGTGTGTGCCTGATCGCATGATCGGCTTCTTCAGGACCCCTGAGGTTGCGGCAGAGAGATAATGAGGCAAGTGGAGGTAAATTGAAAATGGTTGTTATTTTGTGCCCAGCAGCATGGGGGGCCATATCCAGGATGGGGGGACTGCAGCAACATATAATATGACCTGCTTCCCTGTCCATACCTCAGTGCTAGCTTCAGCACTGAGGTGATGTACAGTGGCAGGTGGAGTGCATATTATATGAGGGCTAATGAGCGGTAGCACGTGAACTCCCGCTGCCTCTGCAGCCCTTAGCCAGCCTCCTCCAGTCCCAGACACTGCTCCAGAGCCGCCCCCACCCTCCCCTGCTGTATAGGACCGTACATTCGCATTATAAGATGCACCCCCCACTTTCCTCCAAAATTTGGGGGAACAAAAGTGCATCTTATAATGCAAAAAATACGGTATATTTCTAAAAGGGCAGGTTAAAATACCAGTTACTGGAAAGACGCAGACAAGCAACAATGTTATTTAAGACTACACACGTGCAAAATACTAATAAACATCTACTCTGGCGTCTACTATTCATGAAGATGTGGATGCATAGTATTCTAATTTCACAGAGTTAAGTATTCTATAAGGTGCAGTTGCACAGTTATATATAGTACCTTTAAAGAAGCAAATCCATTAATTTCCCACCATTACTATTATGTGTGTATGTACTATAGTGTCAGTGCATTGATATGCCTATTGCTGTCATCTCCACTATTCAGTTCAGTATCACTCTTCTGTGTAACATGACAACAATTCAGAATCTCCAGATCATACCAAGAGTCGGAGTCACAAATCTTTTCTAAAAGGTAAGCCTGAGGAGTCTTATTCTGGTGCTCTATAGGTCTATATAGTAAAATACACTTCTGAGTGACACAGAGCGTAACATAATCCAGAGAATTTGAAGAACATCAGAAGTGGACTGCAATGGTGCTGGATACTGGAGAGGTTGGCAATAGGTGAGTATATTAAGACACTGACACTAGAGAACATGTTTGTACACACAGATTTAGGAAAATAGAAAGTTCACAGTAGTGTTTCTTTAAGCTACAATAAAACAATAATGATACTACACAAGGTATCACCCCTGGCAAGTCAATTTCAATATAGGCTTCTGTGTGTATGTATAACTTAACAGTTTCATATCTGGACTATGTGTAGCTAAACTTGTATGTTACTGCAGTTCAGTTATTTCTGACCCCAAAATGCAAGTAATTGCAAGCAGTACAAGACCCTGTTACAGTTTAAAAAACATATTGGCACCATAAATCTTTTGAAATATTTTTTTTTTTTACTCCAGATCTCAATGATCAGTGGTGATAATTTGATTACATTCAATAGAGGGCACCCTTACATCCTGTTTAGTACTAAGGAAAACTTGAAAACATAACTTCCTGGGGTTCTAGATGGCTGGAGCTGAAAAAATACATTGGTCAAATGGTAAATGTAAGAGTAGACGAGCTGAAACTGTATGCCTAACAAGTTGCAAATATAAGTTAAACATATAAATAGATAGCCTTTGACTACCAATAAAAAGGTCTTTCCAATAGTATTTATTTTAATCAGAGATAGACTAATCTTTTACAATTTAAATTATGGCAAATTGATTTACCCAGAATTAAAGCACTTCAAAGATTCCAATTGACATAATAATTGACATAAGCATTGCGGGAAAAGTGACCGGTCCTAAGAGCGGCAACAGAACATGACGCAAAGACCCACTACTACCAACTAAAACACTAAAACACCTCAAGGTGAGACTTTTGGTTTAAATTTTTTACACATCACTTTGGAACCATAGACAGTAATAAATACATTTCATTTTTCTTAGATGATAACAACACACTGAAGAGACGACACAGTGGTACACAAGTGAAGAGCCAATAAACAACATCCTCCGCTAGTGAAAACAACTACGTGATACACTTATTTTTATGAACATTATTTGAAGATTTTGAATATTTTATACTGACAAAAGTTTTTATAAATTTGACTACAAGCACTATAATTTCAAAAGATTTTGGAAATCAATTAACATTTTAATATCCAAGTGGTATATGATTCAATTCTAGGTTGTACGGAATATAATTGGAAGGTGTCTATAGAGTAAGCGCTAGATCTTAATTTTTAAATGGTAAAAAGTGCCATCATATATGGTCCAGCCATCAAAAAATAAATAGGGGATTCACATAACACTACATGACCCAGTCACCAGCGAGGATCTTTACAAGAACAGACAATGAGTTGCTAAGTGCATGGAAGGTGTGTAAACAGATAACACATGGGATCAGATTTGGAATGAAATTTTTGTAATGGGTAGAAAGGAATAGATTGATTAGAGAGGTGAGGTGACATGCTAGTGTGGCACCCCAGTGGTTCAGTTGCCACAGTGACATTGCCTTCTTCACCGGGGATGATGTCATGTTTGGAAGCAGGAAGAGATCCCCACTTGAGGTAACCCCACACATGCAGTCACCATTCCTGACTCTGGGCCAGAAGGGGAGCTTTACACCTGAATTCAGGGGAGCTGCCCTGGTTCTGGAAAGGAGGAGGGGTTAGGAGTAGGAAAGTGTGGGAAGGTGGAAGGAGTTAGTTTGTGTGAGGAGAGGGAGAGGAGTAAATGTAGGAGAGAGATTTCTGGGGAGTGGAGCTGCCAAAAGCTCACCCCAGAGAGGTGCTACCGAGGACACCAGAGTCCTGGGTCAGATGGGAACTGCACGTACCGCTGATCAAATCTGGAGGACAGGAGAGTGGAAGTTTCCTTAACGCACTAAAGACCTGGCAGCAAAACAGCATTGTGAGAGCCCGAAGCTGCCACCAGTATGGTGGTGCCCATGATAGGCTCGTGCTGTCTGCCATATGGGAGCAAGGGCAAGACAGCAGAAAGAGGGCTGCAGGATAGCTCACAGACTGCCAACACCCCATCCTAGCTGCCGCATCATCTGCCCCAGAGGTCCAAAACTGCAGCACTGGTCCCCCATGATTAGGTACCACAGGTGGTATCACGTACAAACTCTTCATCCCCTGTGAATAACCCCCATCACTGCATGGCCAGGGCCATGGAGCTAGGCCACAGTCACCGTGACATCCCTGACAGATTGCCAGCCAAGCTACTGAGTACCCCTTGTCCCTTGCGGCCATTGCATTTGGTGTCACGAACAGGATTTCTGAACCCTGGTAACACCGGTTCCTGTGTGCAAAAGACTGTTGAACTGTGTAAGGGTACCTTTACACGTCGCAACACTGCATGCAATTTCACTTGCAACTTACTGGTTGCAGTGAAATCATGGACACATTGTTCCATTTGTACAAAGCAATAAAATGGAACAATGTGTCCATGATTTCATTGCAACCAGTAAGTTGCAAGTGAAATTGCATGCAATGTTGCGACATCTAAAGGTACCCTAAATTGCCACCATTACTACGCCACTTGGCGCTGAGAGCAGACGGGGATTGTCGTTGTGGGCGGAGCTGCATAAAGAGCGCGAACAGAAACTCTGCCCCATGCTTTGACATCAGCTGGTGGGAAACAGGAGGCCCAGACCCGGAACTCCTGTGTGTATGATCCATCCTGCCTGCTAAGCGCCTGCTTTTTACACTAGCGGTATCAGAAGCAATGACTCAGAACCTGGCAAAGGTTAACTGGGGGGAGGAAGATGCCGAACCTAGGTGAAGCTCCAGCAGCAGGCGATGCCTCAGCTCCATAATGCCCTTGTCCATGCTGTACGTCCGAGGAGCACCCTGGTTACCACAATACTCAGGTGAGTCGCATACCCTCAGTGACTTCAAAGAGAGACTACGTAGCCTGTTTGACGTATAGCCCCTGGCCGAAGGCCAAAAGGTTAGCATCTTCATCGGTCAGTTAACTGATTCAGCCCAGAAATAAATAGAGTCGTAGCCGGAAGCCGATAAAAGAATCATTAAACTTATATTGGCAAAGCTAAAGGACTCTTTTGACACTTGCACCGCAGTAGAAATAAAAATTAGATTTTTTGGCTGCAAGCAAAGTGTGCAGGACAGTGTAAGAAACTATGCCCTCAACCTTCAGGAGGTGCTGTGTGTTATTAGGCAGATTGACCCTTACAGCATGCAGGAGGAGGACAGACTTCCAACTGAGCAGTTCATAGAGGGGCTCCAATCCAACATGCACAGGACATAGTTGCATATCATGGCCCTACAGAACCTCAACATGAGTTTTGCACAATTTAAGGATCGAGCAATCTGCATGCTGTGAGAAACAACCCCTAGCGGCACAGCTCGCACCCTGAACCTAGCAATAATGTACCACAAGGAGGCAGCGTCCTTGCCTCAGACACCTGTTTAGGCTGATGCACAAACACAAGGCAACGAACCTTCTGCAGATTTACGCCTCCAGGTCCAGGAGCTGACTAAGAGAGTGGCTGTATTGGCAAAAACAGTGCAGTCCCTGCAAGTGTCTTCACTAACAGAAAAGATCCAGCTGACCTCCAGTCCGGATGACCTGCCGTGGCGGCAATAGAAGAGGATCCCACACCAAGGGAAGAGTGTCCGACCATTGTGACCCGACTGGACAACCCATCTGTTGCCACTGCAACAAAGTGGGGCACATCGCAAGGTACTGTCCTTTAAATGAGCAACCTCTGGGTCAGAGGTCCAACCCCCAGGAGTAAAGCAACCTGGTCCAAACAACTGGCGGGGGACGACCCGTCCTGCCTGTAATGCTTTATGGCGTCCCAATGAACGCTCTACTAGACACTGACTCCCAGGTGATCATGATGCCACATATCCTTTACAAATGCTATTGGGACGACACTGACTTTACCCATAGTCCTGATGATGACCTGACTATAATCACCAGTAATGGTCAGCCCTTGCCCCAGGTGGGGTATAAAGAGGTAACCATTAAGGTGGGGCGAGTAGAGCTTAAATCTCAAGGTTGATAATTGTGGATATCGATAGATGAGAATGTAATCCCATGATCACTCTAGGTACCAATGTGATTGTAAATTGTCTTGGTGAAATTACTGTATTGTTACAGCAGGTAGTCGAAACTGCCAGTTCCAGACAATAACAAGTCGTGCACAAAGAAATCAAAGCATTAATGCAGAGACAACAAGTAGAATTGTCCAGTGGAGAAGTCGTCAGTGTAAGAGTGAGTGATCCATTCCCCATTGTAATATCTCCCAAAAGTGAAATATTGATATGGTGTCGAACTGTGATAGGTATCAGGGTTTGGGATTACCAGGTCCTTGTAGAAACTGTATACTCTGACAGCTGGCTCACTATTTTGACAGCCAGATGGGTAGTCCGCAAGGGGAGAGTACCTATACGTATATTAAATTGTGGAGAAAAGGAGATCAACCTACCGAGGTAGAAAACAGTAGCTAAGCTATTTACTGTGAGCAACAACGCAATCAGGCAGTAGAACCCTTGAACCCATCTGAAACGGTGGAGGACAGCTGGATGACTGGTGTCAGAAGCTACACATTTGCACTGTCTCCACCCATTCACATAAAAAAAATTGGGATCTACTGGGTGGTCCAGGAATATGAACGAGTATTCAGCAAGAACCCCCTAGACTTTGGGCAAGTAAAAGGGATTCAGCACCATATCCCCACAGAAGATCATCCACCCAATAAAGAGAGATATTGCCCTGTCCCCCCCGGCTCACTACCAGTGTGCCAGGAGCATGTTATGGAAAATGAAAGAGGCAGGGATAATCATAGATAGTTGTAGCCCCTGGGCAGCTCCTCTATTGCTAGTCAGAAATAAGGACGGTACCATGAGAATGTGCATTGACTATAGGCAAATTACCGTATTTTTCGCTTTATAAGACGCACCTGATTATAAGACGCACCCCCAATTTTGGTGAAGGAAAATAGAAAAAAATTATTTTTAATGTCAAATGGGTTCCATCTTATAATGCCAGTGTCCGTCTAACAAATCATATAGCGTATATGTCCCACATAGCCCCCTCATCCTGGTACATGGTCCCTCATCCTAGAATTAGCCCCCTTAATCTGGATATGGCACCCTTATATTGGATATAGCCCCCTTGCACTTGCCCACGTCCCCCATAGCTGGCCCACGTCCCCCACTGCAGGCACACGTCCCCCCCACTGCAGGCACACGTCCCCCCACTGCAGGCACACGTCCCCCCACTGCAGGCACACGTCCCCCACTGCAGGCACACGTCCCCCCTTGATGGCACACGTCCCCCCCTACAGGCACACGTCCCCCACTGCAGGCACACGTCCCCCTTGATGGCACACGTCCCCCCTTGATGGCACACGTCCCCCCTTGATGGCACACGTCCCCCTTGATGGCACACGTCCCCCTTGATGGCACACATCCCCCCTTGATGGCACACATCCCCCCCTGCAGGCACACGTCCCCCTCTGCAGGCACACGTCCCCCACTGCAGGCACACGTCCCCCCTTGATGGCACACATCCCCCTTTGATGGCACACGTACCCCCTTGATGGCACACGTCCCCCCTTGATGGCACACGTCCCCCTTGATGGCACACGTCCCCCCCTGCAGGCACATGTCCCCCACTGCAGGCACACGTCCCCGCTTGATGGCACACATCCCCCCTTGATGGCACACGTCCCTCCCTTGATGGCACACATCCCCCCCTGCAGGCACACATCCCCCCCTGCAGGCACACGTCCCCCACTGCAGGCACACGTCCCCCCTTGATGGCACACGTCCCCCCTTGATGGCACACGTCCCCCCTTGATGGCACACGTCCGCCTTGATGGCACACGTCCCCCCCTGCAGGCATACGTCCCCCCCTGCAGGCACATGTCCCCCACTGCAGGCACACGTCCCCGCTTGATGGCACACGTCCCCCCTTGATGCCCCCCCACTTAATACACCCAACCCCTCCATATACTGCCCCCATGTAATATGCTGCCCCCCCCTTCCATTAGAAAGATGGCCCCTCGCCCTGCAC
Source organism: Allobates femoralis (assembly GCA_033576535.1). NCBI lineage: Eukaryota > Metazoa > Chordata > Amphibia > Anura > Aromobatidae > Allobates > Allobates femoralis. Next base: position 155,837,474 of record JARQOC010000002.1, on the reverse strand, counting down.
TCCCCGCATCATTAATATGCCCCCCACGTATTCTGCTGGCCCCCCCTCCATTAGAAAGGTGGCCCCTCGCCCTGCACTACCCCCATCAATAATATGCCCCCCACGTATTATGCTGCCCCCCCTCCATTAGAAAGGTGGCCCCTCGCCCTGCACTCCCCCATCATTAATATGCCCCCCCACGCTGGCCGGCAGCAGATGGAATGAAAAAAATCCTCCTTCCTCACCCTCCGGCGCTAAGCTCAAAGCGTCACCGCCGGCTCCTGGTCTCCATGGTGATCGGCTTCTTCCGCTCATGTGATCGGGCATACAGCGATGACATCATCGCCCGATCACATGAGCGGAAGAAGCCGATCACCATGGAGACCAGGAGCCGGCGGTGACGCTTTGAGCTTAGCGCCGGAGGGTGAAGAAGGAGGATTTTTTTCATTCCATCTGCTGCCGGCCAGCGTGGGGGGGCATATTAATGATGGGGGGAGTGCAGGGCGAGGGGCCACCTTTCTAATGGAGGGGGGGGCAGCATAATACGTGGGGGGCATATTATTGATGGGGGGAGTGCAGGGCGAGGGGCCACCTTTCTAATGGAGGGGGGGGCAGCATAATACGTGGGGGGCATATTAATGATGCGGGGAGTGCAGGGCGAGGGGCCACCTTTCTAATGGAGGGGGGGCAGCATAATACTGGGGGGCATATTAATGATGCGGGGAGTGCAGGGCGAGGGGCCATCTGTCTAATGGAGGGGGGGCAGCATAATACGTGGGGGGCATATTATTGATGGGAGGAGTGCAGGGCGAGGGGCCATCTTTCTAATGGAGGGGGGCAGCATAATACGTGGGGGCAGCATATTGAGGGAGTGGGTGTATTATGTGGGAGAGCCATATGCAGGACATGGGGGCATATGGAGGGGCTGCAGAGAGAGCGGGGGTGAGTGCAGGCTCATTTAATATGCACTGCTCCCTGCTGTCCATCTCTCAGTGCAACTTCAGCACTGAGAGGTGGAGAGCGGCAGTGCATATTAAATGAGCGGGAGCAGGAGATCTCCCCGCTCTCTCTGCAGCCCCGCAGCCAGCCCACTCCAGCCCCGGACATGCTGCAGAGCTGCCCCCAGCCTCCCCTGCCTCCCCATATTCGGATTATAAGACGCACCCCCCACTTTCCCCCAAAATTTGGGGAAACAAAAGTGCGTCTTATAATCCAAAAAGTACGGTAATCGCATAACACATAAAGATGCCTTTCCCTTTCCGCGTATTGAGGAGTCATTAGCTGGCTTGAAATCTGCTATTTTTTGACCCTAGATCTCAACAGTGTGTACTGGCAGGTTCCCGTGGCAGAGGCGGACAATGGGAAGACGGCATTTATGACACCAATGGGCCTATGCGAGTTCAACTGCATGCCATTCGGGCTGTGTAATGCCCCAGGAATGTTCCAGAGGTTTATGGAGTGTTGCCTAAGGGCATAAGAACTTCAAAATGGTACTGTTATACCTATATGACGTCATTGTCTATTCCCGGACCTACAATTACCACCTGAAGCACCTGGCCGAGGTGTTCAAGACCTTATCCAACTTTGGTCTGAAGGTGAAGCCGTGAGAGTGTCATCTCTTAAAACCCAATGTATAGTTCCTAGGCCATGTAGTGAGTACAGAAGGGGTGGGACAGACCCGGACAAGGTCACTGTCATCAAAGATTGGCAGAAACCAACCACCATTCGTGAGGTACGGCAGTTTCTAGGGCTGGTCGGCTATTATCGAAGGTTAATTAGGGGCTTTACAAAAATAACTGCCCCTCTTCAAGACCTTTTTGTGGGCCACTCTAAGAAAGTGAAGGCCAAGAACCCTCCGATACAGTGTGCTGCCAAGTTAGAAGAATCCTTCAACCATTTTAAGCTGGCTCTCACTGGATATGAAATCCTGGGCTATCTTGGCTATAGTCAGCCATTTATCCTGTACACAGATGCCAGCAATGTGGGATTGGGAGCTGTGCTGTCCCAGGTGCAGAAAGGCAAAGAAAGGGTCATCGCTTATGCCAGTCGGAAGCTTTACCCCACTGAAAGGAACCCCATCAACTACAGTTCTTTCAAGCTGGAGTTCTTAGCCATAGTCTGGGCCATTACCGAGAGGTTCAAACACTTCCTCATCTCAGCCAAATTTACCATCTTCACAGATAATAACCCATTGGCACACCTGGAAACCGCAAAGCACTACAGCAATGATGGATAGCCTGACTTTCTAACTACAGGTCTGTGATCAAATATTGGGTAGGAAACAAAAACGCCAATACTGATGCACTAACCCTAATGCCAAACTTATCAGACTCAGTAGAAGACCAGGAAGACCTTGAGGAAATTAAGATGCCGGCTTTCCACTGCCAAGGTGCGACACAGTGCTCCCACTGTGTGAAGAACAAGTGAGCTGCCGTGCAAGAAGTTTCCTTCAACCCATTGCCCCACCATGGATGGGCAGAAATGCAGGACAACCACCCGGCCATCCACATGGTAAAAGAGCTGCTGAGCCAAGCTGACTCGTTAGCTAATCAAAATGCACAACAAGAAGCACAACAGTTGTGGAAAAAAAGAACCAAACTGTTCATTTATGAGGGTAAGCTTTACTGGAGAAACATCAACTCTCACACACACAAACTAGTCTGGCAGATAGTAATCCTGAAGCGGATGCGCCAATAGTCTTATAGGCTTACCACAATGGGGCAGGACACTTTGGGTGGAAGAAGCTGGAGGTCATACTTTGTGAACTGTTCTTGTGGATAGGTATGCGAAAATCCATTGAGAGTTGGTGTCGGGAATGTGGTCCATGCAACCTGAGAAGAGATTGTGATAGCCAAAGGGCCTCCTAACAACATCTCGAAACAAACACTTGAAATCGTGGCCCTAGACCATGTGAAGTTGACACTGAGTAGGTCTCGCTACACCTACACCCTCACGATTGTAGACCACTACTCCTGTTTCCTGGTGGTCATACCAGTCAAGGACCATACAGCTAATATCGCTGCAAAAGCCTTCCAAGAACATTTCTGGTGTCCTCATGGCTACCCCGAACAAGTCTTAGCCGACTAAGGTCCAGCTTTCGAGGCTAAGGTATTCAAGAGTTATACAACCTGTATAGCTGCAAGAAAATTCAAACAACACCGTACCACCTGCAAACCAATGGTATGTATGAGAAGATGAACCAATTGGTGATCGACCTGTTGAAAACTCTACCTCAAGAAGAACGCAACTTGTGGCCCAAGAAGCTACCAGATCTCAGACATGTACAACTACATTCTGGTGAACTGAACCAACTGTACCCCAGCCTACCTGATGTAAGCCAGACCTGGGAAACTATCCATCGACCTGGACATGGGAGTACTGAAACCCGGGATGGTACAGCTAGATGCAGACTGGGATACTGAAAGGCAACAGCAATACCACAAAGTTCAAGAGTGTTTGCAGGAAAGTCTGTCATGTGTAAAACAGAAACAAGAGAAGAGCTACAATCAGCAAGCCCCTGCTAAAACCTTAGCACCAGGAGAACAGGTGCTAAAGAGAAAAAGGAGAATGCACAAGCTGGATGACCAGTGGGCAACTTAACCACATACCATCTTGCCCTCACATTTTGATAACAGCAAGGTCTGCTTCATCATCAAAGATGGAGGGAGAACCTCAGCGGCTGTATCCAGAGACCACTTATAAGTATGCCCAGATAAACTGCGAGAAAAGGATGGTAATCAAGGTTTTCTTCAACAGGTAGAAGAGGTTGAAGAAAAAGTACGTAACATACTAGGAGAGTTTCCCCAGTCATGGACTCAAGTTAACCAAGTGATAGTGGCACACATCTTGACATTCCCCAAGTTGACCGGACAATAAGCAGCAGAGACCTTAGATCAACGTGAAGACCAGTCGGCTCCAGAAACAGATGCCTCATGCACAGTGGAACAGGAGAATCTAGCCCCTGCTAGCAGTGAATCTTTCGTGCCCATTGTGAATCTAAGAGGTCGTAGAATGCTGCCAAGCATGCCGGTACTATGTAAGTCTACCGGTAGTGTAGTACATAGTGAGCCTGCCACACCTGCAGTAGACACATTAGACCAGGAAAGGCCTGGGTCACACATACCAATCTGCTTTTTTAAGCCCTTAGAAAAACTGATCCGTTAAATTTAGGGTGCCAATAATGTCCCCTGAGGTCCTGGCCGTTTTTTGGACTTAATCATTTTTTCCCAAAAAATGCATGCAAAAATGCATGCGTTAACGCATGATGCCTATATGCACCATACGTTAATGAATGCATCTCCCATAGGGCCCCATGTTAAAAAAACGCATACTTTTTTTGGGATGCTGCACAAAAATGCATGTGTTTTTGAAAAATGCACAGAAATGCGTTAACCTATATGCGTTTTTGGACTTTAAAAAAAATGACTGAAAAGGTCCCAAAACCGGAAAAGGTCAGTAGAGACACGAGTGTTCCGTAGGTCACACAACGTCAAACCCCAGTTCATTATAAGGTATAAATAAACAAATGTATATATGCAACCACTGCGCTTAAAGTACCTACAGAGACTACTGTATGAACATTTGAGCAAAAATATATAATAACCCGTTCAAGGGCAATTGGGTCACAGGACTATGTGACCAGGACATGGCTTGTAAATAGTTTGCATCCTAACCTGACCTTAAAATAACCATCAATGTGGCTGAAGAACCAGGTCAGACCACGGTCTTGGAGCCCTGTAGCCACACCGAGGAACGAAGTTTAAGGTTAGATAGGGTGGTCCCCACCCGTTACTTTACCAAGGACAGGATATTGACAATTCCTGCACAGTGGTGCACGGACTAGGCGTCACACTGACTGTTTGTACTTCTTTTTTATATTTTTGTATTTTTCCATTTTTATAATGATGTAACCCTTAAGTAACTGTTGTTGTTAACATGTGTTTTTATGTCTCCACAGTTCGGTACATACTGAGCTTAAATTGGAAGGTATGTGGCAGCCTAGTGGTCCAGTTGCCACAGAGACATTACCTCCTTCACCGGGGGTGATGTCATGCTTGGAAGCAGGAGAAGATCCCCATGCGAGGTAACCCCAGACATGCATTCACCTTTCCTGACTCCAGGCCAGAAGGGGGAGCTTTACACCCGAATTCAGGGGAGCTGCCCTGGTTCTTGCAAAGGTGAGGGGTTAGGAGTGGGAAAGTGCGGGAAGGGGAAGGAGTTAGTCTGAGAGGAGGGAGAGGAGTAGATGTAAGAAAGAGAGCTCTGGGGAGTGGAGCTGCCAAAAGCTCACCCCAGAGGGGAGCTACTGAGGACACCAGAGTCCTGGATCGGATGGGAACTGCAGTTCCCGCTGATCAAAATTGGAGAACAGGATACTGCAAGTTTCCTCACCGCACTAAAGACCTGGTGGCACAACAGCACAGCAAGAGTCCGGAGCTGCCACCAGTAAGCGGTGCCCGTGATAGGCTTGTGCTGTCTGCGATAGTGAGCAAGGGCAAGAAAGCAGGAAGAAGGAAGCAGGATAGCTGCCAACACCCCAAACCGAGAGTGCAGCAGGAAGGCCTCCAAACCCACCTGGCGAAGTGGATTCCGAATGCTTCCAGGCTGACCGGACCCTTCTGGACCTGGTAACCAGTGCCCTCGGAATGCCCCATATTTAGCCAAGTAAAGGTAAAAGAACTGCAACCTTTGTGTCCTCCTGTCATTTCTCGAGCTCTGCTTTCCACCTCCTGCACCCTAACCAACAACTCCCATCATCCCCATAGACTCTTATAACAATCCTGGGACCCCGCTCCACCGGCGGTGAGTGCTACTATCCCAGCTGCTGCACCACCTACCCCAGAGGTCCAAAACAGCAGCGCTGGTCAACCATAGCCATGTACAACAGGTGGCGTCATGTACAAACTTTTCATCCCCTGTAAATAACCCCCATCACTGCACGGCCAGGTCCACAGAGCTGGGTCACAGCCACCGTGACCTCCCTGACAGATTGCCGACCCAGCTACCGAGTACCCCCCAGCCCTTGCAGCATTTTCACTATTCTAAAGAAATGCATATTTAGGGCCTACTTAAAATTGTGGGTATTGGGAATAAATTGCATTGTTCTTCGTAGTGTATTTCATAGAATTGGCGTAGCTCACGCGAAGTCTTAGAGATGGAAGTGAGAGGTTCAGATTATTGACAACGTCAGTCTAAAGTAACTAGTGGACCATGTTTTAAGTATAATCCCAAGAAAATGTGTACGCTGCTGAGGACTAATGGTAGAACCGCATACAGAAATGGCAATATTGGGTTATTGAAGATTTGTATTGGGAGGAAACATGGGAAGTTCAATTTTTCACAGATTTAGTTTAACGTAGAGAGAGGATACGATGTTAGGGACAGCAGGCAGACAATCACGGGTATTTTGTAGTAATAAGGAGTGATGTCAGGAAAAAAGGTGTATAATTGTCTGTCATCAAGTGAAGGTCATCAAGTGAAGGAGTGGTCGTAGAGAAGGAGGACAACCTGGAGAGCAGTGTCTTTTTGTCCAATAGAACAGAGCATAGAGAGGAGCGGCATTATTACTTGCCGCTTACTAGTGCTGCCACCTGTTGAGGAGTTATGAAGGTGGAGGCATTACTTTTTATTCAACCCTCATATGTTTTAAGCATAGACTTCTAATGGATGAAGTCTTTGGCTAGATTGTATTTTCTCCACACACCTTCAGCACACCCGGAACACCACTGGAGAAAACGTGTTTTCAGCATGTGCCAGTGTTGCCTCCATCTTTGCCGGATTGTTCTTTGTGTAGGAGGTGCAGCTTCGTCCAGGGCATTTTGCCTTTTTGAACTATTATGTTACAGAGTAGAGTCAAGACATGGGTGGGAGGAGATCGGGGCTAGTAGTAACTGTAAATTCTTCATAGGTTTCTGCGTGTTAATGGAACATATGTTCCTATAAGTATGGTAGTTGGGGGTTCTTGACTGAGAATGAAAGAATGTTGTGGTCAGAGAGCAAAGGAGGGGAGTTAGTAAAATAATGCACTGAGCCAAACCTTGAGAAAATCAGATCCAGCGTAATCCCTTCTTCATGTGTAGGACAGTTATTAATTTGTAAGAGGCCAAGAGAGGAGGTTAGAGATAAAAGATAAAATATAAACTATCACTGCTCAGCTGTCACACACATGCAATATCTTTAGGCTGTGTTAAAATGATTATCCATGATTTCTCAAAAAAAAAGTACCTAAGCACTAACAGGCAGGCATCACTGAGAATGTCTCTCACTTTAGTCTCCAACAAATCAATACTCTCCTATACACCTCTCAGCTCTAATTGTAGGTACTCAATATTTATAAGAATAATGTACAATGCGTATTTATTAGACATTTACGCAAACATAGAGCAGAAACTGGTATTACCGTATTTGTCATAAAGGTGGTCTCACATTAAACCTAATTCCTCTAGGGATTATCTTTGCCCTGAAATATTCACCTAAAGTGACCAATTATAAGTGCATGGAGGTAATGGCCACTTTACACACACCAACTTATCTGTCCAACTTCTGACCAACTTACTGGTTGCGGTGAAATCATGGACACATTGTTACATTTGTACACAGCCTCAAAATGGAGCAATGTGTCCATGATTTCACTGCAACCAGTAAGTTGGTCAGAAGTTGGACAGATAAGTTGGTGTGTGTAAAGTGGCCATAAGTCTCTTGACTCTCATATTTCTTTTTTAGTTTGGCTATGGATGGTGTCTTAAGAAAGCCAGCCTTTCCTCCTGTTCCTCCACACAGTCTCTTCTCATCTTCTACAGTGTAGGAAAAAACACGTGGCTGTTGATTGGTTTCCATAGTCCACAAAGCAAAAAAATGTATCCAAGAAAATCCGAACAATTAAATAAAATGCAAATGTCATAGGCAAAATTATATATTAGAAAACTGAACAGCACCAAACTCAAATAATAATGTGGAGTGCTAAAGCCCAAAATTGCCCTGCCCAATGCAAAATGAACAGGTGACACTCCAAAAATATAGAAAAAGTGGACTTTTATTAGTCCATGTGACGTTTTAATCACTAAGACGTTGATCAATGACAAAGTGAATGTGAACAAACCAGTATAAATGTACATCATAGTGTTCAACAATTAGATTAAATAAGAGCAGTAATCAAGCCACATAATGTATATAGTAAAGTGCTAGTGCTTCCAATTACGTACATAGTATTCATAAGTACAATACATGTAAGGGTGGGCCATTTATATGGATGCACCTAAATAAAATGGGAATGGTTGGTGATATCAACTTCCTGTTTGTGGCACATTAGTATATTGGAGGGGAAAACTTTTCCAGATGGGTGGTTACCATGGTTGTCATTTTGAAGTCGTCCATTTTGGATCCAACTTTATTTTTTTCAGTGGGAAGAGGGTCAAGTGACACATCAAACGTGTTGAGAATTTTATAAGAATAACAATGGTATGCTTGGTTTTAACGTAGCTTTATTTTTTCATGAGTTATTGACGAGTTTATGACCACTTATAAAATGTGTTCAAAGTGCTGCCCATTGTGTAGAATTGTAAATACAACCCTCTTCTCCCACTCTTGACACACTGATAGCAACACCGCAGAAGAAATGTTAGCACAGGCTTCCAGTATCCGTTGTTACAACTGCCTTCAGATGAGTGATGAAGCAAACTTTTTTGTGAATAATAAAGTTAAAAAACAAAACTACCGCTATTGGTCTGACACTAAGGCTGCTTTCACATTGAGATTTTTTGCAATCCGTGGCCATCCATTGTAAAACGGACAGCCCCGGATCAGATTTGGCCCCTATGTATTCCTATGGGCAACAGATTTAATCAGATTTGGGCTTATTGCCATCCGATTTGTGTCAGAATCGGTTCTGTCAGATTTTTTGCTGTACCCAAAATCAGAGACTGCTTTGATTTTGGGCACAGCGGGCCAAATAGGACAGAATCGGAGCCGACATGATCATGGAGCACGGGTCCGAGAAAACAGCTGCTCATTTCTTGGACCTGATTTTAGTGTACTGAGCATGCTTAAACCCCGCTCCAGCCAGAACCGATTGGTCGGTGGGGCACATGACCTCATCAGCAGCTGAGTGTTTTAAATCTCCCACCTGCCGATCGGTTTTGGCGGGTGAAGATTTAAACCGCTCAGCTGATGCCGGTGTGCCACACATTATGAAATCACAGCTGGACCACACCCTCTGCGACATTGGCTCTGGGTGGACCCGTTGCTCCAATCATTAATTGAAAAAGTACTCGAATTTCAGGAAAAACTCTGGGTCAGGGGTAGTGATGGGCGAATCCTAAATTACTCGGAATCGCTTGACTCTAGCGAGTCCGAGCCCAGGACTCGCTACTCGTTGCGAGTCTAGCGAGTCCAATGTTAATGAATGGGGAAGCGAGTAATAGCGAGTAGTGTGAGATTTACAAATCGCAGATGTGTCTCGGAAGCTTCAGCCTGAAGCAATCCTAGTTTTGTCATTTATTTGCATTGGACTCATTTACTTTGCAACTGTAATCGCTGGGAAACTCGCACAGATAAGAGTCCTGTCTCCTCTGTGCTGGCTGCCAGCTCCAGGGTCCTAGAGCCTGCCTGCTGCCTGATGTAGCAGTGCTGAGATTGTTCTCAGTCTGCTCATTCCCTATGTACAGACATGAATGTCTGTGCACAGAGATGATGTAGCAGAGCTGAGATTGTTCTCAGTCTGCTCATTCCCTGTGCATATACATCTATATGTATGCACAGGGATGAGCAGAGAGGACATCGCGTTTTGGACTGCGTCGGACGGAAGAGGATTTTTTTTAATTAAAGATGGAGTCTCTAATGGCTTTTTTTTTTATTTCTAATAAAAAAATTTCTCTGTGTTGTGTTTTTTTTAAAACAATTTAATAGAAATTCATGGCGGTCATGTCTAATATTGGCGTGACCGCCATAAATTTCGGGCTTAGGGCCAGCTGATAATATAAAGCTGGCCCTAACCTCTATTCCCCAGCGTGCCACCGCCACCAGGGCCGCTGGAAGAGCGGGGTTCAGCGCCAAAGGATGGCGCTTCAATGAACGCGCCATCTTCTGGGGCGGCTGCGGGCTGCAATTTGCAGCGGGGGGATGCCCAGAAAGCTTGGGCATCCCTGCGCTGCGGATTCCAGCCCCCAGCTGCTTAGCTGTACCTGGCTAGACATAGAAATTGCGCGGATCCCCACGCATTTTTTTGACTCCGACTCCGAGACAACTCCGACTCCAAGACGACTCCGACTCCGACTCCGACTCGACTCCGAGACGACTCCGACTCCGAGACGACTCCGACTCCGACTCCGACTCCGAGACGACTCCGACTCCGAGACGACTCCGACTCCGAGAGACGACTCCGACTCCGAGACGACTCCGACTCCGAGACGACTCCGACTCCGAGACGACTCCGACTCGACTCCGAGACGACTCCGACTCCGAGACGACTCCGACTCCGAGACGACTCCGACTCCGAGACGGCTCCGAGACGACTCCGACTCCGACTCCGAGACGACTCCGACTCCGACTCCGACTCGACTCCGAGACGACTCCGACTCCGAGACGACTCCGACTCCGAGACGACTCCGACTCCGAGACGACTCCGACTCGACTCCGAGACGACTCCGACTCCGAGGCGACTCCGACTCCGAGGCGACTCCGACTCTGACTCGACTCCGAGACGACTCCGACTCCGAGACGACTCCGACTCCAAGACGACTCCGACTCCGAGACGACTACGACTCCGAGGCGACTCCGACTCTGAGGCGACTCCGACTCTGAGGCGACTCCGACTCTGAGACTCCGACTCTGAGACTCCGACTCTGAGACTCTGACTCTGAGACTCTGACTCTGAAATTCATTAAATAATAAAAAAAATGCGTGGGGCTCCGCGCAATTTCTATGTCTAGCCAGGTACAGCTAAGCAGCTGGGGGCTGGAATCCGCAGCGCAGGGATGCCCAAGCTTTCTGCAAATTGCAGCCCGCAGCCGCCCCAGAAGGTGGTGCGTTCATTGAAGCGCCATCCTCTGGCGCTGAACCCCGCTCTTCCAGCAGCCCTGGTGGCAGTGGCACGCTGGGTAATAAAGGGGTTAATACCAGCTTTGTTATACAAGCTGGTATTAAGCCCGAGATTCTTAATGTCAGGCCACGTTTGACCCAGCCACTAAGAATCTCCAATAAAGGGTTAAAAAAACACAACACAGAGAAAATTTTTTATTTGAAATAAAAAAAAAAGCCATTAGGGACTCCATCTTTAATTTAAAAAATCCTCTTCTGTCCGACGTAGTCCAAAACGCGATGTCCTCTCTGCTACATCCCCTGTGCATAAATATAGATGTCTATGCACAGGGAATGAGCAGACTGAGAACAATCTCAGCACTGCTACATCATCTCTGTGAGCAGGCGGGCTCTAGGACCCTGGAGCTGCACAGAGAAGACAGCTGGACTCGGCTCGCAAAGAAACAGCAGTTACTTTGCGAGTTTCCCTGCTATCACTGGCACAGTAGCCGAGTCTAATGCAAACAATAGCAATCCTAGTTTTGTCAGCGTTTCTGACAAAACTAGGATTGATATTGATTTGCATTGGACTCGTGCGAGTAATCACTGGGAAACTCGCAGAGTACCGAGTCCTGCGAGTCCCTTACTACTCGCCGAGTAACGAGTCCTAGCGAGTAGATTCGCCCATCCCTAGTCAGGGGGAGTTTTTTCTTCCCTTCCTTTGGGACCGACAACAGTTCTTTCTCATTTGTTTCTACATACATATATGAAGATTTATAAGTTTAAAATCAGTTGATGCCAATAACTTGGATATAATTGGATATAATTTATATGTAAAACAAGAAAGTAATATAAATTTCCCCATTGTAATTTCAATACAGATCCCCCGGTAATAATAGAGGTTGGCAGTTCCCTACGAGGACTTGGTACTAAATATACTGTAGATGGAAAAAAGAGAAAGCCAGGTGGCTCAATGGGATTTACCAGGATACATGATAAATAGCAGGAATTGGCTATTGAATATAAAGGAGTTATATAAATTGCATGTCTCTATAATTTTGGTTTTATATATTTCTATTTATTAAAGTTTAATTTTAGGTATGAAAAAGCTCAAAGTAGGTTTTAATGTTTCTCTAAAAATTAGTGGGTTTTCCTGAAATTCGTGTCATTTTTCAGTAAATGATTGGAGCAATGGGTCCGCCTGGAGCCAATGTCACAAAGGGTGGGGTCCAGCTGTTATGTCATAATGTGTTTGCAGATGCTACAAAACACGTTGGCACGAATAAAGTAATTATATGTATCCGGATTGTCTCCTTGGTTGGCGGGGTACCATACCTGGTTTCTTATTGGTTTTATTAGACTGATATAGAGGGTGAGAACCCTGCCCTTGCAGGCTTACAATCTATGTGATTAAAGGAATGAGACAGTAGGTCAGGGGTGCAGCAGATCCAGTGGTGGTGGATTGGAATCTCTGGTGGTGCTGATGGCAAGGCGACAGCTCCAGCGGAGGTGAGGTGGAAGCTTCAGTGATGGTGAGGTGGCTGCATAGTCATTGTAGGATGTAAGCTTTTCTGAAGAGATGGGTTTTCAGGTTTGGTTTGAAGGATCTGAATGTGGTGGATAATCGGACATGTTGGAGCACAGAATTCCAGCAACGGGGGGATATTCGGGAGAAATCTTGTAGGCGGTTGGGTGAGGAACAAATAAGTGTGGAGGAGGAGGTCTTGTGGAATCAAAGTTTGTTGGAAATTAGTTCAGAAACATAAGGAGGGGACAGGTTATGGACAGCTTTGTAGGTCAGTGTTAGTAGTTTGAACTGGATTCGTTGGTGAATTGGGAACCAGTGAAGAGTTTTGCAGAGGGGAGAACCTGGGGAGTAGTGAGGAAAAAGGTTGATTAGTCAGACAGCAGAGTTGAGGACAGACTGGAGAGGTGCAAGAGTGTTAACAGGGAGGCCACAGAAGAGGATAATGCAGTAATAGAGGCGGGAGATGATGAGGGCATGTACAAGAGATTTAGTAGATTAAGGGCTAAGGAAAGGACAAATTCTGGAAATATTTTTGAGCTGAAGGCGACAGGAGGTGGCTAGAGTTTGGATGTGTGATTTCAAGGACAGGGCTGAGTCGAAGGTTACTCCAAGGCAGCGGATTTCAGTTGTGGGAGAGAGTGAGATGCCATTAACCATAACAGAAAGATCAGGTACGGAAGATATGTGAGATGGGGAAAGATAATGAATTCAGTTTTGTCTACATTGAGTTTTAGGAAGCGAGAAGAAGGAGGATATGGCTGAGAGACAATCCGGGACTCTAGCCAGCAGAGAGTTAACATCTGGGCCAGAGAGATAGATATGAGTGTCATCAGCATACATGTGGTACTGGAAGCCAAGAGACATTGTGAGTTGTCCTAGGCCAAGGGTATAGATGGAGAAAAGTAGGGGTCCCAGGACTGAGCCTTTTGGGACTCCAACACTGAGAGGGCGGATGAGGAGGTAGTGTGGGAGTGGGAAACTCTAAATGTGCGGTCAGAAAGGTATGAGGTGATCCAGAATTGGGCAAGGTCTTTGAAGCCAAGTGAAGAGAGAATCTTTAGTAGAGGTAAATGGTCAACTGTGTCAAAGTCAGAGGACAGGTATACAAGTAGGAGGATGGAGAATTGTCTGTTAACTTTGGCCACGAGTAAGTGGTTAGTAATTTTGGTCAGGGCAGTGTCAGTGGAGTGGTGAGGCCGGAAGCTGGATTGGAAGTTGCACAGGAGAGAATTAGAAGAGAGGTGATTGGAAAGTTGAGCATGGACATGCTGCTCTAGAAGTTCGGAAGCAAACGGGAGCAACAATATGGGCCGGTAGCTGAGCATAGCAGTCGGGTCAAGGTTTGGCTTTTTCTGGATGGGTGTGATGGTGGCATGTTTGAAAGCAGAGGGGAAGGTACCAGAAGTTAGCTATAGGTTGAAGAGATGTGTTAGTGCTCAGATAAGCGTGTTAGTGAGGTTGGGGAGAAGGTGGGAAGGGATGGTATCAAGTGCACAGGTGGTGAGGTGTGATTTGGAGAGGAGACAAGTAAGCTCTCCTTCAGTGATGCTGGAGAGGGAGGTTTTGAGGGAAGGGCAGAGGTCGGGTATATGGAGTGGTTGAAGTGGTTGGTATGGTGGAACAATAAAGGCTTGCCTTACTTGCTCAATCTTATTTTTGAAGTATGTGGCAAAATGCTTAGTAGAGGTAAGGGAGGTTAGAGAGGCAGTGGTGGGTGGAGGAGTGAGATAAATGTGTTGAACATTTGTTTGGGGTTGTAGGATAAGGAAGGTACAATGTTTGTGAAGTAGGTTTGCGTTGCAGATGTGAGGGCTGGTTTGAAAGCGAATGTTGCCTGTTTGAATGCCGTGAAGTTGTCCGGAAGGTGTGTTTTCTTCACAAGCTGATCCACAACCCTGGACACTTGCCGAAGCTTTTTTGTGAGATTGTTGTGCCATGGCTGCCTATTTATTTGTCACACTTTGCCAAGAATGAGAGAGGCAACAGAGTTTATGGCTGATGTAAGGATGGCATTATAAAAAGCGGTGGCACTGTCTGTGTTGTGGAGTGATGATATTGAAGACAGAGGTAGAATAGAGTCTGAGAGTCTGTGAATGTCTAAATGTGCAAGCATCCTGCAAGTATGTGCTAGTGGCTGGTCATTGGGGGCGGGTAGGGAGAACAAGGATGAGACAGTGAGTAGGTGATGGTCAGATAGGAGGAGAGGGGAGGTTGTGAGATTAGATAGGGAGCATAGGCGGGTGAAATCTAGTGTATGTCTAGTGAAATCTAGTGTATGTCTGTCTTTGTGGGTGGCTGTGGAGGACCACTGAGCAAGTACAAATGATGAAGTAAGTGACAGTAGTTTGGAGACTGCTGGCTGGCGGGCATCAGTAGGGATATTGAAGTCACCCATGATGATGGTAGGAATGTTATCAGAGAGAAAGTGAAGACGCCAGGTGGAGAATTGGTCAATTAAGGCAGTGGCCGAGCCCAGAGGTCTGTATATAATGGCCATTTGGAGATTAGAGGGAGAGTAGATACGAACAGAGTGAACTTCAAAATAAGGGAGGATAAGGGAGGGTGAACATTGGATTGGGTTAAAGGAGCAGTTTGTAGAGAGAAGGAAACAAGGTCCTCTGTCATGTCGGTTACCAGGGCTAACAGTGTGGATAAAGTGGAGATCGCCATAGCTCAGGTGCAGTAGGGGAAGCTGTGTTAGGGGGTGTCAGCCAGATATAAGTGCGGCCCAGGAAAGAAAGGTTGCAGAAGGTAAAGAGGCCATGGATCATGTGGAGATTGTTGCAGATGGAGTGAGCATTCCAAAGTGCTCCAGAGAGAGGAAGCAGGGGGTTGGGGGTCAGGGGCACAAGTTTCTCGTGTGAGGGATTGTGGAACTTTATCTTAGTTTGAAAAAGACAGGGATGAGTGTCAGTGGGACGAGTGAGGTGGGGGGGGCAGGATTGGGAGAAATGTCACCAGCATTGAGAAGAAGCAGAGAAAGGGAAAGCAGGCGAGTAAAGGCTTAATTAACATTTCAGTAGGAGAGTTCTCAGGTTAAGAAGCAGGTCTACAGATAAAGTGATGTGGGGAGTTAAGAGAGAGGAGGAGATAGTTATTTTGTTAGATGGTGCAGGGGTTTGGGGATAGCAAAGGAGAGTAATGGTTGGTGGAGCAAAAACTGTGAGGGCAAATGTGAGCATGGTGAAAGAGCCAGGTGAGGAAAGAAAGGAAACTATGTTTAATAGACAGTGATAACACTTACATTCTGATCAACTTCTGAACTATTTCTGGTATATTTCTGATGTTACACTTTAAAGAGGAAGGTGCCAGGAAGGGCACCGAAATGCGTAGGAAGGAATAAAGAAGTATACTGCTACAACATCTTGCATCCCAGGTGATTTTGTTTTGTCAGCGGTGCGGACTGTGACACACCTTGCTTCCCATATTTTTCTGGCAGTTTTTCCACGTTGGAGTGATCGGTCGAGGTCCTGCAGCAGCTGTTACTGTGTTATGCTTTCAAACCAGTTGTGGGTCACACAACTGGAAGAGGTGAGTGGAACTGCATGACACCACTCCCATCTGAGTTTCACTAGTGATAGGACACTATTGCGCCTCTTGTTCCCCCACCCTTTTTTGTATTGACACTTTAAAGATGTCACACATCAAATTACTTATCACATCAATGTCTATCAGACTTGCTCCACTCAATTTATAGCATTCAAATGCCCACAAAATGAACCAAGTGTGAGCAGATAGATAAAGATGTAAATAGACTTATATAGATATAGATGTATATAGATATAATTTGGTAAGGTTCATGATTAGTGATGAGCGAGTACTAAAATGCTCGGGTGCTCGAAGCTCGGGCCGAGCATCCCGAGATACTCGTGTACTCGGCCCGAGTAACGAGCCCAATGTTATCCTATGGGAGACACGAGTATTTTTATGAAATGACTGCCGGCTGCCTGGAAAAACCCTAAAAATGTCACAAAAGTCTCAGAAGAGTGCTGAAATGACATGGCAACACCATGGGGAAGACCCCTGGAAGCATTTCTCACTCAAAAGTCACAGCTCTGAACAATGTTGTCCGAGTTTCACGCCAATTTTACGGAGTCTCCAGAAAACCTTCCAAAATGACACCAAAATGAATATTTAGGTTGGAAATGTTAAGGGCACATACCCAATAGTGAGATACAGCTGTTGTATGTCACTTTTTGTGATTACATAAAAGATTTTACTTGAAAACATTGTGCGACACTCCGATGACCCTGACAAGAGACGTACATGAAGCCCTGTCTAGAAATAAAGTGCCCATTTTGAGGAACTGGGTCTATTGTAGTATCTTCCTTTGCAAGGGTAGTCCAAAATTGGGAGGTTCACCAATGCCCCTGGATACAGACATGCAGGATGGCCTGTAAACAAGAACTGGGTGTATTTTAGTATAGCCCTTTGGTCAGGGCAGCCAAAAATTGGGAGGCTCCTCTTTGTCCCTGGATAGAGATGTGCAGGAGGGCCTGTAACCCTCAAGTGGGTGTATTTTAGTATAGCCCTTTGGTCAGGGCAGCCAAAAATTGGGAGGTTCAACAATGACCCATGCTTACAGACATGTAGTAGGGCCTGTAACCCTCAAGTGGGTGTATTTTAGTATAGCCCTTTGGTCAGGGCAGCCAAAAATTGGGAGTTTCAACAATGACCCATGCTTACAGACATGTAGTAGGGCCTGTAACACTCAAGTGGGTGTATTATAGTATAGCCCTTTGGTCAGGGCAGCCAAAAATTGGGAGGTTCAACAATGACCCATGCTTACAGACAAGTAGTAGGGCCTGTAACCCTGAAGTGGGTGTATTTTACTATAGCCCTTTGGTCAGGGCAGCCAAAAATGGGGAGGTTCAACAATGACCCATGCTTACAGACATGTAGTAGGGCCTGTAACCCTCAAGTGGGTGTATTTTAGTATAGCCCTTTGGTCAGGGCAGCCAAAAATTGGGAGGCTCCTCTTTGTCCCTGGATAGAGACGTGCAGGAGGGCCTGTTAAGAACTGGGTGTATTGTAGTATAGCCCTTTTGTCAGGGCAGCCAAAAATTGGGAGGCTCCTCTTTGTCCCTGGATTGAGACGTGCAGGAGGGCCTGTTAAGAAGAACAGGGTGTATTGTAGTATAGCCCTTTTGTCAGGGCAGCCAAAAATTGGGAGGCTCCTCTTTGTCCCTGGATAGAGACGTGCAGGAGGGCCTGTTAAGAACTGGGTGTATTGTAGAATAGCCCTTTTGTCAGGGCAGCCAAAAATTGGGAGGTTCAACAATGACCCATGCTTACAGACATGTAGTAGGGCCTGTAACCCTCAAGTGGGTGTATTTTACTATAGCCCTTTGGTCAGGGCAGCGAAAAATTGGGAGTTTCAACAATGACCCATGATTAAAGACATGTAGTAGGGCCTGTAACCCTCAAGTGGGTGTATTATAGTATAGCCCTTTGGTCAGGGCAGCCAAAAATTGGGAGTTTCAACAATGACCCATGCTTACAGACATGTAGTAGGGCCTGTAACCCTCAAGTGGGTGTATTTTACTATAGCCCTTTGGTCAGGGCAGCCAAAAATGGGGAGGTTCAACAATGACCCATGCTTACAGACATGTTGTAGGGCCTGTAACCCTCAAGTGGGTGTATTTTAATATAGCCCTTTGGTCAGGGCAGCCAAAAATTGGGAGGCTCCTCTTTGTCCCTGGATAGAGACGTGCAGGAGGCCCTGTTAAGAACTGGGTGTATTGTAGTATAGCCCTTTTGTCAAGGCAGCCAAAAATTGGGAGGCTCCTCTTTGTCCCTGGATTGAGACGTGCAGGAGGGCCTGTTAAGAAGAACAGGGTGTATTGTAGTATAGCCCTTTTGTCAGGGCAGCCAAAAATTGGGAGGCTCCTCTTTGTCCCTGGATAGAGACGTGCAGGAGGGCCTGTTAAGAACTGGGTGTATTGTAGTATAGCCCTTTGGTCAGGGCAGCCAAAAATTGGGAGGTTCAACAATGACCCATGCTTACAGACATGTAGTAGGGCCTGTAACCCTCAAGTGGGTGCATTTTAGTATAGCCCTTTGGTCAGGGCAGCCAAAAATTGGGAGGTTCAACAATGACCCATGCTTACAGACATGTAGTAGGGCCTGTAACCCTCAAGTGGGTGTATTTTACTATAGCCCTTTGGTCAGGGCAGCCAAAAATGGGGAGGTTCAACAATGACCCATGCTTACAGACATGTAGTAGGGCCTGTAACCCTGAAGTGGGTGTATTTTACTATAGCCCTTTGGTCAGGGCAGCCAAAAATGGGGAGGTTCAACAATGACCCATGCTTACAGACATGTAGTAGGGCCTGTAACCCTCAAGTGGGTGTATTATAGTATAGCCCTTTGGTCAGGGCAGCCAAAAATTGGGAGTTTCAACAATGACCCATGCTTACAGACATGTAGTAGGGCCTGTAACCCTGAAGTGGGTGTATTTTACTATAGCCCTTTGGTCAGGGCAGCCAAAAATGGGGAGGTTCAACAATGACCCATGCTTACAGACATGTAGTAGGGCCTGTAACCCTCAAGTGGGTGTATTATAGTGTAGCCCTTTGGTCAGGGCAGCCAAAAATTGGGAGGTTCAACAATGACCCATGCTTGCAGACATGTAGTAGGGCCTGTAACCCTGAAGTGGGTGTATTTTACTATAGCCCTTTGGTCAGGGCAGCCAAAAATGGGGAAGTTCAACAATGACCCATGCTTACAGACATGTAGTATTTACTGTAACCCTCAAATGGGTGTATTATAGTATAGCCCTTTGGTCAGGGCAGCCAAAAATTGGGAGGTTCAACAATGACCCATGCTTACAGACATGTAGTAGGGCCTGTAACCCTGAAGTGGGTGTATTTTACTATAGCCCTTTGGTCAGGGCAGCCAAAAATGGGGAGGTTCAACAATGACCCATGCTTACAGACATGTAGTAGGGCCTGTAACCCTCAAGTGGGTGTATTATAGTGTAGCCCTTTGGTCAGGGCAGCCAAAAATTGGGAGTTTCAACAATGACCCATGATTACAGACATGTAGTAGGGCCTGTAACCCTCAAGTGGGTGTATTTTAGTATAGCCCTTTGGTCAGGGCAGCCAAAAATTGGGAGGCTCCTCTTTGTCCCTGGATAGAGACGTGCAGGAGGGCCTGTTAAGAACTGGGTGTATTGTAGTATAGCCCTTTTGTCAGGGCAGCCAAAAATTGGGAGGCTCCTCTTTGTCCCTGGATTGAGACGTGCAGGAGGGCCTGTTAAGAAGAACAGGGTGTATTGTAGTATAGCCCTTTTGTCAGGGCAGCCAAAAATTGGGAGGCTCCTCTTTGTCCCTGGGTAGAGACGTGCAGGAGGGCCTGTTAAGAACTGGGTGTATTGTAGTATAGCCCTTTTGTCAGGGCAGCCAAAAATTGGGAGGTTCAACAATGACCCATGCTTACAGACATGTAGTAGGGCCTGTAACCCTCAAGTGGGTGTATTTTAGTATAGCCCTTTGGTCAGGGCAGCCAAAAATTGGGAGGTTCAACAATGACCCATGCTTACAGACATGTAGTAGGGCCTGTAACCCTCAAGTGGGTGTATTTTAGTATAGCCCTTTGGTCAGGGCAGCCAAAAATGGGGAGGTTCAACAATGACCCATGCTTACAGACATGTAGTAGGGCCTGTAACCCTGAAGTGGGTGTATTTTACTATAGCCCTTTGGTCAGGGCAGCCAAAAATGGGGAGGTTCAACAATGACCCATGCTTACAGACATGTAGTAGGGCCTGTAACCCTCAAGTGGGTGTATTTTAGTATAGCCCTTTGGTCAGGGCAGCCAAAAATTGGGAGGCTCCTCTTTGTCCCTGGATAGAGACGTGCAGGAGGGCTTGTTAAGAACTGGGTGTATTGTAGTATAGCCCTTTTGTCAGGGCAGCCAAAAATTTGGGAGGCTCCTCTTTGTCCCTGGATAGAGATGTGCAGGAGGCCTGTAACCCTCAAGTGGGTGTATTTTAGTATAGCCCTTTGTGTCAGGGCAGCCAAAAATTGGGAGTTTCAACAATGACCCATGATTAAAGACATGTAGTAGGGCCTGTAACCCTCAAGTGGGTGTATTATAGTATAGCCCTTTGGTCAGGGCAGCCAAAAATTGGGAGTTTCAACAATGACCCATGCTTACAGACATGTAGTAGGGCCTGTAACCCTGAAGTGGGTGTATTTTACTATAGCCCTTTGGTCAGGGCAGCCAAAAATGGGGAGGTTCAACAATGACCCATGCTTACAGACATGTAGTAGGGCCTGTAACCCTCAAGTGGGTGTATTTTAGTATAGCCCTTTGGTCAGGGCAGCCAAAAATTGGGAGTTTCAACAATGACCCATGCTTACAGACATGTAGTAGGGCCTGTAACCCTCAAGTGGGGTGTATTATAGTATAGCCCTTTGGTCAGGGCAGCCAAAAATTGGGAGGTTCAACAATGACCCATGCTTACAGACATGTAGTAGGGCCTGTAACCCTGAAGTGGGTGTATTTTACTATAGCCCTTTGGTCAGGGCAGCCAAAAATGGGGAAGTTCAACAATGACCCATGCTTACAGACATGTAGTATTTACTATAACCCTCAAATGGGTGTATTATAGTATAGCCCTTTGGTCAGGGCAGCCAAAAATTGGGAGGTTCAACAATGACCCATGCTTACAGACATGTAGTAGGGCCTGTAACCCTGAAGTGGGTGTATTTTACTATAGCCCTTTGGTCAGGGCAGCCAAAAATGGGGAGGTTCAACAATGACCCATGCTTACAGAAATGTAGTAGGGCCTGTAACCCTCAAGTGGGTGTATTATAGTATAGCCCTTTGGTCAGGGCAGCCAAAAATTGGGAGTTTCAACAATGACCCATGCTTACAGACATGTAGTAGGGCCTGTAACCCTCAAGTGGGTGTATTTTAGTATAGCCCTTTGGTCAGGGCAGCCAAAAATTGGGAGGCTCCTCTTTGTCCCTGGATAAGACGTGCAGGAGGGCCTGTTAAGAACTGGGTGTATTGTAGTATAGCCCTTTTGTCAGGGCAGCCAAAAATTGGGAGGCTCCTCTTTGTCCCTGGATTGAGACGTGCAGGAGGGCCTGTTAAGAACTGGGTGTATTGTAGTATAGCCCTTTTGTCAGGGCAGCCAAAAATTGGGAGGCTCCTCTTTGTCCCTGGATAGAGACGTGCAGGAGGGCCTGTTAAGAACTGGGTGTATTGTAGTATAGCCCTTTTGTCAGGGCAGCCAAAAATTGGGAGGTTCAACAATGACCCATGCTTACAGACATGTAGTAGGGCCTGTAACCCTCAAGTGGGTGTATTTTAGTATAGCCCTTTGGTCAGGCAGCCAAAAATTGGGAGGTTCAACAATGACCCATGCTTACAGACATGTAGTAGGGCCTGTAACCCTCAAATGGGTGTATTTTACTATAGCCCTTTGGTCAGGGCAGCCAAAAATGGGGAGGTTCAACAATGACCCATGCTTACAGACATGTAGTAGGGCCTGTAACCCTCAAGTGGGTGTATTTTAGTATAGCCTTTTGGTCAGGGCAGCCAAAAATTGGGAGGCTCCTCTTTGTCCCTGGATAGAGACGTGCAGGAGGGCCTGTTAAGAACTGGGTGTATTGTAGTATAGCCCTTTTGTCAGGGCAGCCAAAAATTGGGAGGTTCAACAATGACCCATGCTTACAGACATGTAGTAGGGCCTGTAACCCTCAAGTGGGTGTATTTTACTATAGCCCTTTGGTCAGGGCAGCCAAAAATTTGGGAGGCTCCTCTTTGTCCCTGGATAGAGATGTGCAGGAGGGCCTGTAACCCTCAAGTGGGTGTATTTTAGTATAGCCCTTTGGTCAGGGCAGCCAAAAATTGGGAGGCTCCTCTTTGTCCCTGGATAGAGACGTGCAGGAGGGCCTGTTAAGAACTGGGTGTATTGTAGTATAGCCCTTTTGTCAGGGCAGCCAAAAATTGGGAGGCTCCTCTTTGTCCCTGGATTGAGACGTGCAGGAGTGCCTGTTAAGAAGAACAGGGTGTATTGTAGTATAGCCCTTTTGTCAGGGCAGCCAAAAATTGGGAGGCTCCTCTTTGTCCCTGGATAGAGACGTGTAGGAGTGCCTAAAAACATTTTTCCCATTGAAAAGGAGCGGGTCTCCTGTCGTTGTAATGCCCATTCTAACAGAATGGGCTAAAAAATGTACCACTGCGGCTATACCTCAAACAAGAGCCTAACTATTCTAACGCTCATCATGGTGTCACATGAGGAGAAGGAGTAGCAGTCCAGCGATTAGCCAAAGTACGGAAGTGTGTACCCATGGGTGAGTGGAGGTACATGTCAAATTCAAATAACAAAATTAAATTCAGTTGTCATTTGCTGGTGGTGTGGTGAAGTCTGGCCCAATCCAACCCTTGTTCATCTTGATCAGAGTGAGCCTGTCCGCATTTTCAGTTGACAGGCGGGTGCGTTTATCAGTGGTTATTCCACCTGCTGCACTGAAAACACGCTCTGATAAAATGCTAGCGGCAGGGCAGGCCAGGACTTCCAAGGCGTAGAGAGCCAATTCATGCCACGTGTCGAGCTTGGAGACCCAATAATTGAAAGGCACCGATGAATCTCGCAGTACAGTTGTTCGATCTGCAAGGTACTCCTTCAGCATCTGCCCAAACTTAGCATTTCTGGTGGCACTACCCCGCACCTCAGGGACTGTGGTACGTGAGGGGCTGAGAAAACTGTCCCACATCGTAAAGACAGTTCCCCTGCCTCTGGCGGATTGGACTTGTGCCCCTCTCGGCCGTACGCCTTGGTTGTCCATCGAATCCTGACCTATGCCGCTAGCATTTTGTGAGGGGAAGGATTTCACAACTTCCGTGACTATGGCCCTCTGGAACTGCAGCATTTTGGCTGACCTCTCCGCCTCAGGAATGAGAGGCATAAAGTTCTCCTTGTAGCGTGGGTCTAAGAGTGTTGCCAACCAGTACTGATTGTCGGCCAAGATGTTCTGAACGCGAGGGTCACGAGACAGGCAGCTTACCATAAAGTCAGCCATGTGCGCCAGACTCTTAACAGCCATCACTTCAGTATCCAGACCAACACGATGACTGAACATGCTGTCCTCCTCCTCCTCATCTCCCCGTCCTCTGGCCAGCCACGCTGAATCGAGGGTATGACTGGTGTGCATGTCATATCCCCAATTTGGCATGAAAGTTGCTCCATGTCTTCATCGTCCTTCTCCTCCTCGTCATAGTCCTCCACTACACGTTGTGATGACATGAGGCTGGGCTGTGTGTTTTCACCCACACCCACTACAGTTTCTTGCTCTAAGTCTTCGCGCTCGGCCTGCAATGCATCCTCTTTTATTTTCAGCAGAGACCGTTTTAGAAGGCAGAGTAGTGGTATGGTGACGCTAATAATGGCGTCATCGCCGCTCACCATCTTGGTGGAGTCCTCAAAGTTTTGGAGGACGGTGCATAGGTCCGACATCCATCTCCACTCCTCAGGTGTTATGTGTGGAGTTTGACCAATTTCCCGACGGCTTAGGTGATGCAGGTAGTCCACAACTGCCCTCTTCTGCTCACATATCCTGACCAACATGTGCAGTGTTGAATTCCAACGCGTGGGGACATCACACACCAGTCTGTGGGCCGGAAGACGCAAACGGCGCTGAAAGCTGGCAAGGCCGGCTGAAGCAGCAGGTGACTTGCGAAAATGTGCTGACAGACGCCGAACTTTTACCAGCAGGTCAGACACCTCCGGGTATGACTTCACAAACCTCTGAACCACCAGGTTGAGCACATGGGCCACGCATGGAACATGCGTCAGCTGCCCT
The DNA here is from genome assembly GCA_033576535.1 of Allobates femoralis. NCBI lineage: Eukaryota > Metazoa > Chordata > Amphibia > Anura > Aromobatidae > Allobates > Allobates femoralis. The sequence goes on along the minus strand of JARQOC010000002.1, from coordinate 155,813,138 downwards.
CGCCTCAAAGCTGCCACCAGGTTCCGGCCATTGTCACACACGACCTTTCCTGGCTTTAGGTTCAGAGGTGTGAGCCAGTGATCTGCCTGCTGTTTCAGAGCTGTCCACACCTCTTCTGCATTGTGTGGTTTGTCACCTATGCAGACTAGCTTCAGCACAGCCTGTTGACGCTTTGCAGAGGCAGTGCTGCAGTGCTTCCAGCTTGGGACTGGTGTGGAGGGTACAGTGGATGAGGATGCGCAGGTGGAGGAGGAGGAGGCTGAAGAGCATGACATTCCGGAGCTGTAGAGTGTCGATGAAACCATGACAGAGGTAGGGCCTGCTATCCTTGGTGTGGGAAGGACGTGTTCCGTCCCTCGCTCAGACTGGGTCCCAGCCTCCACAATATTAATCCAGTGTGCCGTCAAGGAGATGTAGCGGCCTTGCCCACAAGCACTTGTCCACGTGTCAGTGGTTAGGTGGACTTTGGCTGAAACAGCATTGTTCAGGGCACGTGTGATGCTGTTGGACACGTGGTTATGCAATGCGGGGACGGCACATCTGGAGAAATAGTGTCGGCTGGGGACCAAGTAACGTGGGACAGCAGCCGCCATCAGGTCGCGGAATGCGTCCGTCTCCACCAGACGGAAAGGCAACATTTCTAGCGCTATGAGTCGCGAAATGTGAGCATTGAGGACTGTGGCATGTGTGGCATTGGCAGCGTATTTGCGCCTGCGTTCAAATGTTTGCTGAATGGATAATTGAACGCTGCGCTGGGACAAGGACATGCTTGATGGTGGTGTAATTTGTGCTTCAGCAACTTCAGGTGCTGGACCGGAGGCTTGTTCGCGGCCAGCATGGACAGGGGATTGGCTTGCATGCACAACAGCCGAAGACGTAGCAGTGACATCAGCACGCACCACTCCTCGACTCTGTGGTACTTCCTACAAAGTCGGGTGCTTGGCTGACATGTGCCTGATCATGCTAGTGGTGGTCAGGGTGCTAGTTTTCGTACCCCTGCTGATAGTGGCATGGCAGGTGTGGCAAATGGCCTTTTTAGAGTCTTCTGGAGCCAACTTAAAAAACTCCCAGACTCGGGAAGACCGAACATTTGCACAGGCACCTTGAGTCGTGTTGTTGTTCCGGGGAACGGTTGCCTGCCATCTGCCTGCGGACGCAACCCTGCTTCGTACTGGCTGTTGGGATGCTACGCCTCCCTCCCCCTGTGCACTGCTGTCCTCGCTCTGCATATCCTCCTGCCATGTAGGGTCAGCTACTGGATCATCCACCACGTTGTCTTCCTCTTCCGCACCCTGATCCTCCTCCTGACTTCCTGGCAATTGTGTCTCATCATCATCCACCCCTTGTTGAGACACTTTGACAACGTTCCGTTCATCATAACGCGGCTGCTCAAATATTTGGGCATCTGTACATACCATCTCCTCATGACCCACTTCAAGAGGAGGTGGCGACAGGCCAGATTCTGCGAATGGATACGTGAACAGCTCTTCCGAGTGTCCTAGTGTGGGATTTGAAATGTCCGTGGACGTGTACTTGGCCAGGTGGTAGGACGGAGGATCAGGTTGGGAAATGTGCGGTGCAGTATCACGGCTACTGACAGTTGACCGTGCGGAAGACAGGGTGTTTGTGGAGGTGCCCATTTGACTTGAAGCATTATCCGCTATCCAAGTAACAACCTGTTGACACTGGTCTTGGTTCAACAGTGGTGTACTGCTGCGGGCCCCAAGAATTTGGGACAGGACGTACGAGCGAGGAGATGTGGCCCTTGGTTGTTGCGAAATTTTAGGATTTTAGTTCCCTAACCTGTATAAACGTATGACGTACAACAGTGTGGTGACTGTTGAGATGACAAGAGTTAGGATTTTAGTTCCCTAACCTGTATGAACGTATGACGTACAACAGTGTGGTGACTGTTGAGATGACAAGAGTTAGGATTTTAGTTCCCTAACCTGTATAAACGTATGACGTACAACAGTGTGGTGACTGTTGAGATGACAAGAGTTAGGATTTTAGTTCCCTAACCTGTATGAACGTATGACGTACAACAGTGTGGTGACTGTTGAGATGACAAGAGTTAGGATTTTAGTTCCCTAACCTGTATAAACGTATGACGTACAAGAGTGTGGTGACTGTTGAGATGACAAGAGTTAGGATTTTAGTTCCCTAACCTGTATAAACGTATTACGTACAACAGTGTGGTGATTGTTGAGATGACAAGAGTTAGGATTTTAGTTCCCTAACCTGTATAAAGGGTATGACGTACAACAGTGTGGTGACTGTTGAGATGACAAGAGTTAGGATTTTAGTTCCCTAACCTGTATGAACGTATGACGTACAACAGTGTGGTGACTGTTGAGATGACAAGAGTTAGGATTTTAGTTCCCTAACCTGTATAAACGTATGACGTACAACAGTGTGGTGACTGTTGAGATGACAAGAGTTAGGATTTTAGTTCCCTAACCTGTATAAACGTATGACGTACAACAGTGTGGTGACTGTTGAGATGACAAGAGTTAGGATTTTAGTTCCCTAACCTGTATAAAGGGTATGACGTACAACAGTGTGGTGACTGTTGAGATGACAAGAGTTAGGATTTTAGTTCCCTAACCTGTATGAACGTATGACGTACAACAGTGTGGTGACTGTTGAGATGACAAGAGTTAGGATTTTAGTTCCCTAACCTGTATAAACGTATGACGTACAACAGTGTGGTGACTGTTGAGATGACAAGAGTTAGGATTTTAGTTCCCTAACCTGTATAAACGTATGACGTACAACAGTGTGGTGACTGTTGAGATGACAAGAGTTAGGATTTTAGTTCCCTAACCTGTATAAACGTATGACGTACAACAGTGTGGTGACTGTTGAGATGACAAGAGTTAGGATTTTAGTTCCCTAACCTGTATAAACGTATGACGTACAACAGTGTGGTGACTGTAATGGTTTGAAGAGAGGATTTTAGTCCCTAACCTGTATTAAGGTAGTACGTACACCTGTCTGGTGACTGTTTTGATGACAAGAGTTAGGATTTTAGTTCCCTAACCTGTATTAAGGTAGTACGTACACCTGTCTGGTGACTGTTTTGATGACAAGAGTTAGGATTTTAGTTCCCTAACCTGTATTAAGGTAGTACGTACACCTGTCTGGTGACTGTAATGGTTTGAAGAGAGGATTTTAGTCCCTAACCTGTATTAAGGTAGTACGTACACCTGTCTGGTGACTGTAATGGTTTGAAGAGAGGATTTTAGTCCCTAACCTGTATTAAGGTAGTACGTACACCTGTCTGGTGACTGTAATGGTTTGAAGAGAGGATTTTAGTCCCTAACCTGTATTAAGGTAGTACTTACACCTGTCTGGTGACTGTTTTGATGACAAGAGTTAAGATTTTAGTTCCCTAACCTGTATTAAGGTAGTACGTACACCTGTCTGGTGACTGTAATGGTTTGAAGAGAGGATTTTAGTCCCTAACCTGTATTAAGGTAGTACGTACACCTGTCTGGTGACTGTAATGGTTTGAAGAGAGGATTTTAGTCCCTAACCTGTATTAAGGTAGTACGTACACCTGTCTGGTGACTGTTTTGATGACAAGAGTTAGGATTTTAGTTCCCTAACCTGTATTAAGGTAGTACGTACACCTGTCTGGTGACTGTAATGGTTTGAAGAGAGGATTTTAGTCCCTAACCTGTATTAAGGTAGTACGTACACCTGTCTGGTGACTGTTTTGATGACAAGAGTTAGGGTTTTAGTTTCCTAACCTGTATTAAGGTAGTACGTACACCTGTCTGGTGACTGTAATGGTTTGAAGAGAGGATTTTAGTCCCTAACCTGTATTAAGGTACTAAGTACAAGAGTGTGGTGACTCTAATGGTCACTGAAAAGCTTGGATTCCAATCTGTATCACCCTGCCTATATCCTCCTACATTAGTCCTGAGAAGGACTGTTCTGGTCACTGGAAATCTTGGACTCCGATCTGGATCACCCTGCCTATGTCCTCCTACATTAGTCCTGAGAAGGACTGTTGTGGTCAGCAGCAGTTTGCAGCCCTGATCCGGATCTACCTATGAGGGCCGCAAATCTGTCCCTAATCAGCAGCAGACACTCTCCCTACACTCACTGTCTGGATGGCTGTGTGCCGAGCACAGTGCGCCGGGAGTTATAAAGGCTCGGTGACGCTGTGCAGGGCGGCCAATCACTGCTATGTCACAACTAACAGGGCTGTGGCATTGCAGTGGTCTGTCAGCCAATCCCTGCACGTGGGCTGGCTCTCAAAAGAGCGCCAACATGGAGAGATGACGACCACGAGCACAGCACGAGTATCGCGAGATTACTCGGTGCTCGGCGAGTCGCCCGAGTACAGTGATACTCGTGCGAGTACCGAGTAGTGGCGAGCATGCTCGCTCATCACTATTCATGATATCTAAGTACTATTATTGCTTAGCATCAATATAATGCCCTATGTAGGTCTTATTTTGTCATCGATATAAGTAAGGGCAGATTGGTATGCTATTAATTGCACTCCGCCCAGTAACTAAAATGGAAGCCAGGGAACTTCCGGGTTGCAGAGCACATGAGTGGTGCAAACCTACCTCTTCTCCTCTCTACAGTCATATGAAAAAGTTTGGGCACCCCTCTTAATCTTACTCTTTTTTTTTTGTTTAAAATTGGGTTTTGGCAACAGCTATTTCAGTGTGATATATATAATAACTGATGGACACAGTAGTATTTCCAGTTTGAAATGAGGTTTATTGTACTAACCGAAAATTTGACAGGTGCCAAAGTATGGGCACCTCAACAGAAAAGTGACATTAATATTTAGTAGATCCACCTTTTGCAAAAATAACAGCCTCTAGTCGCTTCCTGTAGCTGTTAATGAGTTCCTGGATCCTGGATGAAGGTATTTTTGACCATTACTCCTTACAAAACAATTCCAGTTCACTTAAGTGTGATGGTCGCCGAGCATGGACAGCCCGCTTCAAAACATCCCACTGATGTTCAATGATATTCAGGTCGGGGGACTGGGATGGCCATTCCAGAACATTGTAATTGTTCCTCTGCATGAATGCCTGAGTAGATTTGGAGCAGTGTTTTGGATCATTTTCTTGCTGAAACATCCATCCCGGCGTAACTTCAACTTTGACACTGATTCTTGAACATTATTCTCAAGAATCTGCTGATACTGAGTGGAATCCATGCGACCCTCAACTTTAACAAGATTCCTGGTGCCGTCATTGGCCACACAGCCCCAAAGCATGATGGACACTCCCCCAAATTTGACAGTAGGTAGCAAGTGTTTTTCTTGGAATGCTGTGTTTTTGTGGCGCCATGCATAACGCCTTGTTGTATGACCAAACAACTCAATCTTTGTTTCATCAGTCCACAGGACCTTCTTCCAAAATGAAACTGTCTTGTCCAAATTTGCTTTTGCATACCTGTTTGTGGCATGCATGCAGAAACAGCTTCTTTCGCATCACTCTCCCATACAGCTTCTCCTTGTGCAGTGTGCGCTGTATTGTTGACACCATCTGCAGCAAGATGATGCTGCAGGTCTTTGGAGGTGGTCTGTGGATTGTTCTTGACTGTTCTCACCATTTTTCTTCACTGCCTTTCTGATATTTTGGTTGGCCTGCCACTTCTGGCCTTTACAAGAACTGTCCCTGTGGTCTTCCATTTCCTTACTATGTTCCTCACAGTGGAAACTGACAGGTTAAATCTCTGAGACAATTTTTTGTATCCTTCCCCTGAACAACTATGTTGAACAATCTTTTTTTCAGATCATTTGAGAGCTGTTTTGAGGAGCCCATGATGCCACTCCTCAGAGAAGATGCAACTAGGAGAACAACTTGCAAGTGGACACCTGAAATAGCTTTTCTCATGATTGGATACAGTGGGCTATGAAGTACAAAGCTCAATGAGGTTACCAAACCAATTTAGTGCTTCAAAAAGTCAGTAAAAAGTAGGAGTATTCAAATCATGAAAATCAGAAGGGTGCCCGTACTTTGGCACCTGTCAAATTTTTAAATAATGCATATTTCACATTTTTGGTTAGTACAATAAACCTCATTTCAATCCTGAAATATTACTGTGTCCATTAGTTATTACATATATCTCACTGAAATAGCTGTTGCAAAAAAACAATTTTAAATAAAAAAAAAATGAGTAAGATTAAGAGGGGTGCCCAAACTTTTTCATATGACTGTATAATGTGAAAACCTGGAAGTGACATAATCGGGCATGCACAATAAGATATCCGGGACACCGGGTGGCGGCTTTATAGAATGTATATGACAGCAATGGACACAATTCTGCAAATCATTTTCACTTTTTTTCAATTCAGCAAATCACATTCACTTTGTGCTTGATGAAGCTCTTCGTGACCAAAAAAGCAGCGCGCCACATCTAATATATAATCACAAATAATATGTGTCACAGACTTCCGGCGCTTATGTCGCTATCCCAAAATGCACCACGGCACCATTGTGGGATAGCGACACTAGTGCCAAAAGTAAGTGACACAGACCTCATCACTACCGTTAGGAGATCTCCCGACAGTAGCCACAGCTCATCACCCATTGTACGGAGGTCAGCGGTGACGCAGCCGGGAGATGAGTGTCCCGACTGCCATATTGGAACACCCAAGTTATGGGTATTCCGATATGGCGGCGAGGATTCAAATCTTCCGCCAAAGCCGTCGTCACGCGCCAACAGCACTGATTGGTTGCCGCAGATATATATATATATATATTTGTTGTTCAATATAGAAATTGAATATATAAAAGTTTATTAGAAAAAGAAAAAAATAAATATAGATATATATTTGTATATCTACTATATAATCATCTAAGGTTCTCTGTCACGGAAATCGCGCGCCAGCGCTCATTGGTCGCCGCCAGCCGCGGCAACCAATGAGTGCAGTGTATGCAAAACAGCTGCGTGCATTAGCGACGCGGGATTGTTGTGACAGCGCTACAGTCACATAGCGGGCGGGAAAGCCGAGTTCACTGTCGGCTTTCCCGCCCCGTGATGTGACAGAGGGGAGGAAGAATCCTGGTTCCTCCTCCCTCTGTGACATGCGTGACTGCCCCTATTTGATTTCGCCGTGTATTAATATACTCTGCGAAATCAGAGTTAACTAAAGGCAAATGTATTAAAAATAATAAAGAATAAATACTTACCCTCCGACGGGTGGCAGGCAGCCAGGAGCCGCAGCAGGAATTGACCTGCTAGGACCTGTCATGATGTCACAGTGACTCTGAGGGGCGTTCCTAACACTGATTGGCCACTCGCGGTCAAGTGATATGACCGCGAGCGGCCAATCAACATTAGGAACGCCCCTCTGAGTCACTCTGACATCACAACAGGTTCTAGCAGGTCAATTATTGGGCTCCCGGACACCCGAACACCCGTCGGAGGGTAAGTATTTATTCTTTATTATTTTTAATACATTTGCCTTTAGTTAACTCTGATTTCGCAGTGTATATTAATACACTGCGAAATCAAATGGGGGCAGTCACGCATGTCACAGAGGGAGGAGGAACCAGGATTCTTCCTCCCCTCTGTGACATCAGATTTAGCAGCACCGCACCTATGGGAGAAAATTCAGGCGCTGCAGCTTAAAGAATTAAAATGTCAATTCTTTACGCAGCAGCGTTTTCTCCTATAGAAGCGCGGTGTATTTTTACGCAGTGTCTCAATTGCAAAGTGAATTTCCCATTAACTTTGCTGGCAGACACAAGGCACATTGCGTATTTTTGAAAAGCGCGTGCAAAAAAGCGAACAAAAATACGCAATGTGTGAACATAGCCTAAGGCTGCTTTCACATTGGGGTTTTTTGAAAACTGTGGCAGTTGCGGTCAAAAAAACGCATCTGCCGCATTTTCCGCCTAACGCCTGCTCTTGCAGCGCACTTGCGATGCACTTGCGGCAAGCACCATGTATTGTCTATTCGTTTTTTTCACCGCAACTGCTGCCTTTTTCAAAAAACCCTAATGTGAAAGCAACCTGTTACATACTTACAGGACCTCTGATGATGTCACAATCATGGCCGGAGCAAGGTCACATAACTGTGACATCACCAGAGGTCCTTAAGCTAAACATGCACAGCACCAGGAGCCAGGTACTGCAGACCACTTACATCCACACACCCTACACTCACCCTGCACTCAGGTCACACTCTGCCCTGCACTCAGGTCACACTCATCCCTACACTCAGGTCACACTCTGCCCTGCACTCAGGTCACACTCACCCTGAACTCAGGTCAAACTCACCCTGAAGTCAGGTCAAACTCACCCTGTACTCGGATCACACACACCCTGCACTCATGTCACACTCACCCTGCACTCAGATTACACTCACTGTGCACTCACATCACACTCGCCCTGAACTCACACTCACCCTGCACTCCCCTCACACTCACCCTGCACTCATCTCACACTTAGCACTAAACTCATCCTGCACTCACATCACACTCACCCTGCACTCACGTCACACTCACCCTGCACTCACGTCACACTCTGTCCTGCACTCACGTCACACTCTGTCCTGCACTCACGTCACACTTAGCCCTGCACTCACGTCACACTTAGCCCTGCACTCACATCACACTCACCTTACACTCACCTCCCACTTAGGCCTACACTCACCTTGCACTTAGTCCTACACTCACCTCGCACTCAAGTCACACTGTCTTTCTAACGCACAACCTGCATCGCTGATTGTTCGCGGCTGGCTGGGGGGCCTGTATATACCACTAATGGGGGCCTGTATATACCACTGAGGGGGGCTGTAAACTCTAATGGGGGGCCAGTATATACCACTGATGCGGGGCCTGTATATACCACTGATGGGAGGCCTGTATATACCACTGATGGGGGCTGTAACCTCTGATGGGGGGCCTGTATATACCACTGATGGAGGGGCCTGTATACACCACTGAGGGGGGGCCTGTATACACCACTGAGGGGGTCTGTATATACCACTGAATGGAGGCCTGTATATATCACTGATGGAGGGGCCTGTATATACCACTGATGGGGGGCCTGTATATACCACAGATGAGGGCTGTAACTTCTGATGGGGGGCCTGTATATACCACCCATGGCGGGCCTTTTTATACTACTGAGGGGGGGCCTGTATTCCACTGATGGGGGTTGTAACCTCTGATGGGGGGGAACTGTATACCAGTGATGGAGGTCCTATATACCAGTGATGGGGGATTATATACCAGTAATGGTGGGCCATTTATCATGATGAGAGGGGCTGTATACCGTGATGAGAGTCTGCTTCATTTTCCCCCCTAGGCTTATACTTGAGTCAATAAGTTTCCCTAGTTTTGGAGGGTAAAATTGGGGGCCTCGGCTTATTCTCGGGTCGGCTTATACTCGAGTATATACGGTAAACCTTTGAGTACAACTGTATATACCACAGTTAGTACACATTAACCAGCATCCTGCTGAGAAAACAGTATAAATGGTGTGGTGCAAACTTATAGGTTGAGTTTTTGATGTGGCAGATTTTCAACTCCATTTCTGCACCGATTATGTAAATCAGGTTACCTGCATTTTTTCATTCCGTTTTTCATTGTGTATTTTTACATGTATTTTTTATCATATTCTGGCATTGCTTTTTGTCTCTTGATGGCGTACCATGCTTTTTATAAAGCTGCCTTGTTTTTGATGCTTACAGAAATTTGCCTGTGACAATACTTTATTAATACAGGTACTAGTGCACCTTAATGAATTAGAATATAATAAAAAATCACAGTCATATTGCCATGTTTCAGGGTGTTTCAGGGAGCCCTGAAACTTGTTGACTAATAAATCAATATTATATTCACCCTTTGATGTCTCGTGGAATACGGCAGAGCGGTTTTTAACCCTTCATCCCTCCCTACTGTAATTTTCTGAAATAGTAATCCTTGGGATTTCATTGGCTGTAAGCCATAATCATCAACATTTACAGAAATAAACACTAGAAATAGATCACTCTGTTTGCAATGACTCTATATACTATATGTATTTTACTTTTTGTATTGAATTACTGAAATAAATTAACTTTTTGATGATATTCTAATTCATAAAGATGCACTAGCATGAGTGGATTTCTTGCATTCTTATTGGGTTTGTGCAGTAGATATGTGGCGCCCCTGCGTCCAGGAGGCCACAAAAGGGAACTGCAGCCAGGCAGGTAGGACAATTGTTGCGCAACAACACCCTCACAGCCCACACAACCCACGTGTAGGAGAAGGCAGCATCCAGCCCTAAGATTGGTGACTCTAGGCAAATGAGGGGTGGTGGATTTAGAGGAGTGGGTTGGGCACACACGTAGTCAGGTGACTTGACAGTAGAAATAGTGATGGGGGAGGAGGAAGGAGTTCAGTAGGCCATAGTGAGCTGACCAGCCAAGACCAAGAGTAGGCCCAGGGTGCCGAGTTGAAAAGACCAAGAGCAGGCCGGAGAACAGCAGAAGGTTGAGTTAAGCTGAGCAGAAAGAAGGGCTCACACGTCCTGTGAGTGTAAGGTGTAGGAGCGCAGAATCTGTACCGAGCCAGTGTGAGCCGGAGGAGAGAGAAAGCACGTCCGAAGCCGATACCACCAGGAGTGTGAGGAGAAGGAGAGGGACGGTGATACCCGGGCCCTAGACTTACAGCTGAAGCTACCGACTGCAGGCGGAGTAGCCCTCCTATTATACTGAGAGACGCAGAGAGAAGGAGCCTGGTAGAGCCTCACATTTGAGGACTGCTGGAGGCTGGGCTGAGTAGAGTGTCGGCTCTAAAGGGGACCGTAGTTTTACCCGGCATCTCCAGATTAACGATGGGGGGTTCTAGATCCAGACTGGGATCCCTACCTAAAAGGACAGGCCACTCAGTGACGACGAGGTGGACCCAAAAAGGGCCCGTGTCACCGCCATACTGTCCGGAGTTTCACACACATCCCGTAGAAACGGAGACCGTTAACAGCCCGGAAAGGACACAGAGACAGTGTGAGGGGTCAGAGACAGAGGCCTGGCTGCAGAGAGCAAAAGGGAACTCGGAGAGGGAGAGTGAACCAGTGTATTAAGAACTGAACCTTGTAAGAACTGTACTGAACTGTAACTTGACTGAAAACAGAAGAAGTAAACACGGAGAACCCTAAATCTGCCTCTCTTGTCTGTTTCCACATGAGCAGCATTCTTCCCATACAGGATACAGAGAACCCTCCACCTGCAGAGCCACAGCCTGTCAGCATCAGCACTGAGGAGAGATCCCTGCAGCATCTGCACAGTAAGTGTACTGAACATTCCACAATAGACTCAACCCTTACTGCCCCAGGGAACACAGTTCTACCCACTGGTACTATCCCATCTACGCTGCTATTCCATCATCCCTGGAGGTTCTGCAGCAGCGGCGGCCCCATCACTGGCCGCATATAGTGGGTGGGGTCACGACTGACAACCCCTGTAAATATCCCCTTTTATTGCCGACCCCGGGACACGGTCCGGACCAGGACCACCCGTGACTTCCCCAACAGTAACCCGGTCCGGTATCGAGTACCCCCGTCCCAGTGGGCCCGACAGATATGCACTTAAAATGCATGTGCATTTTTTACCTGAGGGTTTTCCATTTCTAATTACAGTCTGTGGAGATATCCTCACGTGTAACTCAGTGTATATGTAAAAGGAATTGACAAGCTGCAGACTTGAAAGAAGCATTTCAGGTCAGTTTACATAGAATCATAAAAAAAAAAGCCCAGTGGATCGGAGATTTCTATATATCCCATCCACTTTGTTTGAACTGTAGGTTGTTGTGTTTTTTAAGGCCTTGGTTCCACTTTTACTTTAAACGAACACAACATTGGATTGCACTCAGATCGTTGTAAAAGAAGCAGGCATGGTCCATCTGCTATTTTTTCCTCAGCTAAAATCATGCCATATTGAAAAATGGAAGCATGCTGCATTTTGCAGCGAGTCACAGATAACATGCAGCCATGTAAGTGTATGGGTTTGTGTGAAACATCGCAATGCAGTCGGATGTCACCTGAGTGCAGTGCAATATGCGCTGAAGCTGAAAATGCCATAAATGGAGAGATTAATCTTTTCCTCTCCTGTGCAGCAGAGATCTGATCATAGGATCTGTTCACAGCATAATGACACTCAGCTCACACTCGCAGCAGAGCAGGAGCCGAGGGTCATTAGCATTTCGCAACCGATGTTAACGCATCGGATGCCATATGATGGTGAAACCCCAGCCTAATTCAGCAAAAATATGCTGTTTCAAAAACTTGACAAATAACAATAGGTTTTTCAATTAGCCAAAACTGCACACAAAATACTGAGATTTTGATACTAATGGCAATTAAGAAAAACAGTGACTCATACTAATAAAACAGATTGTATTAAAGAGAAGTAAATTCTTTATTACCACTCACAACACTGATTATTTATTATTTATTATTTTTTGTTGCAGAAGGTTGGAACTGTAATTCTATAGCTTGCTTTACATAGGTGCCTGTATACATAGAATAGGTAGCAATAGAATTCAAGTCCTCTTAGGCTACTTTCACATAACGATTTTTCTAAATCCGATGCTGTCCGATGAAAATCGGACAGCATCGGATCCAAACTGAATCCTGCAATCGGATGCCAAATAGGCATCCGAATCCTACTTTTTGCAGGATCAGTTTGGGCTGTGTTACGTAGCTCCCCCTCCTCTCTCCCTCCTATCATCTTGCTGTCTCCCTGCTGTCCCCCTGCTGCCCCCCTGTTTTGCCCTACTGTCCCCCTACTCTCTCCCTACTGTCCCCTGCTGTCCCCACTCCTGTCCCCTCTCATGTCCCTCCTCATGTCCCCTGCTGTCCCCCCTCCTGTCCCCTCTCCCCTCTCATGGCCCCCCTCATGTCCCCTCTGCTGTCATTTCAACATAACAAATGTTTATTCTCACCTTCCAGTGCTCCCTCGGCGTCTTCAGCTGCAGCCGATTGGGTGTACAGGACCTGTGATGACGTCAAAAGCGTCAGCGGTTACTGCGGTAACCGGTCATGTGACCCGATCAGCTGATCGGGTTCTGACATCATCACAGGTCCTGTTACCGAACGGCTGCAGCTGGAGATGCCGAGGGAGCGCTGGCAGGTGAGAATAAAGATTTTTTATTTTAAACACTTGTTTTAACTTATATTTAACTTCTGCAATGTATGTGTATACATTGCAGAAGTTAAATTAGGCGGCACACAATAGGTTTAGTGTATTGAGCATGTACTGAGCATGCTCAGTACACTAAAATCGGGTCCGAGGAAACATCAGATGTTTCCTCGGACCCTGCTCCATAGGGCCCCATGTTAAAGGGATCGGGTCGGATCGGATGTGCACTAAATGCCATCCGATTTGGTCCGATCCGATTTTGTCCGATTTTATTTTCGGTGCAAAAATCGCAGCATGCTCCGATTTTTGCACCGATAATAAAATCGGACAGAATCGGATCGGACCAAATCGGATGGCATTTAGTGCACATCCGATTCGGTCCGATGCCCATAGGGCTGCATGGGGCCAAATTCGGATCCGATGCTGTCCGATTTTCATCGGACAGCATCGGATTTAGAAAAATCGTAGTGTGAAACCAGCCTTACTCGCAGAAGAGGTGATTTGTATACATAGACTTATTTTACATTACTTAAATGGCTGATATCAAGTTTAGGCTATTATATTGGCTTGATGATGATAAAAAAGTTTAAATTTAATTCACACCAAAAAGGGCTAATAACAAATTAACAGATTTATTAATTTTGGTGCACATTTTAATTGACATGCTGTTATACAAGTAAAAAACTTTTAAGACACAATTATAAGCCAGACACGTGAAACCCATTCTATAGCTTTTACCTAAGAGAATAGTAGTGAAACAGAATGATTCTGACAATCCATTAATCACATATCACACATCAAAACATTGATGGCTCCCAATAGACTCATCTGCAAAAGAAAAAGAGTATTAAATTATAATTTAATATATTTAACAACATTTAATGACATTTAAGTATTTACAGGGAACCTGACAGTTCTTGCTCACTGACTCCCGTTGAGTGATATGTTTCTCCCTTTGGATGCATGCAGGAAGAGTCCTGTCACTTCACAGCATCAAGCAAGGAAAAGCCACCAGAGACTCTCTTGTCCAATTATTCTTTTGTGTGGCTTGATCCCTTGCTGGTTATTTTTTTCTCTGAAGCACAGCAGCATTTCAGAGTTACACCAATATTGCTGGAATCTTGCAGCCAGCACCTGATATATGCTACCTATAGATCGAACACCATTGATCAGCTGTTACTTCTTTTAACTGTAAAAACAATGTATTTAAACAATAATACACAAATAATACAAATTATAGAACTTTAATAACCCATGTGCTAATTGCCACGAGACATTACAGTCCTAGAATTTGCACTTTTTTTAAGGGCCCGTTACACTCTACGATATAGTTAATGATATGGTTGGTACGTCATGGGTTTTGGGGCGGAGTAACAACGTCATTGCATGTGACACATAGAATCAACCAACGATAAGTCGGCTGATCTTTGATCAGAGATTTATGAACCAGACCATAAATCAGTCGTTAATCGTTCGTTCAAACTGCTA
>JARQOC010000002.1:155708261-155798439 GCA_033576535.1 Allobates femoralis | reverse complement strand
ACAAACAAAATTCGGACTCCATCTTTTTTTTAAACCGACGTAGTCCCCAACGAAGGTCCCACACCTCGATTGCCTCCGACGTATCCACAACAAGGCCCACGACGCTCATCGCCTCGCTCAATCCAGAGACTGCAGCAAGGGATCAATGTCCTCTTCCTACAGTCCAGGGTAAGTTATGGTGCACTGTATGACAAAAGATCAGTTATACAGTGCACCATGACTATGATCCAAGACATAACAAGAGGACACTTGATCCCTGTTGCACCCCTCCATCCACCCTTTCACCCTCATCCAGCACGCACATCCACGTTGCACATCCACGCATCACCAACCCCCGCACGCACATCCACCATGCACAATCCCGCAGCATGCTGACTCCACGTACATCCACAAAACCCTCCACGTACATCCACATCCCCGTACGCACACTTTCCACGCACGCACTTCCCCACCCCAAACACGCAACCCCGCCGCACATCCCGTCGCCATACGTACCCCATCCACGTACGCCATCCCCGCATGCACACAACCCGCACACACACCCACATGCATACCACGTACGCACATCCACACGCAATCCCGACGCACATCCACGTACGCACACCGAGCAATCCACGTCGCCATCCAGCATGCACACAACCACGCACACAATCCACACATGCATATCCATACCAATCCACGCACGCACAACCCCGAAGCCATCCCCGTACGCACATCCACGACGCACATCCACGCCGCACATCCACGTAGCACATCCACGTACCACATCCACGTCGCACATCCACGCATACACAAACCCCGCCCCACATCCACACTGCATTCCACGTACGCACATCCATGTACGCACTCCCCGGACGCACTCCCGTGCTGCATCCACGCATGCCCAAAAACCACGCACACACACCACACAACACATCCACGCACGCACACTCCATCCATCCATCCCCCCATCCATCCCTCCCCCCACCATCCATCCATCCATCCACACATCCATCCACCCATCCATCCAATTTTCCCAATTTATTCTTTCATTCATTCTTTCATTCATTCATAATACCCCGCGATGAGGAGGAGGAGCCCCTGAAAGAGGAGGAGCCACACTGCAGAGGAGGCCCGACGGTGCGGGGGGTGCACGGCGTGCACCCGCTGGGATAGGGGAGTGGGGCTGGGGACCCGGGGGGGCCCGGGGGGTGGGGACCGGGACCGGGACCAGAGGGGGAGAGGAGGGAGGAGGGGCCCTGCGCTTCGTCGGCGGGCGCCACAAGCCCGCCCGGAGCAAAACAAGCAGGGTGGAGGGGGGGATGGCGGGGAGCGGGGGGTGGGGGGGGGACAAGGGCACAGGGGGCTAGGGAGAGGGGGGTTAAGGGGGCAGGGGGAGCTGGAAAGGGGGCGGGGAGACCGGGGGGGTGAAGGGGCGGGGAAGGGGGGGGGAAGGAGGGGTGAAGGGGCGGGGCGGAAACAGGGGGGGTGGGGCAGAGGGGGGGTTAAGGGAAGGGGGGAGTGGGGAAAGGGGGCGGGGAGAAAAGGGGGTGCACAGGGGACGGGGACCGAAAGGAGGGGCTGCACAGGGGCGGGGGGAAGGACACAGGAGGGGGCTGCACAGGGGACGGGGACAGGCACAGGGGGCTTTCAGGACACAGGGGGGGGGCTACAGGACACAGGGGGGAGCTGGACACGGGGGCTGGGGGGGACAGGACACAGTGTGAGCTGGAGCCCTCAGCTCATGGCCGGCGGCTGGGTGCAACCCCCCCGCAGATAAGAGTGATTGCGGTGGGGGAGGGGGGTGAAGGGTTAACAGGGGTGCCCCCCCCCTCTGCCCCCAACCCTTTGGGTGTCACTGACAGTTTTAGATTTGAGTGTCCCCCCCGTTGTTTAGGAGCAGGGGACAGTTAAAAGCCATGACGAGTATACTCGTCTTGATGCGGGAACTGACAGCTTTTCATGCGATTTATACTCGTCATTGGTCGTAAAGGGGTTTAAATTATATTATTTATTTTTTTTTTTCTTTTTTTTCTTACTGCCCCATAGGTTTTTACATTTTTTTTTTTTTTAAACTTAATTTTAATTCACTCAAGCACTAATTATGTAAAGTAAGAACTTCACAAAAAGCAAATATAATTTTTTTTTTTAAATTTAGTGCAATTTTAAATTTTAAAGTTCTTCCCCTTAAAACAATGCAATATTCATAACTTTTACATTTTTTTGGGGGGGTTTTTTTGAAATAT
Source organism: Allobates femoralis (assembly GCA_033576535.1). Lineage (NCBI taxonomy): Eukaryota > Metazoa > Chordata > Amphibia > Anura > Aromobatidae > Allobates > Allobates femoralis. The sequence continues at coordinate 155,796,214 of JARQOC010000002.1, read as the reverse complement.
GGTTATTTCTTTTTTTTTCTGTGGCTATGCAGTTAAAAGAAAATTGTAGCACTTTTATTTTTATATGGCAAATTAAATAAATATGCTAAACCCTCTACAAATAAATACAATAGAGAGAGACTGCATAATAATGAATAAGAAATGAATTGAAATGTGCCAGCTAAAAAAATAGAGGAAGAGAGAGCAGCATCATACTGCCTGTGTATAGAATTACTGAGATGCATAAAAGGACAGAACAAAATGTGTTACAGTTATAGTGAGAACAAAGCAGAATTTTTATTTTGCAGCACAGGTGGGGTGATAAAATGAGTAAGAACAGCTAGTCTAATGGACACAGTGATAGGTTACATGGAGGTTAAGTGACGACTTTATTTTACCCGAGGTCTTGCATAAACAAGTTTTGTTGCATTCTCTGTTTGATGAGAACTTTTCTGTTGAATACATCTCACAGATGTAAACTATTGTGTTGCAAACATGAACTTTAATGCGGACCATTGGTTTAACAAGCAAAAGCAAATTATTATGCATTTGTCATTTGCAAACTAGAACTGGTTGTTTAAGGACTACAAGTTGGAGTTTTAAATAAAATTTCTTTATCTTATGGTGGGTATAAACCAAATTGCAATTAATGAAGGTTTAGTTAGGCCTTTTTGACAAAACTCTATTCGTATGGTTTTCAAAATAGTTCTTCTAATTAGAAAATAATTGACTGCTGGACCTTGCTCTATGAAAGTCTATATTTTATCAAAAAGAATAGCCCCTGATTCTTGCCCTAATTCTCAATTTATTAAAAAATAAAGCTATGAAGATCCAACCTAGTTCCATCGAATCTGAAGTAGTACACAAAATTTGAACCTCAAGACATAATATAGAGAGAATTAAGAAATAAAGAGAGACCACAGTCCATCGTTCATAATTTATTGCTAAAAGAATCACAAACTGGTACGAAGTTGTTTACTGGAGTCCCACACGTTCGGCGCTGGACTAAGTCACCCAGCTTATGGTGCCTCATTCAGAGAACAAAGCTCATAGAACTCTACCAGCTACCATTGCTGGTCATCATGCTGTGCTCTGGGGAGAGACTGTGAGTGACGATGAAATGTTAGATCTTAAGTTACTGAAGTTAAATGTTGTTGGTTAACATAGAAGGTAGCGCAGGAGTCATGCCGCTGTAAACCTTATATTGTCACCTCTCACCACATTCACCAACTCTGTGTGCTTAAGTTCTATTTGACCCAGATTGAGGGGGGGGGGGGGTTGTGGATTTGCAGTATCCTTATGACGTCATATCTTCACATTTGCCGACTCTCTCAGGAGTGTAGCAGGTGATCTTGCGTGCGCTGAATCAGCCTACGGGCTTTGTTTCGCAACGAGTCTCCACAAGCTGTTCAGCTGAGTATAGGAATATATTGGACTTTCATATGGACTACATCTTAGCTGCTTTTGAGTTCTTTGAGGTAGTAATGGAGAATGAGAGACTATGTATTGTCTTTTTTTCTTTAATTCTCTCTTTCTATGTCTTGAGATTATTAATAATAAAATAATAATAATAATATTGTTTATTATGATCTTTGATTTGGTATAGCGCCCAAACATTATTCTGCAGTGCTTTAACAAATCAGAAATTTGTTGGAAACTATGTCTGATCTTAAGGGCTTATTTTTATTTTAATAATTGTATGAGGCTTGAGGACTAGAGTCAGGGGGGTTTTTTAAAATAAATTATTCTTGGTGTGTTTTATACTTTAACTTACTGATTGTTAATGGGTTTGCCTGATGGACAACTCATTATTAACACCAGGTTTGAAACGCAGGTAAACATTCATAGCTGACATCAATATATAAAACATTAACCCCTGATTGCCACAATTCCTGGGCAATTGGGAAGAGCTGGGAGATGCACCAGGATGATGCATTTTATGCAGGGGCGTACTGGACCAGGTGGCAGGGGGGCAAGTGCCCCCAGGCTGGTGAATATGGGCTATTCCAGGGCGCACACCACAGTGTAAATGGGCCTGTCACGGTTCACTTCGCGGCCGCCAGACGCTAACTTGACTAACGGCAGCCGGACCGCCGTAGGCAGTGAGTGGGCCTGACTGCTCAGCCGCTATCCCCTGCCTCTCATATCGCCGCACTCCCCCCTGCTCCTCTACTCTCAATGCTCTACTAGCACCCACCGCTTACTCACCTCTCGATGCTCCACTAGACAAATACACCCCCCGCTCCTCTCATCTCTAGCTCCTCTAGCACACCTCCCCCGCTCCCACCTCTCACAGCTCCACCTGCACCCCCCTCCGCTCCTCACCTTTGGCTGCTGAACTTATGGACTGCCTCCCAGGTTAGAGCCCGCCCGATTTTATGTGATGCACCACGTCTTGGGTGGTAAGGGACCATAAGATCCATGGACTTTCCCAGCCTGGTAATTCATGGACTGGCCGCTGTCTGCTTAACCTTGGCTGGTTATCAATAAAAATGGAGGGGACTACTGCCAATTTTTTTAAAATACTTTAATTATTATTTGTATGTTTGAATTTTGTTGGTCTGCATCATCTCTACTACATACCTATGGGAGTTAATTTTTCTTTTTTACTGTTTTTCACTTTAAAAAAAACATGTAAAAGTTCTACCAGTGTTTTTCTGGAGCAGTGTTTGCATTAAAAAGAATAAATAGGAGGACCTTGAGGGTTTTACACATCTCTATCAAAACTGACACGAAATAATGTTTTGTGGTTAATTTTTGTCAAATCAAATATTCAAATTTTTGATTGTCTCTAACGGATAAGTTATATAATGTGTTTGTATTCAATTTAGATTCTTTGAGTATTAATATATTTATAAAGTAAGTTTAACTGTTTATATCTTAAAATAAGAAAATATATAGGTTTGTTTTGAAGTTTTCTTTTGTAAATTACAGAAATGTAACATCTTTGTTATATGGGATTATTTAATTCCCTTTATGGCATAAATGTAAATAAATATTTTTATTGTTTATTTTTATATTGCAAAATAACTGAAATTGATGTAAATAATATATTTTTATCTTGCTAAACATAGCTTCAATTGTTTGAGGGATTGATATATATTATTAATAATATCCTTCAAATTTTAATATTCTGTTGCTAAAAGTAAGCATTTTCTTTATGAACTTTAATGTGTATCTGCTGTTGAAGTTGTTATTTAATTCATAATGTAGAGCATGTGATTAAAATAAACTTTCAATTATATTTTATAAGTGAAACCTGTAAAAAAACTCTTTAAATAAATACCTTCCAGAAGATAATTCACCCACTATTTCTAAATATGAATATAATGCTGGTAGTCAGGGAAATCCATCTTCAGTCCTCCACACATGATATGGCCATATATGTGGTTGGGGTGCTAACAGCTGTAACATTACAGTGATTGAGACTGGAGTTAGCTCAGGCAGGGGACAGTGCTTAGCTCAGGCTGTCAGCCACAGCTCCGTGATCTCTCTCCATTACATCAGGTCTGTCATGTATCAGCTGATGGCATGGAGCAGGATGCAAAGGGAATGGGAGGGAAGTCAGATTAAAATTCACAGGAGCTGTGTTGCTGACAGCCTGAGTTCCAGTACTTTATGTGCCTGAAGTAACCTGAGTCTATGATCGTATAGGTGTAGATCACCCCTTCCAACCCACCTTATTTGGCCATATTATTTGTGAGCTGTAGTCTATTATCGTATTTTCTCAACCAGCATAAGTCAGGTTTAGAAAACAGTCCAGTGGGGACATCTGGAATGTTTTTGATAGGTTTATTTTAAGATTTCATTTTGAAGTATATGTGAAAGTATATTATAATCACTCTACATTATTATTAAATAAATATGTAAATGTGTGGTTACACTTTAAGTAAATGCAAAAAATGTAAATAGATGTTCACTGAATATTTCATGTTATTATCTCTTAATTCTGATTTTGGCTAATAACCAGGGGGCAGTTACTCAACGTCTGGTGAAAAGAGGCTGCCCAATGAAATGTTCAAGTTTCCTAAAAGGAAAAGTTGTGTTTTATGTAGCTAATGTTAGTCATCTGTGATGTTTTTGAGTTATGATAATTTTTCTGACTCTGACAACTGCCATTGTAATTGTTGCATTACAACTTTTTTCCATAGCTTATATTCTTGTAGTACTTCTTTAACTTCAAAAAGCTTCCAAAAGAAAGATTAGATCATGCCACTTTGGTTGACAGGGCCCCCAGGACACTCTGGGTTTATATGCGACTTTATACAAGAATCTTGCTCATCATTGAGGAAACCCCAGGTGGCATCAATAAAGTGTAGGTACTGGTGGAGCAAGTTAAAGAAAGTTGGATGTCAGCAAACTGATCAGAAGATGTAAATGCCGCTTTGCACGATCACGATATCGCAACGCAAACTACGGATAAAGTTCACGTGGTAGGGCGTTGCATTTGCTATCGTTGGTGGTGTGTGTCGGTAAATGTTCAATGCGACGCAAGAAACAATTTGAAAATGATATCGTGTGTGAATTGTGCACGCTCTCAAGGTGCAATATTGGCTTGTCGGATCTGGCAGGATCGTGCTGTTGTGACAGCGCAACTATGGTTTGGAGCGAAACTTCCCTTTACTCCAATGTTAATTGGTAGTTCCTGAGTTCTCGGACGCAATGTGCAAGAGGGGCGATGGAATTCGTTGTTGCAGTTGCCTGCCGATATTTCCCAGTGTAACATCTCCCTGCGATTTTGGACACAGTGCGCGCTCCCCGTGAAATTGTATGCATTATTCTGAACGATATTGCGGATGTGTATAAGCGGCCTTATGACACATTGACCTATGATATCTTTCTAAATTCAGGAGATCAAAACAATAAGTGGAATCAGAAACAATAAAGGACCATAAAACTAGATAACTGCTCAGGTGATCAATTATTAGGAAGTTCAATAGAAGAGACTATTAATACATAAAGCAGTAAATCATAATATAGCCCGGTCATTGTTGTCAACAGCCTAGTGATTTGCAGGTCGCGGAATTCTTTTGGATTATTTTCATGTGTATACTTTATTAATATTAATGTCTTAAATCATGAGATAGAACACTCCCTCGTTAGAAGAGCTGTGGCGGTGAGTTATTGGTAGATATGGCCAACAATCCTTCACAACACCACTTCTCCCTTGTGCCAGTGCCAGAGATGTGTAAGTTTAAAACACTTCTCTATATACAATGTAATATATCTCCATTATAGCCATATTGATTATTTAGGAAAAAATGGTGAGGAAAACCCATTTTGAGGTCAATTGTGTGCCTTAGTAGGGCTTTGCAATGTAACATCTGTTTATTATTACATTGAATACATAAATTTGTCATTGCTTGGATAATATTTTACAAGAAAATGACAGTTGCATGGAAGTAATGTTATTGCTTTCTATATTTAACCTCAAATCGATATTAACCATTCACTTGAGGCCTTTTGCTCACTTGCATTAGGACAGATGAAGTAATTTTTCTATAACATTTTATCATGAAATCCATTTTCACCATTTTGTGCTGTATTCACCTATTTTACTACTTTTGGTAAGTATCCAAGACACTAGTTTACTTTCTGACTTTGGGTTGCTGTATAACATAATGCTTACTTGACATTTATTATGAAGGATAACCATTCTGTTAGAATATAGTTCTTTATATGTACTAGATATTTAATATGTTCACCACATTAGATTTACTGGGTACATCCAGAATACTTTGCAGCCCGGACATTGAAGGTTTTTAACTCAGTACGTCACAGCTTTCAAGCGATTGCTGGGCTTGACAGTGACAGCGATTGCTTGAATATTCGGTGAGTTCTAGAAGGTCATCCTGCCATAAATTCTTCCTGGGGGCTTAGTCACCAACCGTGACAATGTGGCTGTGAGTTAGTTGCTGAATGCTTTAACAGCCATTCACAATGCTTTCAAGGAATCAGTCATGTGCAAACCATGATCAATGCTATAATTAGCATTCTCATGAGTGGTGTTGGGGACTGCAGGTCACAGTCACCACCTCTGATTGTAGCGATTCAAACATTCACCCAATCAGATTGGTGGTTTGACCATCAGTGACCGCCATGTTTAAAGTTCATTCGCAGTTAAGAGACATGGGGAGAATCTATAGTGCTGTTCAGCTGCTGTTCTGGTGGGACTTGTGGTGCCACCCAACCCACCCTAAAAATAAAAAACCTCTTTTTGCCTGTGACACACTGCTCCTACTTCTTGCTGTTCTTTCTTTTTTATGGCTGCTGCTCCTGCAGCTCATTGAAGAAACAGTGAAACACAAGAGAAAACACTTTTTTTTTCTATGCGTTCTTCACTCTACCCCTACCCACCCACCCTTCCCAATTCTTCTTCCCAAACCCCACCCCATCTCCTTCCCTTATCCACCCCACCAAGCACTTCTGTAGCTCAAACCCAACCCCCCATTATCCGGGAAAATTTTTTCTGTTTTTTTGCGCCACCTCCCTGTGTGTGTTCTGAAGCGCTGATCAGGGACCGACTCAATGATCAGTGTACAGGTTGTATTTTACTAGGACTTTTTTTTGTCCTTTTTTCTTTACAACTTTTTGCACCACCTCTGTGAGTACATCCTGCAGCCGCTGTGTGATGTTCAGTATTTCCATATTAACTGATAAACATCCGTGTCATTCTTGGCAAAAAACTTTTTTTCCTGTGCTGATCCCTGTTGAGCATAACCCCAACCTATGTCCTGCTGCCACTGAGCTTTGATCAGTGACCCACTTTCACTGACCAGTGTCCATGCTCGCTGTTTCACATGACTTTTTTCCAGTTGTTTTCTCTCCCCTTTTTGCGCCAACTTATCACTTGTGGTCCTGTGTCATTGAGCGCTGATTACTGATCCACATCATGATCTTCATCGTGCTCACTTTTGTGTCAGACTTTTTTTCTATGTGTCTGCTTTACTCGTTGAGCACAACACCCTTGTGTGCATTCCTGCAGCACTAATCGATGAATCAGTAACTTACTGCACTGATCAGAAATCGGCGCTCTGTTTTGGTCTAGGACTTATTTTTTTCTGGGCGTGATCCCCTGCATTGGCATCACGCTGGTTTGTGCTTTCTTCATCCTTTTAAATGAGTGGTTTTATGCAAATCACTGTTAGGAATCCGGTCGTTGGTGTAAAAAAGTAAATAGAATTGAATAAAATAATTTTAGTTAGTTGTTAGGCTGGATTAGGGTTCATTAAAAAATATACAGTAGTATTCGTTGCTAATACTACTGTATTTTTTCACTGAATATTGAGTAAGAGTTAGCAATCAGATAGTAAATAGGTCTAGATTATGGACAGTTAAATATATACAGTTGTATTCGTCATTTACTACTGTATATTTAATTCATTTTTGTCAGTGCTAGCATCAGTTGCGGGCTTCAGCATTTATGTATACTTACGTCTTTTAGTAATTGTAGTGAAAAATCTTGTATTAAATTATGCTACAGTTTTTCTAATGCACAGAATACAGTGGTGTAGTTTATTTGCGGGTGTCAGTAATTTAATTTGCTGTGTGTGCTACAAATGGGGAAAGGAAAGACCAATTGAAAATGTGGGACACTGCCCTGACAACTTAGCCTTGAATAAAACAATGTTTCAATGACTACCACACTTCTATGCACTATAACATTTATTTCTACAAAAATCACACAGGCCACCCTGACGTGCTTACACTACTCATGAATACCAACCTGAGTACTTTACACAATATCACAAATACCAAACCTGACTACTTTCACAATTCACAAATGTAACTTGATGCACTCTTCACAACTCAGATTACATATTAACATGACATACTCTACACACGTACATATCAAAAGTACAGTCGTACTACCAAATGCCATCCTTTTATACTCTACACAAGTCCATATCCCAAATCACTTATTTTGGGTCTCGTTGTGGAGTGGAGTGATGTGGGAAAATGGTCACCTCATCAGAGAGCAGCATATCTCTAGTTGACACTCAGGTGCTATGTCTTGTTACATCAACCTCTCTCACAGAGGAGTTGAAATTTAGTCAGTTTCGTGTCCTGCCATCAATTTTTTCATTGCGTGGATCTTGGAGAGTTTTGTGTGAAATAATAAAAATGGTTGAGGCATGTGTTTGTGTTTTCTTTTTACAAATAAATGATGGCTCGAGTCTAACATGGGTCGACATTATGAAGCTCAATCTTCTTGACAGTAGTAATATTCAGCTGGAATTTTTTACCTTATTGCCCAGTTCTGCCCACTTGCACAGGCAGCTGGAGGACTGCACAATTTTCTGGGTTGGCTGTGGGATACAATTTGAGGCGTGGAATAGAGATTCCCTGTTTTTAATTTACCAGCCAGGTCAAATTAGGACAGCTGAGGGTGGGTAGCAACACCTATCTGACCTGCTGTACTGGCTGGTGACCAATAAAACTGCAGAAACCATACGTCATATTATGACATTAGAAACCGTTTTTTCTCTTTTTTTAGTCTGCAGCCCAGCTCTATTCACATTCACAATTGGTGAACAACTAAAAAAAGCAGCAAAATCCACATGAAATAACAGAAAAATGGGGGAAATCCCACCAAGAGATCACCAACCTATCTGTGAGATCTTTGAAAAATGGTGTCTATTTTGGTGTCAAATATCTGTCGCACTTATTCTGTATTGTACAAAGCCATTGTGATAAATAGGTCAATTTCAGCTGAAATGTTACATTTTTGTTGTGGAAATGTTATTTTTCTCTTCATGGTTACAATTTTAAAATTCTATGATACATAAGGGGTTCTAAGGTTATTCTATACACATCTAGATGAGTTCCTTGGGGAGTGTAGTTTATAAAAATAAATAGTTCAACTTGTTGGAGGGTTCCACTGTTTTTGCATAGAAAGGGGTTCTTCAAACACGAATGATGGGACCGCAAAACATTTTCATCAAAGTCTGCGCTCAAAATGTACCCTCCTTCCCTTCTGAAGCTTTTCCGTGTGCCTAAACAGTTGTTTTCATCACATATGGAGTTTTCTGTGTACGTAAGAGAATTTGAAAAAACAAGTTATGGGGGACCCTTGTGAAAATAAAAAAAATTCAGCTGAAAAAACATTTTTGTTGTGGAAATATGTGATTATTTTTATTTACGGCCAAACTGTGAAACTTCTAGGGGTTTAAGAAATCAGCACATGCCTAGAAAAATTTTTGTTGGGTCTAGTTTCCAATGGGGTCACTTGTGGGGGGTTTACACTGTTAGACACATCAGGGGCTCTCCAAATGCAAACCTTAATATGGCATCCGAATGATTCCAGCCATTTTTCCACTTGAACAGTCACCACTTCCTACTGTTCCTAGCACTGCCATGCACACAACAGTAGTTTTCCACTATAATTTGGGGCTTCAGCATACTCAGGAGAAAATTTGCACAACAAACTTTGTGTTACATTATGTCTGTTTCTTTTTAAAGTATAAAATTGTAAGCACAAAGTACATTTTTGTGGGGTAATGAGATATGTTTATTTTCACGGTCAACGGTCTATAATTATGTGAAACACTCGGGGGGTTCTAGGTGCTCATCACACATCAATTAGAATCCTTTTATAGTTTTTTTTTATGTTTTAAGTTAGACTTTAAGTCCACCGACTTAATCCCATTGGACTAACATGTGGATCCAGATGAAGGCATAAAAAAAAAAACATGTGGCAACTTAAGCTCCACATTGGGGAAAAAAAATTACTCCTGACTCACATACGGGCAATCCGACTATTTCCCTTTATCAGCAACCTATCGAGGAATCTAGTAATATATAACCTGTAATATTATAGTCTTCAAGAAAGGCATCAGGCCCTTTTAATCTTGTAGTTGTGAATCATCTCAATTAGAACTTCATGCGGCAGAGAGTTCATAGTTTCTCACTGCTCGTAAAGTAAATTATCCACATCTGTGATTCTTGAAAACATTCTGTCATCCTGATGTAGTGGGGGGATTCCCTCTGCCTGTTGCACGCCTAGGTGTACAAGATCATTAGAAAAGTCTTGTACTTGTATCTCATATATACTTTGTAACATTGTAATATAGATTCACCTCTAAGCTTCTTTTTTCAAGTAAATAACCCTATAATTTAATAATCTGTCACTCTTATCTGCTCCCACTCTTGTGCAGTTATGTCTTTTTTATTCTCTGGAGGCCAGTATTGTACACATTCTTTTAAGTGATGATCTGAGAGGTGATTGGTTTATGTTCTTCTCATGATCATTATTAATCTTGTAATGCTACCACTATTTTATTTGCCTTTGCAGCAGCTGTTGACACTGACCAAATTAATGTGAGTTTGCTGTCCACCCCATACACCCAGGTCTTTTTCAGTGACAATTTTATCCTTTGTTTTACAATTATGTTCATTAATGTTACTTGTTATTTTCCTCGGCCCAAGTGCATGCTATAATTTTATCCATATAACAGTTCAATTGCCATTTCTCAGATCAAGTCCCCAGTTCACATAAATCCTTCTGTTAATTTAAAATTGTCTTCCTCGGTATTGATTACCCTGTAGAGTTTAGTGTAATCTCAATTTTTTAATTTGACTCTAATTGCTCCCTACAAGGTTGTTATTTTGTTTAATTGAAGATAGCCCATTGATATCCCCTGTAGTAATTATCTGTGTCCAGTATGTGTAACATTAATAACCACCCTTTGTTTACACTTTCACTGAGCAGTTACATTAAAATTTTTTTTTTCATTATATCATATTATTCTCATTTATGTATGCAAGCTTTTGTGTGGCAAAACTTATCAAAACCTTTGAAAAGCCACATAACTCAACACCACTGCATTTCCTTGTCCGTCCAGAACTTACATACTTTAGGGAAGACGTTCAGATTAGTTTTACAGGAACGATCCTCGTAAACCCCTTGTTGGATACTGGGTCATGAGGTATTCTTCTTTAGATACTTCAGTATATCCATCTCTTAGGAAACCTTTAAGGATTTTACCTTTGTAGAGGCTAAAATTACTGGACTATATTGTCCAGGCTCAGGATTTTTTCTCCTATTTGAATATTGGCACAAATGCTATGCGCCAAGTCTTGTGATACAGGACCCTATTATTTGAATCCTTTAAGTTAAAAATAATGGTCTGACTATGGACAGTATTTAGTTTGAGCAGTAGTTAGGGGTGTATCCATCTTGGCTTGGAGATTTGTCAACTTTTTTGATGTTTAAATGGGCGCCGTACTTCTCTGCTCGGTTCAAGCAGGTTACATTTAATGGAGAATTTATGCTAGTACTGATTATTGCTGTCTGTCATTAAGGAGTTTAGTTCCAAATGGGGTCACTTTTGGGGGAGTTTTTACACTTTTAGGCAATTAGAGTGGATCTCCTAAATGGGATGATGGCAAACGATAATGATTCCAGCCAATTTTTCAGTTCGTAAAGTCAAAGGTGCTCCATCCCTTCCGTGCCCTACCGTGTGCCAAAACTAGTAGTTCGACACCACATATGAGGTATCTTCATACTTAGGAGAAATTGCACTACAAACTTTGGGGTTCTTTTTTCCATTTACCCTTGTGAAATAAATATATTTCAGTGAAAGTACATTTTTGTGGAGATATGTGATTTTTTGTACTATCAAGTACCATAGGGTGCTACACCACACACTAGAAAAGTTTTTGAGGTGTCTAGTTTCAAAATTGGTGTCAATTGTTGGTGGTTCCTCTGTTTAGTCTTCATCAGGGACTCTCCAATTATGAACAACCTATCTGCCAACGATTCCTACAATTTTTCCGCTTGAAGAATCAATTGGTGCTCCATCCTTCTGAGCCCTGCTCGTGCGCTCATAACTGTCATCTCATGTGAGTCCATTTTCTATATCCATAGGGGTCCTTTCTATCTTTGCTCTTGGAAAAATAAATAAAATGTAGCGCAAAGAACATTTTTATGGAGACAATTCGATTTTTTCTTGCTGTGAAAGACCGAGGGTTCAAGGTGTTCACTACACATCTTGAAAAGTTTTGAGGGCTCTAGTTTCCAAAATAGAGTTAATGTTGGGGTTTCCACTCTTTTTAGGACATCAGGGGTTCCCAAATGCAACATAGCACCCACTAAATGATTCCAGGTTATTTTCTCTGAAAGTCAAATAACCTCCTTTTTCGGAGCCCTATCATGACCCAAACAGTAGTTTTCCACCACATATGAGGTATATCGTACTCTAGAGTAAACTGAATTACAATATTAGTGGGGATTTTTTCTTTTTACCCTTTTGAAAATATAATTTCAGCTGTAATAACATTTTTTGACCAAAAAATTTGATTTGTTTTCTAGGTTGACGAATTAACTGTAAAGAACCTGGGGGTTCAAGGGTGCTCACACACATCTAGAAAGATTCCTTGAGGGGTCTAGTTACATGAGTATAGTCAATTGTGGGAAATTTCCACTGTTAGGCTGCACCAAGGGTGTTCCAAACGCAATGTCGGCATCAGCTGAAAAATTCCAGCAAAATTTTTCTGCTTGAAAAAGTCCAAAAGGTGCTCCTCCCTTCTAAGCCCTGCATGCACCCAAACAGTGGTTTTCAACCACATACTCAGGTGAATTTCACTACAAACAGGGATCCATTTTTTTCCTGTTAGCTCTTGTAAAAAAAAAATATTTTAGCTTAAAGAAAATTGTTGTGGAGAAAATGTGAATTTTATTTTCAGGCCAAAAAGTGACAGCAGCTATGGGTTCCAGGTTGGTCAGTATTCATCTTGTAAAGGTTTATTGAGGTCTAGTTTCCTAAATGGGTTTAATTAATTTATTTCTCTGTTAGACACGTTAAGGAATCTGTTAAACACGATGTGGCAGTAAGCTAACGGATTCCAGCTTATTTTTCACTTGAAAGTTAAATTGCAATCACTCTTTTCCATGCTTAGTGTGGCCCAATACATTAGTTTTTCCCACATGTTTGGTATCAGCGTACTCAGGAGATATTGCACAACAAAGTTTGGAGTTCATTTTTTTCTCTTATCCTTGTGAAAAAGCTAAATTTGGTGCTTAAGTAACAGTTTGGAAGAAAAAAAGTAAAATGTTCATTTTGTATCTGCTTTACTTCTGTGAAGCAACTGAAGGGTAAATATCTCTTCTTGAAGTGTTGAGCTGCCTAAGGGGTGCAGTTTTTAGAATTGTGTGTCAGCTTTTCAAATTTTCTGTCATTTAATGAGGGATCAACCAGCAGGGTTTTGGCTATAAATTGCAGTCAGTTCCTTAAAGGCACTTGGAAAACTGAGTGCAATCAATCCTTCTTCAATGATTCCATTGTGGTTTGCAGAGAAAAGTTTTATCAAACATAGGGAAATTTGTTGCAGCAGAGGGATGTAATGTTGAGCACATCAAAAATTACAGGGGTGGGTTTCTTTGTATTACTCTGTCTACTTCTAAGCCAAACACTCACCCCTCCCTCTCCTCCATCCCAACTCACCCTCCCTGTCCCAATATTCGGTAGCAAATTACTAAAAATGAGGAATCAAAAGCACATTTGTGTTTATATTCTATAACATGTGAAAAAATCGCTGAAGTAGTGCTCACTGGTCTGGTTGTGGGAAAGAAAAACAGTATATGCACACCTGAGTGTACTTGATTTAACATAGTTACTGCCCTATGTGCGCTCTTTTTCTTTTATTGTTGCATTGGATTCATGGAAGCATTCTCTAAATTTTTAACCTATAAATTGAAAATTGGTTAAAATTGCAAAATAAATTCCTGGTTATTAAGGTGATAACGAATGGGTACATAATATATAAGTAAAAAGAAAAAAATGAACGCCTTACCCAAATAATTTGCATTTTGCAGGGACGCCATAAGTTACCCAGAGGCGCCCAAATCTCTCAGCACCTCGATGCGATGTGTTAACCATGTGGCTAGGTACTCGTAGGTGTGAGGTCCCGTGACGGGGGCTACGAGCTGTACGCTATTTGGTCATGATATCACTAAAAACCTCACTGTCATCTATGTGATTTAATTGCATTTTTTTATCGGTAGTGATATATTGCATTTCTATCTGCAGTTTACATTCAGTGTCCTATTGGGGGCGACAGTCAACTTGTGTTGCATAGCTGCGGCAGAAGCGGCCCGCCTTGTATAAAGCTGGGGCGTCATTAATAGGCTGTCTTCTGACACTGTGCTTCACTAGTGGAGTGCTTGCTGCCCTGTGGTGTCCTCATTGTCAGCGCACCACCTGTCTCTTCCTTGTGGGCCCGGCTGGAGCTGATGCTACAAATCGCCCCGTTTGCCAGGTTGTAGGAGATGGCGCATCGGTGATGAGAGATTTGGGTGCTCTGGGGTAACCTTTTGGCGCCTGCAAAATGCAAAGGTATTTGGTTTAGCGGCCATTTTTTTCTTTTTCCTGGTTATTAAGGTGCAAACTGGCTCATGGGTTGAATGGTATAATCAGTATATGAAATAAAGGTTATGGCTATATGCATTGACACTTGTTCTAACAGACTAACTTGTTTTGGACACTAACTGTGAAGGATATAAATTATTTGATCCCTTGCTGATTTTGTAAATATGTCCATGACAAAGACCATTGGCATTTTGTTGGGAGAAATAATTAGTTCATTCTCTACCAAAACAATTAGGCGTTGTGTATCTTACAACAAGTTATATGACTAATTAACTATTTTCTGCATTAAGACAGCTGTCTTAAATTATACCTGTATAAAAGACTCTGTTCATAAATTAATTAATCAGTCAGATGTAACCGATACATCATGGGCAAAGACAAAGAGCTTTCTAAGGATATCAGACCTGACTTAGGTGGAATGGCTACAAAACCATAAAGTAGACACTGGGTGTGAAGGAGACAACTGTTGGTGAATTGTAGAAAATGAAGCATTTACAAATGAGTATCAATCAACATCGATCTGGGGTTCCATGCAAAGATCTCAACCTCGTGGGGATACTGGATCAGAGGAAAGTGAGGAGATCAGCCTAAAAAACTACAAACAAGGGGAAACTTGTTAATGATATAGGCAGCTTAGGGATGGGGGCAGCTCGTCGGACGGTGGAAAGCCCCCCCCCCCCCCCCCGAAGGGGGGTTACACTGTCACAAGAAAACAATTTGTAACACATTATGCAGTAATGGATTAAAATGCTGATAGTGCCTGCAAATTCCCAAAGTCAAGAAGGCACATAATGCAGACCATATGAAGCTTGCGATGGAATACGTTGGCTATTCTATGAAGTGATTGGGAGAAGGTGCTGTGGCTCTGATATCACTAAAATTGAGCACTTTAAATTCAAATTGCGCCGTGTTTAGAGGAAGAGAAATATGCCTACCACCAAGAAACATGTCCCCACTGTCAAGCTTAGTGGTGGAAACATTATATTTTGTGTGTGATCTTTCCTAAGGGCACAGGACTACTTGACTGATCAAAGGGACAATGGATGGAGCCATGCACTGTACAATCTGGGTGACAACTCTTTCCTTCACCAGGACATTAAAAATAGGTCGTGGCTGGTATTTCAGCATGTTAGTGACCCAAAACATACAGCCAGGCAAGGAGTGGTCAAAAGAGGCACATTAAAGTCAGTGGGAGTGGCCTAGCAGTCTCCAGACATTAATCTATAGACAACATATGGAGGGGAGCCTCAAGTTGCCAAGCAATACCTCAAATCGTAATGATCTGCAAAGAGGAGTGACCAAAATTCCTCCTGGCATGGGAACAAAAACCTTATCATCAACTCCAAAATACTACTCTCTGCTGTGCTTTGCCAACAAGGTTTTTTTGCAACCAAGTTTTAATTCTTGTTTGGACAGTGGGATTCAAATTACGTATTTCTCTTTGCATAATTACAAATAAGTTATATTAATTTAGACAATGGTGATTTTCTAGATTTTATTTTTGATATTATATCCTCAATGTTGAATTAACCTACCTTAAAATTTTAGCTTGTTCATGTCTTTGTCAGTGGGCAAAACTTCAACTCAGCAAGGATCAAATATTTATTTCATTCACTATATCTGTATTTTTTCATTTCTTGTTCTGAGCCATGTGTAGCTAAATAATCCATTAAAGTTTTAGTAGCTGGTTAATAGTCAGTGCAATAATGATAAGAGATACAATAGCAAAAAAAAAGGGTTTTGATGAGTGCCTGCATCACAGTGATGGAAAACAACAGGGAAGATTATGTCCAAGCTATTTAATATTTCTTTACAAAATACATAAGGCACTACGCCCTTTCAAGAGAGATCATCTCTCTCACCAGGTGGTAAATGGGTGTATAGAAAACCTATAAGACCTGATGAAGAGAGGCCATAACTGCTCTAGAGATGTGCAGAGTTTGCCTTATGTATTTGTAATGAATAAATTTATATATCTTGGGCATTAATCTTCCTTGGTGTTTTGTCCTTTGATGCAGCGGCTCATTCAAAACCCTTTTTATTGTAATCTATTTGTTTCTTCCCAATTTTTTCCCTGTAGAGCACTGGGTTTGAGCGCAGCATTAATTTGGGCATTCACAGGACAAGAGTAATCATTCCATCAATGCTACAGCTCAAACCTTAGGATCTATTGGAATATAGCGGGAGTTTGGCACTGCAGCACAGGGTGGAATCCCTCTTGCCACACCATGTTTCAGAGTTGTGTTGATAGCAAAACTGTAAAAGGGCCAAGAAGCAGTTTGTTTTATTATCGTTTAATATCCCCTGGAGTCTAAAAAGACACTTTCTCTTTTTGCAACTTCCATCCTTTCTGCAGCACTGACAAGTAAGATGGCAGAATACACTGTAAACCTTCCCCTCTGCTACCAATGTGTAAAACTGAAGCAGAAAAGGGACAAATAGAGACATTAAAAAGGAAATAGGAGTAGGATAAGTTGAGAGTATTTAGTAGGTGAAAAGGAGAGATCAAGGTGACAGCATAGTAAGAGGCTGACCGTCCATAACATAAGTGGCTGTAGTAATGTACCTTGTAAATATTTACAGCAGAGATGATTGCAAAGTTCTTTAGTGTTCAAGAAATCAGGGTAGATTTACTGCGATGCATCCAGTGCCATCTCCACTGGGGTTCCAGAGGCATAGGGTGGCATCTAGTGACCAATTTCAGCTGCATATAAGTCTGAGAATACAATTCAGCTGAAATGTGTAGCAATGCAGAGACCCTCCAGCTCCGTGCATGGAAATACACGCTCCTTTGCATCTGTGTATGTTTGTGTGCCTATGGACATAACTGCAACATGGCTGTGACATTCTTGCATCTTGGCAAGCAAAATGATTTTCTGCGCAACACATTTGCATAATTACAATTATATTATTACTATTTTGAATCTAAATTATTTATGTAAAAATTAGGACTACTTATTCACAGCAAAACAATAAAAAATTGTGATTTGTCATCCATTTAATCAGTGAAATTTTTTTATTATGCATGAATTGATAGGAAAGGTGTATCACACAGCACACAGAAAAAAAAGAAAGAGGGGTTACACATTCCACTTATCAATAATATAATATTCAATCATATTATCATAAATGACCCAAATGCCCATAATATTGATGGAAACTTTCATACAAAATTTTACACATTAAAGTTACAAAAAGGGCATTGCAATGAGTAGGTCAATGGTCCAAAACATGTTTGCCTTAGTCTAATAGATCTTTTTGAAACTTTTACATAAGGAGTTTATACATAGATATATTCATTTTGTAATGCTTGGGAGGTAAGGGAAAACGGTAACAGGTAGTTGTAATGGGTGAAGGGGTTCAGGAGGAGCTAATCTTGACCCTTATCTGTGGGTCCCTTGCTCACTCTGCTCTTGGAGGTACTCTAATAGTGTGGAGGTCCGAGTCTCTGCACCTATTCCCTGGCTCTTGGAAACAGCCCCTACGTGAGGGCCCTATCTCACCCAAAGTGACCAAGACTTAGAGCAAATAATCAGCAGCATTGAAAGGAGAGGGGAAGGCTATTAAAGCAGAGGGAGGGAATCTAGGTGATTCTAGGTGAGTCACAACCTTCAAACCGAAAAGCAGATGAACACAATAGTGATGCTGCTATGGAGCACAACACGGAGGCAAAAGCCTTCACCCATTACCTCATGCAGCTCTTAAAGAAAAACAAAACATACACAGCAGCATCAGCAAAGTCAGCGCCATTAAGCGCACATTTTTTTCTACATTGGATTATGTATGGTTTCTCTCCGGATGGACGTTCTCCTTGGTGCGGTGAGCTGACCCTCCCCATATTCTTTTATACTTAGTGGTGATAATTCGTTGGTGATTATTTGTTTTGGATGTGACATCTGTGCTCTGTAAAACACTGAGAACAGGTTGCCATCTTAAGCCAATGCTGGGACCTGCAGAGGGTGAGTATCTAATGTGGTTTTTATTTTAGGTATTTTTTTGCTTTCCGGAAAGTAGAAACAATTTACTTGATATAGATTATTTAAACGTAGCAAGTAAAATATAAAAGATTGATTCTTTCTGTATATAATGGACCCCTTTTTCACATTATTAATATACAAAATAAAATGGCAGGAACCAAGCACTATTATAGGGATATTTTGTGTATTGTAATTGTATATAGATCCAAAATACTAGTACAGACTTAGAAGTTTTGAAGGTTAATTGACTTTCTAAGACAATTCCATTTGTCTCTATTTTATAAAAAAATAAGCCATAATACATTATGTCATTAGTCTTTAGGAAAAGGCCTTGCGACATTGTAATAATCAAAATTATGGACTCTAGTAATTGAATTTTCCTGTTAGTGTCAAGTCAGCACTTAAGATATTTTTAGATGAGAGACCTAAATGCTTTGGCATGGTTTACAATACTATAGAAGCAAGCTGTCAATTAGGGATTGGCATTGAGTAGCATGATTTTAATTTTGATTTATTTTAACAGTAAGTGCTGCCAAAATATGTTGCCACTTTAGAAATAAAATTCGTTGTTTTAATTTAATTTCTAATAAGGATTTTAATATTGCATAATCTGTACATAAGTACAAACTTGTTTTCTTTCCTTGCTCTACCATCCTCTTTACTTTTAATTAGATATACTATTGTTTTAGATATGATTAACATTTCTGTTTCTCGTATCGGTGAGTAACATGTTTCATTGTTCTTTGCTCCTTTCACAATGGCCCATCCAAATATTATTGACATTTCTTTTGCTCCATCTTTTAATGCTCTCTTTTCATTAAAATGTTTTCACCACTGTGATTATAATTAATGGAGCATTGTGATCATCATGATGATGTCCGTCAGCATGCGAAATAATACAGGCAAGGTCTTTGTCTTATAATTTGCCATAACGTCTGCAATAGTTCTATCATTATGTAGCTTACTTTTGGTGTACAGTTTATAAACAGTATAATCTCATTTTACAGGTTTTTTTTGTTACTTTTAGTCTGACATATGGTAACTCTCAGTTTAAGAATGCCCTCAAACAGGAATATTTTTTACGGTTTGCAATTACCTTTCTTTGATCTCTGTAACCCGAAGATTATTCCATTGTTTTACTGTTATCAAAAGCAAGTTATCTACCAAGTAAGCACAAATTCATATGTAACATATGGAAAACGCAATGGAAAAGCCCAGTCTTTTAGCAGTAGGCAAAGATGGCAAACAAAGGAAACTGATAAGTAGATTCTGAATGTAATACACTTTTGTTGGCTCATTTGTTGTAGATGTAAATAATAATCTCTCATACTTAGTTTTGGTGCTATTGCAATGTAATGTATTTAAGCACTTGTATATAAAAATCTAGATACTGATGGAGTAATACAGTTCCAGATATTATTAACATACTATAATATTATATATATGGGCTTACAAAACACTAAACCCCGATAATTCTTCCATTCACAAATCTAACCTGGCGCCTGTATATTCTATTATCCAACTATACATTTATTATTTATTGATCCAAGTTGTTTTAAGGATTTTCTGTTGTTTCATTCTTTTTTCTCTTTCTATGAACACAAACAGCTAAGGTGTTGAAAGTTAACTTGATGCCCATGTTCATTATTCCATAATTTCTTAGTAAAATCGCACAGTTTTTGAAGTATCATTGTATGTACAGGTTAGGTAGCTAAGTTGCTTATTTGCAAATCCTTTAGTCTATTCATGTATTTCGTGACAGACTCAAGATGTTGTGATCAGGGCTCTGTGTGGACTATATCATCACTTTGAATACATATCCACCAGTCGTATACCATGGCAAAAACCACAGCATTGGGCTTAGGTAGTTCTACTCCTTAGCAAAGTGTCCCCCGGCAAGACTTTAAAATAAGAATGTGATGTCATGATATGCTTGTCGATTCTTTTGAAAAGGCTCCCAAGGTATGGAACTAACCTTGAGAAACCATAGACACAGTGATAGGCAAATAAATGTAGTGTAGGAGAAGAAAAAAAAATGAAGGTTTAATTATTTTTGAGTTAATAAAAATGTCAGCAGTGCCTTCGCTCGTACTATCAGCAACAATTGAAACAAAGCACCAATTTACTTTTCAATAGAAGGTTCTAGGCTGGAAGTGGCCATCAACGTAAAAAACTAGGGAGGGGTAGTGGCTCAGCTTCCACCTCACTGCACATGTATCTCTGCAAGCTTGATTATTGCGACACTGCAAAAATATCTGGTGAGTGCCGTCCTTTTCTGTTTGATTATATCAGGTACT
This sequence comes from Allobates femoralis, assembly GCA_033576535.1. Lineage (NCBI taxonomy): Eukaryota > Metazoa > Chordata > Amphibia > Anura > Aromobatidae > Allobates > Allobates femoralis. The sequence continues at coordinate 155,775,592 of JARQOC010000002.1, read as the reverse complement.
TTCATTGTCAGTGCGTGAATGTCAATGGAAAACTAAATTAAATGAAACACTACCAAAGAGAATCAGGAGACATATTGCTGACCCAGAGATATAAATAAAAATGCTAGTACAAATGTTTGCAAAATATATCTGAGTAAGCAAAATAATTCTGGAAAAGCTTCTTGTGGACAAATGGAAGCTGGATAAGCTTTTTGGTAAATCACATCATTCAACTGTTTTACCAAAATGGAATAAGGCCTAAAATGAAGACAACACTGTACCTTCGATTAAATATGGTGGAGGTTCACAGGTGTTTTGTAGACTTTATTTTCTGTGCTTGACACTGAGTGACTTGACTATGTGCAAGGTGTGACGTAATGGACCCTTTAATATATAATGTAGGAGGATTCTTATTCATCAGAATATCTTATTGCTTTTGGTTTGTAACTTGAATGGCAAGGAGAATTTCTACAGTATTTTCATAGATGACTGGTGTATGTTTAGCTTGGTATGTTAATTATCTAACTTGTGTGTCATAGCAGGCCAGAGAACTTAATTATTGCTTAATGGTCCATTGTATATTACACGTGAATGTGGATGAGGCCCAGCCACTATTGTGTTAATATCATGGGTTTTGCTGACTGATTGTCTCAAAATAAATGACCATTGGATCACTGCTAGAAATTTGGATCGCTTTTGGATTGCAATAGGACTAAAATATGTTAAATGAGGATGGAGTTCAGCCATTGAAAGACTGTGTTATTGCACCAATCCTGACGTCCCCTATATCCTACAATGAGGGTTGGAGGGGTATATAACGGAGGACTGTTCAACATTTGACCCGAGATTGGAGTTGAGATGGGAGTTAGTTCTGTCTAGTGGCCTCAGTCTAGGGGATTTTCGGTTCCCGGCTAGAGGTCACTGATTGGATTCAGGCAGCTAATCGAGGGTCTTGGACCGGTTAGCGAGCCATTAACCCTAGGGCCTAGGCATTTCGGTGCGACCAAGGGGAACCAGAAAAGGACTAAGAACTCAGTGACATCAGTATCGGATTATCGGTTTCGGTGTGATAGGACTGCTTAAGGGACAAATAAGCAACCCGGTTGGGATGATTCAGTCACTGGGCTACAGACTTTTGCCGTTGTGCTTTCTAAACCTGGTGAGCCGGAAGGGTGAGACTCTGTTGCTGTTGTTACATTTTTGTGTTGTGCTTGTTATGCGTTATTATGCTGTTAACTGTTTGGGGATCAATAAAGCTTAATATTGTGATTCCCTGGACCTGTGTTGTCTGAGTAGTGTTCCGCCCATGGTTAAGGAGCTCGGGGTTCAGTTGGGATGGCCCTGGTCCACGCTGTCTTTGTAAAGGCGCTGGGCCTGCGGACGAGAGCACCGCTGACCCCCGGGTCTCCACAATTGGTGGGCATAAGCGGGTGGGGATACTACTAAGCTGGTTTATCCCGGGGAGCTGCAGGGGGACTGGTGTTCGTGGGAAACAGTCCAGGGGCTCTACAACCAGGGAGGCATATAAGCATACCAGCAGGCACATTGGTGTGGCATTCAGGTTTCGGACGTTGGCCTTGTCCAACCCACCAGCTTCAGCCATGGGACATGGGCGGAGAGGAGAAACGGCAGCAGCAGTAATTGGATGCTACAGGATCTGGTGCCAGAGGAGAATTAATTGAATACAGGAACGCTGACACTCGGTCGGCTTTGATTCAGAAATTGGTCCATTGGGACCACCCAGAATGATGGTGAGGGTTGAATGTGGACCCCATCCGAAGTGGTTCTGTGGATGTTAGTTGTGCTCCACATCATGGATCTGTGAATATCGTGAAATCACCAGTGTCCACAGCAGTCCAAATCAGGAGAGCTTGGCAAGATTGGGGCCTAAGCCTTCAAGAGAGAGAGGGCTTGGGTTACGGGAAATATTTAGGAATCCAGTCACCAACTGCTACCCCCAGCGCTCGAGTAGGTTTATTCCGCTACCCATTTGAAGCCCCATCAGGACAAGGTATCAGACTGGTTAGTGACGTTGCCAAATCCCACAGCGATGTTTTAAGTATGGACGTCTTGGACATATGGACAAAGATGTCCGCCAACACGGGGCCCAATGCCTGGAGCTCATCGGCCAGCACAGCCAGTCCAGGTCAGTGACGTCCTAGCCCGGGACAACAAGAATACTGATTCTGTACACATCCTGGTAAGCCCAGCTATTGTTCTCCTGACCTGTACCCTGATCCAATTAACCATCTCCTGGTTGCGGGTTTCAGTGCTCAGACATCCCTTCGGAAAGGTGTGCAGCTAGCCGAAGGTGAACGACCAGGGAGAGGGACAAGTGGAGCTTACAGGACAGTGCCCTACACCTGCCTATTGTGGGAACTGCCAGGTAGAGGTCCGATGTGGAGCTATAGACTGTGACCCTACACCTGCTATTGTGGAAACTTACCTGGAGAGTCAATGTGGATCTTAAAGACAGATCCCACCCCTGTTAGTTTGGAAACCTGAACAGGGAGAGGGACAATTTGGTGTTTTTGGACAATGTCCCTATCCCTGTTGCTTTGGAGAATGACAGGAGTGCTTGATGTGGGATCTGTTGAGCAGCCTTCCCACCCTGTTGATTCAGGGGCTATCCAGGAGGAGGGTTGAAGTGGGGCTCATGGATGGCCCCCACATCTGTTGTTTGCATGCTGACCCAGGACAAAGGTACTATCCAGCCTGTGTGTCTCAGCCTCACTCCATCATCCAGGAAGCAAGCAGCTCCCTGATGTGGATCTTGCTACCCCACTTTCTGAGGGATAATCCATGTTTCCCGACCCCTTCATTCTTTCTGAGCCTTCAACAGTGGGGGGGGGGAGTACACCTAGCCTGACTGTGGCCATTGACTGGGCGGGTGGGGAATTGATGGCAGATGTTTATGGGAAGCACAACCCTTGGATTCCCATTTTATTGCTAATCACAATTTGTCTGCCCATCTGGGGGAGGTTAATCTGGGGGAGGTGTATAGATGGAGCCTCGATTGCTGTTTTCTCCATTAAAAAAAGACAATGCCGCCAAGAGGGAAGGATGACAGAGACTTATCATATTTGACTGCCCTGTCTGGATAACTAAGAAGGGGGAGGAATGTGAAGTTATGGACCCTTTAATATTTAATTGTAGGAGGATTTCTTATTCATCCAGACATATCATATTGCATTTTGGTTTGTAAAAACTCTGTAATTGGCCAAGGAGGTATTTCCTACTGTATTTTTCATAGATGATGGTTGTAAGTTTAGCTTGGTATTGTAAATTATCTAACTTGTTTGTCCATTAGAAGGCCAGAGAAACTTAATTATGCTAATCGTCCATTTGTATATTACCCTGTGATGTGGATTGAGGCCCCAGCATTTTGTTGTTAATATCATGGTTTGCGCTGATTGTCTCAACTCAACATACCCATTGTATTCACTGCTAGCAATGGATCAGCATTTGGATTGCAATAGGACTAAAATATGTTAATGAGGATTGGAGTTCAGCCAATGAAAGACTGTGTTATTGCCCAATCCTGACGTCCCCTAGTATTCTACAATGAGGGCTGAGGGTAATATAAGGAGGACTGTTTCACTTTGACAGAAGATTGGAGATTGTTTTTTATTTTAGAAGATTGGAGTTAGATTCTGTATAGATGCCTCAGTCTAGGGATTTTCGGTCCAGGCAGTGGTCATGGATTGGATACAGGCAGCTAATCGAGGGTCTTCGGATCCGGTTAGCCGAGCCATAACACTGGCCTAGGCATTTCGGTGCCGACCATGGGGGACCAGAACACGGATAAAAGAACTCCAGGACTTTCTGTTCATCGGATTATCGGATTCGCTGTGATAGGACTGCTTAAGGACAATAAGCAACCTGGTTGGGATGATACAGTCCTGGCTACAGACTTTGCCGTGCTCTTTCTAAACCTGGTGAGCCCGCGGAAGGTGAGACTCTGTTGGCCTGTTGTTACATTTATGTGTTGTGCTTGGTTTATGCGTTATATGCTGTTCTCTGTTTTGGGGATCCATAAAGCCTTAATATTTGTGATTCCCTGACCTGTGTTGTCTGAGTAGTGTTCGCCCACGGTTATGGAGCTCGGGCGCTTCAGTTGGGGATGAGCCATGGTCACGCTGTTCTTTGTAAAGGAGGCTGGGTCTGCGGACGGAGAACCCGCTGTCACCCGGGTCTCCTCACAAGGCCATTCATGAAATCTGAAAATTACCAATAGATTTTTGGGTTGTATTGTAGTGCCCAATGGTCGTTATATGGGTTTTCATCATAGGTCATGGGTCTTCCAGCAGGACAGTTGACCCCAAACTACTTCAAGAAACACCTAGAAATGGATAGAAAACAAAGTGCTGGAGTGTCTGAATTGGCAGCATGGTGTATTGATGTAAATCCCATCGAAGACTGTAGAAAGATCTTCAAATTGTTGCTGGAGAGGTGCTTCAATATGAGAACACCACGGTGCGTTTGCAAACAAAAGATGGTCACAAATTCTGTTAAGCTTTGTAGAAGCTTGTTGATGTTTATAAGTAGTGATTGATTGCAACTATTTATTCAAAGTGTTACAACCAAATATTCAGTTGAGGGGTTCTAACAATCTTTTTTGGACACTTTTTTAGGGTTTTCTGTGAAATTAATGTCCAATTTGCCCTTTTTCTATGTATTTTTGTTGTGTCCACTACAAAAGTAAAAGAACGTGTATAGATATTTATTTACATTAAATAATATATTAATGGGAATAAATAATAAATAAATAAAGGGAAATACTTCATGTGAGAATCAATCTCAATGGTTGCAACATTTATAGCCATGACTGTATCTATGTTTATAATTTAAGATAGAATGCTATACTTTTGAAACAGAAGTTTTCTTACACTATTAAAAAGGACATTTGCATGTTTTTCTCAATATTGGTCCTGAAGTCAGAATAACCTTTTCCATTTTAGGATCAAAATAATTAGAATATTTGGTCAAGATACCTGATTAATGAGAGGTATAATGTTTTAAAGCCTGTTTATTATTCTAAATTTAATATGGGGGGGTCTTCGGAACAGCCCATTGATGATGTCTTGTGTTTGGAAGTTTCTGAAAGTTTATTGGCATTTGTGGGTTATATTTGGACACACCTGTGAAATATAATTTATGCACACACAGTTAACACTGCTTTTTTGTGTAGCATATGTGGAAAGTCATATGCAATCTGTTGAAATATTAGTGAGAAAATTGTTGACTTGCATGAGTTTCGTTTTCCTTAGATGCAATTTTCCAGATACCTAATGTGCCTCATCTTTTGTACAAACAATTAAATGCAAATACAAACAAGTTGGGAATATTTTTTGGTTTTTCCAGCTATATTTGTGCACAAGAATGAGATGGGTTCTGTGTTGCAGTGATGAACGTTGCTTTGTTCCGACAGGTAATAATTCACACCCTATAAACAAATGCAAAAGGGACTTTGTGAAATTATTGAGAGCTTCTTACTTGGTGGGACAGAAAACACCTGAGCCCTACATGAGAATCAAGATACAGGGCTCTTTGTATCAAATAAAAGCAGCGCGGATTCAGCAGGGACACTTAGTCCTTCTTGTTCTTTGTTATTATTATGGCAAGTTGCTGGTATCAATTGTGTTAATTTTCCAAGTGATACGGAGTACTGTATTATGATGGTTGTGAGGCAATCTCTGTTTGGAATGATGCATTCCACAAAACATTGCCATACCCCAATATCTCAATTTGGTTTATTTCCTGTTTTTTTTTGCAATAATGCACACGAACAAAAAACCTAATTTTTGGGAGTCACCTCCTGTGGATGACAAAAACTAAAATTAATGTTTGGTCATAATGCTTCATTATATTTGGATGGGAAAAAATGGAGATGCTCAGAAGCTAAGTACACCATCCCAATCTGAAAACATGGGGGGTGGCAGAATCAAGTTGTGGGGTTGTTTTGCTGCAGGAGGAACTGGTTACAATTTTCACAAATAAGATGGCAGTATAAGGAAAGGAATATTATGTGACAATACTGAAGCATCATCTCAAAACTTCAGCCAGGAAGATAAAGTTTGAGCAGAAGTGGGTCTCTCAATGACAATGAACTTATGCTATTACTTAAACTGGTTACAAAGCTTAAGGATAAAAAGTCAAAGTAGCCATCACTAAGCCCTGACCTTAAATCTATTGAAAACTTACGGCTGTGTGAGCAAGTGCGATACAAAATAGCTCAGTTACACACTTCTGTCAGAGGATTGGGCCCAAATTTCATACCTACTATTGTGAGAAGTTTGTGGAAGGATAGTAAAAAAATGGTTTGCCCAAGTCATTACAGTTTAAGGTGCATGGTACCAAAAGACTAAGGAGATTTATGTAAACTGTGAATTTGTAGAAAGTAATAAAAGGGACTTAAATATTTTCTCTCTCTCAATATTCTTGCATTTGTTCAAATTTTAATTATTTTGGTAATCCTAAGGGACCTTAAACAGGAAGGTTTATTTTGATTTCATGTCAGATAGTGAGAAAAAATGCATATGTTTCTTTACATATGGGGTATTTAAAACCTCTTGTTTTAACTGTGTTTATAGCACTTCTCAATTTTATTGAAATCTTCTATTACATTGATCAGACTTTAGAATGAATTTACCTAGAAAAAGAAGCTGTCCATATTCTTATATTTAATGTTATAGACACATAAAAATATGAATGGCACGTTTTTGTTTACAGTAGCTATATTTCGTTAACATTTATACTTTTTTAATTGCAGTAATACATTTAGCTTTAATTTTGCTGGATAAAGTCTGTAAACCATGCAGGCTGTGCCGGAATCTCTTCCTGAGAATATCCTTTATTGCGATTTATTAACATCTCTAGTGCTTTTGTACCAAATCTATAATGCGTAACCAAAGAAAAAAGATTAGCAGTGGAAACAGCATTTGTTAGCTGTTTATGGAAAGAATGTCTTTTTTCTGTTATTCCAAGAGAGTATTTATTAAACTCTGTGAAATCATTTGCTAGAGTATTTTTTGGAAACGCTAATGTTAATAATTTACTTTTCAATAAGCATTTAAGTAAAACATATTGATTTGGATTGAGATCGGTTTTATTAATTGCTCAACATGGTTACAGCACATATCATATATCTTGGTGCAGAAAAATATTGCTTGATAGATTAATGACATTGTAAACAATCGTGTCAAGCTAGAACGTTATGACTGATGTGGCTTTTGCAATTTTATGAAAATGATTTCCTAGGCACTAGATGTAAGAAGCGTGTTATAGCTTTAACATATGCATCTTGTCACTTCAGTGGGTTGTAGACAAACTCTAGTGCACCTAATGAAAGTAGAATCCTTAAGTCAGATGGTCTCTTTAACCAAGCCTTTTAAATGTGATTTAGGATTTGTGCCATATGGAAGCCTTATCTGCAGACGCTGACGTTTGGGTGATTGGCCTCGTTCAGTGCAGTGTATAGGATTTCTGTTCTGGCTGTATGAGTAAATAACTTCTGATGCATATATATTCCACCATAATGTCTTGCCCATGACAATTAGCTTCTGGACGGGTAAGTGGCTGATTTAAGGGTTTGGGCGTACGTGTGTATTTTGTTTGCTGAAAAATCCTGCACCAATTCTGCATCTCTTGGCAGGATAATTGTGTTTCGATGACAAAGTTTACAAGAAAACCTCAGGATCCTATCATTTGACATGCTAAATAAGCATTTGATTGCATTTTTTTGACAATACTGCAATAATTAACAACACATTAAAATACATATATATAAACGCACTGTGTCACTGGGTCTTACTGTTATTAAATTAAATTTCATCAGTTGATCTTGTCACTTAATTTCCACTACTGAAATAAGTAAGAAAACAGCGCTGGTCTTACCTATGTCTATATACCTATGCAGGTGGAGATCCCTGGGCTGTTGAGTGCGCCTCCATTGGGAAACAATTGATTCCGATTTCCTCGAGGTGCTGTGGAGTTTATGCATTTAATTCATTTCCCATACTGTCATTTCTATCAATTTATTGTCAAATAGTATTCTCATTAACTGCATTCAAAAAAAAGACTATATATAATAGGCCAGGTAAATTGATTCAGCAGGTAAAGCACATTATTCTTGGGTCTCAAAGCTTTGAACTTACTTATGTAAGCAATTGTCTTTTTTAATATTAAAGTGTTTTTATGGTATTTCTCCAATTTTTTTTATCAGCTTTTATCAATTAAACTGATGATGTTTTCATTTTTTTTGTTTTTCACCTCATTGTTATTTCACATGAACATTTAAACATATTTTTTAAGTGCTTTAAGAGAAAGAACACCACAAAAAGCCATCCAAAAAATGTATGAATACATATATTTGACATTTATAAAAAGTGTTTAATCACCTATGGCCTTGTTCACACATTCCTAATGCGTTTTTTAAGCCTTAGAAAACCGATCTGTACATTTTTTAAGGGTGCAAATAGTGTCCCCTGAGGTCCTGGACGTTTTTGGCAAGTTTTGGGACAAGTTTTGTGGCTGTGTACAAATGGAACCAATATGTCCATGATTTCCTGCAACCAGTGATCTGTTCAGAAGTTGGTCACAGTATCTGTGTGTGTGAAAGTGCCTTATGTCACTTTTTCAATTAAATAATGCATATGCTTTAAGCATGCGTTTAATGCAGGTGAATATATGCCGTGCGCATTATTGCATGCGTTTCCCATTGGGCCCATGTTAAAAAAATGTATGCATTTTTTTAAATCGCAGGCGTTTTTTTCAGCACCACAAAAATTGCAGGCTTAGCGCATTTTTCGGGCTGCTGCATAAAAACGCATGAGTTTTTTAAACGCACATGCACTTGCGTTAACGCATATGTGGTTTTGGATCTTTGGAAAAAAAAAATATCGTCCATAATGTTCCCAAACGGAATTTAAGCAATAAAGGATGGTATGTGTGAAATGGCCTCTAAATTATATTTAGTTATGAAAGAATGTAGAGATCTACATTGCATTTAGGATGATGTGCTCTACAGCTAACTTTTTACCAGTAATATAAACACAAGCAAACTCCTTAGAGCAGAGTGCTTGAATTGCTGAGGACTTTGGTCTAGTGAATTTCTGAAATTTTTACTATTTTCGTAAAACGTCAAACATTTAAAGATTTGAGTTTGTCGGTTTGATAAAAAAAAAAAGTTGCCTGAACTATTCCACCTGCTCAAGATCAGACAGCAGGTGGAAGTTATTTCAGTTTGTACACAAGATTTAAAATATTCTCCTACAGCTATGACATTGTGGATGGATTATTATATCATAATTTTTTCCCTCAAAGTTTAATCCCACAGGAGCAAAACTATGGCATAAAAAATGTCAACAGTATATAGAATACACACAGTATCACTGAATGGATTAAAAGAGGAAAAAAAGGAGCTTCTTCCCAGCTGTAAACGTACATTTCATTACAGATTTAGGAGGATGTGCGTTGTGTTCCTGTAATTGATCTTTGAGAAAGTTTCTCTTATATAAACTACATTTTCATTGAAACTTTAAATATGTCCTTATGGGGGCCATATTATTCATGAGTATTATATATATTTTAGTCTATCTGGCGTTGCCATTTTGTATCATATTGTGTGTTCTGTGATTTTAACATTTTGTTTAGTCTATAGTTTGAGTTATAGTTTTTACTATCGATGCAGTATTCCAGAGGGGTATTTAACTCGTTGTTGCATTTATTTTCCATATCTTGCATAAGTGTTATTCAGTACTAGGTCAGAGGTCGGGAACTCAGGCCTAAAGGACCCCACAGGTGATGTTTTTCAGATTTGCTTAGGGTCATTCCATGTCAAGTGATACAAAATTGAATATTTTTTTTTCCCTGAGTCCTCAGATTTTTTAAATTTTTTTTTCTATATGAAGTAAATTTAGTTAATTACAAAAAAAGTTTGAATTTTTTTTCTTTATCAGTTAATTTTTTACAGATTTTTAAAAGTTTTTAAAAGTGCGGGAATTTTGGACTGGTATGGCTTTTCATTTTCTATCATATCTAGGGCTTGAAATTAGATAGAGAAACAAAATATACACATTACTCAGAACTGTGCAGGCTTTCACCGTATGTTCACGAGGATCTTTGTTAATATTATACCCATGTGATCGCATAGTGCAAAACTTTAAAACGCATTTCGAAAAATCGGCGCGCTTTAACTATTTCAAAAACTGCCCATGTGTCTGCTATGCTCTTAGCACATCTGTACCAAAATTTCAAATTGGGATCGCGATGGGATCATATTTTAAAATTATTTGGGTCATTCTTTTTATAATGCTGATTTTAAATTTGAATTATTTTTTTTACCTGACGTCGTTAGATTTTTTTTATTATTTTTCTTATGAAGTACAACTTTAGTTAATTACAAATTAAAAGTTAGAATTTTTTTCTTATCAGTTAATTTTTAAAGATTTTTAAAGTTTAAAAAAAGGGTGAATTTGGCCGGTAGACTTTACATTTTTTTTATCTAGGCTTGAAATAAGATAATGAAGTGGGAGAGGCATCCATTTATCAGATATCGGTAAAAAGCTTTCATTTGATATGTTACAAGGACTATGTTTTCTTTATTCTAATTCCAAACTACTGATGGTCATTGTGAAAAAATGAATGATTGTGTTCTTGTTATATTTGTGCAGAGATTCAACTTGGGACCTGTCAATTTAATTCATTTTTTATTTTATGTTTGTATGAGTTATCACAATTTTTGAATAAAACATTTATATGCACACAAAAAAGAATCAACAAAAAACAAAACCCATAAGTGCAAGGATAATACTTCATAATCATCAGAACAACAACGTCAGCAATTTTCAACTTGAATTGTTATTGGAACAAAACTCAAAGAAGAAAGCGTGATCATATCCTCATAGTTTAATTAAACAAGATTAAAAGACCCAAAAATGTTAAACCCCTTTTTTTATTTTACATTTAAATTTGTTTTCTATTCTTATCATAAACATGTGATTTATGAAGTGTTTAATAAGATAGTACAGTAGTTAAATCATCGTTCTATAAATTATGAAAACTAATCATACAATTAATAGTATGTTTTTTAAGTGGCATTTTATCAATTTGTCCTTCTGGGGTGAAATGTAATCTTGTCTATTATAACGCTTACTATCATCACATTTCATTGTGTGTCAAAGGTTGTCCGGATGTCATGGTGGTAGGCTCCGCCTGAGTTAATAGCTGATTTTTTGTGCACTTTTAAAAGGTATGGCTTTCTTGTATACCACAAAGGATGGCGCTGTTTTTTTTGAACCAGAAGGATGCAATATAGTCAATTCTACTTCTTCATTTTCACAATCTTTGGAGAGTACAGTAGCCAGCCACCAGCGCAATTATATCATGTTTTTTCATAAAGGATTGCAACAGTGTCTTGATAAAAATGCTGTTTCTTGGAAGTAGCGGCCTTATGCGTGTGGGAAAAATACAGTTAATAGTAAGTAAGGAAGATAGGTAATAAAATAAGATTTACAGTACACTTGAGATAGAACTGTAATTTCTATAAAGTGAGTTTTAGGGCTAGCGCGCACAGTTTTTTCTGTCTGCAGATACTCGCTGCAGTTTTGGCAGCTTGTTTTTTCTACCTAGTTTTTACCACATATTAGTTTTTTTTTAATCGCTAGTGAAAAAAATGGCAGCTTTTTTTATATAAATAATAAATGCTGCGTTTTTTGCAGCGATTTAAAAAGTAGTTTCAAGCAGGGATTTACTCACTCTGAGTGTTTCCAAAAAACACTGCATGTGGTGAAACCCCATAGAAATCAATGGGGCTGTTTTTCTGAATGATGATCCCTAAGATAGACTGTGCGATGGCAGCGGCGGGGACGGCCACAGGGATAAGTATAATGATCTTACTTTACAGGTTTGCGGCAGCAAGGGGGGCCCTGGATACTGATGGGGGGGCGCCTGTATACTGATGGGGGTGGCAGGCGGGCGGCCTATGCCGTATGACTCGCGTATAAGCCGAGGGGGGGACTTTTCAGCCCAATTTTTGGGCTGAAAAACTCGGCTTATACGCGAGTATATACGGTAATTATAGCTCATACAGGGTACATCCACCCCAAAACTATATATATCAAAACGTTCGGAAAGACAGCTGGATGGCTTAAAACTATATCATTTTTATTTGGATACTCAACAAGGATGTTAATCCACATACAAAATACAAAATTACAGAAAACACACACACAGAGAAAGTGTTTGGCCTAGTAGGAATTTTACAAGAATTCAACTGAGACAAGTGCCTCTCGGCTCACTATAGGGGAGGACAGCGTGATACAAAAATTCTCAAGGTATGTGATGTTGCCTTATTTATAAATCCCAACAGGGTATCGGCATAGTCACTAGTCATATGCAAAACACACACAATATGGTGGGATTATACATTCAACCAGTTAGAATAAACTGAAATAGACGCTATGTCTTTTCCACAGATAGGAACAACAATGGCATAGAAAATACAATATGACACAAAGGGGAATGTTTTTTTCTCTTGTTCAAATTTGGAAAACAATTCATATATGTTGCATTTCAAAAACGTAGAAGGCAATAAATGTACCTAACCATTACACCAACCACATGTGACTGGATGAACCAAAGACCTTCTGGAAATCCTATAGGGTTACAATAGGAAAGTGACCACAATCTGCATCTAAATTGGTCCAGGAATTATTTGCTATATAATGGTGACTGTCTAATGGCACATACAAGAGAAAAAAACATTCTCCTTTGTGTCATATTGTATTTTCTATGCCATTGTTGTTCCGATCTGTGGAAAAGACATAAAATCTATATCAGTTTACTCTAACTGGTTGAATGTATAATCCCACCATATTATGTGTGTTTTTTGCATATATAGTGACTATGCCGATACCCTGTTGGGATTTATAAATAAGGCAACATCACATACCTTAAGAATTTTTGTATCACGCTGTCCTCCCCTATAGTGAGCCGGGAGGCACTTGTGTCAGTTCAATCCTTGTAGAATTCCTACTAGGCCAAGCACTTTCTCTGTGTGTTTTCTGTAATTTTGTATTTTGTATGTGGATTAACATCCTTGTTGAATATCCAAATAAAAATTAAATCGTTTCAAGCCAACCAGCTGTTTTCGGGACTTTTTGATATATATATTCTTTGAAATAAGCCTGCAAAATGTAATCAATAAAGAAAGATGTAATTTATTATTTTTTTACTGAAAAATACTTTTATTACCATGTTTTATAAGGTTTTAAATGTTTGGTTGTTTATTGTGCTATATAAAATGTAATTTAAGTATTTTGCATTTTGCTATTCTACGTTCCTTTTCTTGGATTCAATCAAATTTTGTGTCTTTTTATGAATGAGCTTCAGGCCAAGGTCATACCTTTATGCACTGATTTTCTTCATTAGTAATTTGTCTTCCTACAAAAGTTCATTTATAAGGAAATGGGCCTTTCATAGGTACAACATAAAAAATGTATAATAATTGCAGTTTTCCAGTCTATGATTCTACAATGAGTTTTTGATGTTGCAGATTTTCTGAACCTATTGGATAAATTAAAGAATCAAGAATGTCCATCATACTAAGTGCATCTTCATCAGTAACCAATCGTGTGCTGCCGTTTGTAGATACATGATTGATTACTAGCTAAATTAGGTTAATTTTGGGTTGCTTCATAGCATTTTTGATTGCATTTTTTTACATGTGGTTTGATTACGTTCTTTACAGTAACATAGTAACATAGTTTTTTAGTTGAAGGAAGACTTTAAGTCCATCTAGTTCAACCCATAGCCTAACATGTTGATCCAGAGAAAAAAAAACCCATGGGGCAACACTAAGCTCCACATTGGGGAAAAAAAATCCTTCCTGACTTCACATACGGCAATCAGACTAATTTCCTGGATCAACGCCCTATCAAAGAATCTAGTATATATAACTGGTAATATTATATTTTTCAAGAAAGGCATCCAGGCCATTCTTAAATTTTAGTAGTGACTCACTCATTACAACAGCATGTGGCAGAGAGTTCCATAGTCTCACTGCTCTTACAGTAAAGAATCCGCGTCTGTGATTATGATTAAACCTTCTTTCCTCCAGACGTAGAGGATGCCCCCTTGTCCCTGTCTCAGGCCTAAGAGTAAAGAGATCATTAGAAAGTTCTCTGTACTGTCCCCTCATATATTTATACATTATTATAAGATCAGCCCTAAGCCTTCATTTTTCCAAACTAAATAACCCCAAGTTTAATAACCTGTCTTTGTGTTGCATATCCCTCAGTCCCCTAATAACCTTGGTTGCTCTTCTCTGCACCCGCTATAGTTCAGCTATGCCTTTCTTATACACTGGAGACCAGAATTGTACACAGTATTCTAAGCACGGTCGCACTAGTGACTTGTATAGAGGAAAAATTATGTTCTCCTCATGAGCATCTATGCCTCTTTTAATGCATCCCATTATTTTTTTTACCTTTGCCACAGCTGCCTGACACTGGGCACTAAATGTGAGTTTATCATCTACCCATTCACCCAGGTCTCTTTCAGTGGTAGTTTTGCCGAGTGTTTTACAATTAAGCACATAATTATACATTGTATTTCCTCTGCCAAGTGCATGACCTTACATTTATCCCCATTAAAGCTCATTTGCCATTTATCAGCCTAAGCTTCTAGTTTACATAAATGCTCCTATAATATAAAATTGTCCTCCTCTGTATTGATTACCCTGCAGAGTTTAGTGTCATCTGCAAATATTGAGATTCTACTCTCTGTATGCCCCCAACAAGGTCATTAATAAATATGTTAAAAAGAAGTGGGCCCAATACTAACCCCTGTGGTACCCCACTGTTAACTGTGACCCATTCTGAGTGTGTTCCCTTAATAACCACCCTTTCTTTACTATCACTGAGCCAGTTCTTAACCCACTTACAAATATTTTCCCCTATCCCCATTGCTCTCATTTTATGTATCAACCTTTTGTGTGGCACCGTATCAAAAGCTTTTGAAAAGTCCATATACACCACGTCCACTGCATTTCTTTGGTCCAGTCCAGAACTTACCTCTTCATAGAAGCTTATCAGACAGGAACTGTCCCTCGTAAACCCATGCTGATATTGAGTCATGAGGTTAATTTTATTCAGATACTCCAGTATATCATCTCTTAGAAAACCCTCTAGGATTTTACCCACAATGGAGGTTAAGCTTACTGGCCTATAGTTTCCAAGTTCAGTTTTGTCCCTTTTTGAATATTGGCACCATATTTGCTATACACCAGTCCTGTGGTACAGACCCTGCTATAATGGAAGCTTTAAATATTAAAATTAATGGTTTATCTATGACAGTACTTAATTCCTGCAGTGCTCTGAGGTGTATCCCCTCCAGGCCTGGGGATTTGTCAACTTTAGTTATTTTTAGACTGTGCCGTACTTCATGTTGGGTTGAGCAGGTTACATTTAATGGAGAGTTTTTGTTATCACTGATCATGTTGTGTGTCATGGGATATTCTTGTGTATATACTGTTGCAAAAAAGTCATTTAGCATATTGGCTTTTTCCTTATCCTCATCCACCATTTCACCCAGACTATTTTTAAGGGGGCTAACACAATCATTTTTTAGTTTCTTACTATTTATGTAGTTAAAGAATATTTTGGGATTTTTTTTTACTTTCTCTGGCAATGAGTTTCTCTGTCTCTGTGTTTGCTGCCTTGATTTGCTTTTTACAAATGGTATTTACTTTTCTGTATTTATTTAATGCCTCATCACTACCTACTTGCTCTAATTCCCTAAATGCTTTCTTTTTGTCACTTATTGCGCCCCTTACAGTCTTATTCAGCAATAGTGGTTTCCTCCTATTTCTAGCATGTTTAATCCCATAGGGTATATATTGGGTTGCATTGTTTTGGATAGTTCCTGGTATTTGGCTTTGATAGCATTTATTGATACAGTCGATGTGTGGATTATATGGGTTTAAAATATTTCCGCAGTAGAAATGAATTAAAATCTCATGTGTTTTAAACTTACAGCCTCTAAAGAAGGACATCATGGTCAGAAGTAAAGAAGGAACAAGACGAAGAGGAAGAATAGCAACTCCATGACCTGATACAACCAAGAGGAGAAGACACTAGTGGACCTAACTAGAGATGCACAAAATTCATCCACCTATAGATAATTTATCCATCAAGTCACTTCGGATTGAGATTGAGTTGAAGGCCATTTAACAAAAAGTGCAGTTTTATGGGGAAAATCTGCAAACTAAACTCTGCATGCTAACAATAGGAATTAATAGGTTGTGGATTTCAAAAGCCCTCTAAGGCTGGGGTCAGACATGTTTACGGACCCACGTTTCCAGGAATCACTAATACCAGACAGAGTTAATGGCAAGCACTGCCTGGAAATGTGGGTCCATAGAAACTAGTGATGGGCGAATCCTAAATTACTCGGAATCGCTTGACTCTAGCGAGTCCGAGCCCAGGACTCGCTACTCGTTGCGAGTCTAGCGAGTCCAATGTTAATGAATGGGGAAGCGAGTAGTAATAGCGAGTAGTGTGTGATTTACAAATCGCAGATGTGTCTCGGAAGCTTCAGCCTGAAGCAATCCTATCTTTGCCATTGATTTGCATTGGACTCGTTTACTTTGCAAGTAATGGCTGGGAAACTCGCACAGATAAGAGTCCTGTCTGCTCTGTGTGCTGGCTACCGCAGCTCCAGGGTCCTAGAGCCCACCTGCTGCCTGATGTAGCAGAGCTGAGATTGTTCTCAGTCTGCTCATTCCCTGTGCCTAGACATCTATATCTATGCACAGGGATGAGCAGAGAGGACATCGCGTTTTGGACTGCGTCGGACGGAAGAGGGTATTTTTAATTAAAGATGGAGTCCCTAATGGCTTTTTTTTTATTTCTAATAAAAAATTTTCTCTGTGTTGTGTTTTTTTTAAAACAATTTAATAGAAATTCATGGCGGTCATGTCTAATATTGGCGTGACCGGCATAAATTTAGGGCTTAGGGCCAGCTGATAATACAAAGCTGGCCCTAACCTCTTTATTACCCAGCGTGCAACCGCCACCAGGGCCGCTGGAAGAGCGGGGTTCAGCGCCAGAGGATGGCGCTTCAATGAACGCGCCATCTTCTGGGGCGGCTGCGGGCTGCAATTTGCAGCGGGGGGTGCCCAAAAAACTTGGGCATCCCTGCGCTGCGGATTCCAGGTCCCAGCTGCTTAGCTGTACCTGGCTAGACATAGAAATTGCGCGGAGCCCCACGCATTTTTTTTTAATTATTTCATGAAATTCATGGAATAATTAAAAAAAAGGGCTCCCCTATATTCTTGTGTCTGGCCAGGTACAAATAGACACCTGGGGGTTGGGGGCAGCCCGTCGCTGCCTGCTGGATCCGGCTGGTTCCAGAAATACGGCGAAGCCCATGTAATTTTTTTTCTGAAAAATCAATAAAACAATCCTAAAAAAGGGACTGCATCTTTATTAACCCCTCACCCATGGTCCAGGGGTTAATAAAGATGCAGTCCCTTTTATTTACATTGTTTTATGGATTTGTCAGAAAAAAATTTCACGTGGGCTTCGCCGTATTTCTGGAACCAGCCGGATCCAGCAGGCGACGGGCTGCCCCCAACCCCCAGGTGCCTATTTGTACCTGGCCAGACACAAGAATATAGGGGAGCCCTTTTTTTTAATTATTTCATGAATTTCATGAAATAATAAAAAAAAATGCGTGGGGCTTCGCGCAATTTCTATGTCTAGCCAGGTACAGCTAAGCAGCTGGGGGCTGGAATCCGCAGCGCAGGGAGGCCCAAGCTTTATGGGCACCCCCCGCTGCAAATTGCAGCCCGCAGCCGCCCCAGAAGATGGCGCGTTCATTGAAGCGCCATCCTCTGGCGCTGAACCCCGCTCTTCCAGCGGCCCTGGTGGCAGTGGCACGCTGGGTAATAAAGGGGTTAATACCAGCTTTGTTATACAAGCTCTCAGGAAGCTGGGAAAAGGTGTGTGACAGTCCGCGCCACCGGGTACCAAAGAAATCACCTGGGATGCAGGAAGTTATTTCAAGCTTCCCTGAGGAAGGCGCCAGGTGGAGCGCTGAAACATGTTGGAGAATAAAGACAAAGCTTGAAATAACTTCCTGCATCCCAGGTGATTTCTTTGGTACCCGGTGGCGCGGACTGTCACACACCTTTTCCCAGCTTCCTGAGAGTCTTCCCACGTGCGAGTGGTTGGTGGAGGTCCTGCAGCAGCCGGTATTGATTATATGCCTTCAAGCCAGTTGTGGGTCATCACAACTGGAATAGGTGAGTGGTTTTGACAATATACCTCTCATCTCTTAGTGTCTGAGTGATAGGGCACTATTGCGCCTCTTGTTCCCCCTTCCTATTTTATATTGTTATACAAGCTGGTATTAAGCCCGAGATTCTTAATGTCAGGCCACGTTTGACCCAGCCACTAAGAATCTCCAATAAAGCGTTAAAAAAACACAACACAGAGAAAAATTTTTATTTGAAATAAAAAAAAAAAGCCATTAGGGACTCCATCTTTAATTAAAAAAATCCTCTTCTGTCCGACGCAGTCCAAAACGCGATGTCCTCTCTGCTACATCCCCTGTGCATAGATATAGATGTCTATGCACAGGGAATGAGCAGACTGAGAACAATCTCAGCACTGCTACATCATCTCTGTGAGCAGGCAGGCTCTAGGACCCTGGAGCTGCGGCAGCCTGTACACAGAGAAGACAGCTGGACTCGGCTCACAAAGTAACAGCAGTTACTTTGCGAGTTTCCCTGCTATCACTGGCACAGTAGCCGAGTCTAATGCAAGACAATGGCAATCCTAGTTTTGTCAGCGTTTGCCATTGATTTGCATTGGACTCGTGCGAGTAAACTCTGGGAAACTCGCAGAGTACCGAGTCCTGCGAGTCCCTTACTACTCGCCGAGTAACGAGTCCTAGCGAGTAGATTCGCCCATCCCTAATAGAAACCCGTTATGTACCTTACTTACAGCCGCACACAGAGCTGCGGGAGGTGCGCTTTTCCTCAGTGCACAGGAAACGCTACCTGAAGCATTTTCCTGTGCGCTGATGAAAAGTGGCCTTCATGCAGCTCTGTGTGCGGCTGTAAGTAAGGTACATAATGGGTTTCTATGGACCCACGTTTCCAGGCAGCACTTCCCGTTACCACCGTCTGGTATTAGCGATTTCTGGAAATGTGGGTCCCAAAACATGTCTGACCCCAGCCTAAAGGTCAGTTTACAAAGTTTAAAAAATTTCAGTAGGAGAATTAAATTTATTTACTTTGGCTCACTCAAACAGCAGCAATAATTCTAAAGACCTTTAAAGAAATCAAACATAGGAAGAATATAGAAACTCCAACAAATGGGACATGAAGCCAATGCTACAAATCAGCGCTCGCCTCTGAGACACTGCACTGCCCATAAATCTCATCTACTTTGCTGAGACTTTAAGTTGTTGCCATTGTTGAGCTGGAAAAATAGACAATATCAAAAGCATATCAAAAACTCATTGTGGCAACTTAACCTAATTGTGATAGTAAACAATTGTCTCCTCTACCAGTGAATTTTAAACATCACGAGTAGTAACTCAAACAAGATCATCTAGTCATGTTATTGAGGAAGATAAAATAGCTAAACTGTATTATGTATGCAAATTGGTCATATAAGTGCAATTGGCAGTATATCTATATGGCATTGGGATCTCAGATAAAACATACCGTATATACTCGTGTATAAGCCGACCCGTGTATAAGCCGACCCCCCTACTTTTGCCCCAAAAATCTGGAAAAACCTATTGACTCGTGTATAAGCCGAGGGGGACCCCAGCACAGGTATACAGCCCCCAGCAGTGGTATACAGGCCTCCCCAGTGGTAGTATACAGCAGCCCCAGTGGTAGTATACAGCAGCCCCAGTGGTAGTATATAGCATCCCCAGCAGCCCCAGTGGTACTATATAGCATCCCCAGTGGTAGTATATAGCATCCCCAGCAGCCCCAGTGGTAGTATATAGCATCCCCAGCAGCCCCAGTGGTAGTATACAGCAGCCCCAGTGGTAGTATATAGCATCCCCAGCAGCCCTAGTGGTAGTATACAGCAGCCCCAGTGGTAGTATATAGGAGCCCCAGCAGCCCCAGTGGTAGTATACAGGAGCCCAAGCAGCCCCAGTGGTAGTATATAGCATCCCCAGCAGCCCCAGTGGTAGTATACAGCAGCCCCAGTGGTAGTATATAGCATCCCCAGCAGCCCCAGTGGTAGTATATAGCATCCCCAGCAGCCCCAGTGGTAGTATACAGCAGCCCCAGTGGTAGTATATAGCATCCCCAGCAGCCCCAGTGGTAGTATACAGCAGCCCCAGTGGTAGTATATAGCAGCCCCAGCAGCCCCAGTGGTAGTATACAGCAGCCCCAGTGGTAGTATATAGCATCCCCAGCAGCCCCAGTGGTAGTATACAGCAGCCCCAGTGGTAGTATATAGGAGCCCCAGCAGCCCCAGTGGTAGTATACAGCAGCCTCACTGGTAGTATATAGGAGCCCCAGCAGCCCCAGTGGTAGTATACAGCAGCCCCAGTGGTAGTATATATCAGCCCCAGTGGTAGTATATAGGAGCCCCAGCAGCCCCAGTGGTAGTATACAGGAGCCCAAGCAGCCCCAGTGGTAGTATACATCAGCCCCAGAGGTATATACAGCCCCAGTGGTAGTATACATCAGCCCCAGAGGTATATTCAGCCCCAGTGGTAGTATACAGCCCCAGTGGTAGTATCCAGCAGCCCCAGAGGTATATACAGCCCCAGTGGTAGTAAACAGCCCCCCCCCCCTCCTTAATATGGAACCCCCAGTATTAATAAACAGCCACCCCCCTCCTTATCATGTCCCCCCAGGCTGCGGCAGCTGTCAAAATAACAAACACTTAATACATCACCTTCCGGCGCAGCTTCTCCGCTCCTCCGGTCCTCCGCTCCTCCGCTCGCCGGCTTCTTCTTCTTCTTGTGCCGACTTCTGTGACCGCGCGCAGGAAATGACGTCATCTCCTGCGCCCGGTAACATGACACCGGCACAAGAAGAAAGAAGAAGCCGGCGAGCGGAGGAGCGGAGGACCGGAGGAGCGGAGAAGCTGCGCCGGAAGGTGATGTATAAAGTGTTTGTTTATTTTGACAGCTGCCGCAGCCTGGGGGGACATGATAGGGAGGGGTGGGCTGTTTATTAATACTGGGGGACCCATATTAAGGAGGGGGGCTGTGTATTGCAATATGCACGGCATCCCCCCGCCGTTGATGGACGGGGGGATGCCGTGCATATTCATTGCACTAATGAGGCGGCCCCACGTGACCGCCTGCGGTCACCGCGGCCCCCTCCTGCCTCCTCCAGCTCCCGGTCACAGCCCCCCCCCACAGCATACCGTATGACCCTTGTATAAGCCGAGGGGGGGACTTTTCAGCCCAATTTTTGGGCTGAAAAACTCGGCTTATACACGAGTATATACGGTATATAATCAAATTAGGCTGTTGAAAAGTACAGTTAAGCAAAACAGATATAACGAGACACAAAGAATGACCCTTGCGGAATTGAAGGAGCTGATGACAAAGAAAAAGAGAAGCACAGTTAGTGGCGCCATGATGGTTCTGGGGAGCATATACTACACTACAATTCAGTCATTCTTCATGTCCTGTTACAGTATCTGTTTTTCTTCACTATGCTTCCCAGTATGTAATATGATTACATATTTGGTATGTGAAATCCCGACCCCTTACAAATATACTATTTAGAACACCATTAGAAATCATTTGCATACTATTATTATTATTATTATTACTGTTTTGTTACTTTATTTTTCTTTATAAACAATAGCAATATCTGAAATACTTTTAATTTATTTGGCAGTGAGGGCAGCATGATGAAATGTTAAAAGATACAGTTGTATAAACTGAGATTGCATTTAAAAGGATTCTTTTAAATAAGCCTGACAAATATAATCAAGAAAGAAGGAGGTGATTAGTTTTTATTGAAAAATTACCTTACTATTATATTTTTAAGGTTTTACATGTTCTTTTTGTTTGTAATGCTTTAAAAAATATAACTTATTGTATGCACTCGAGTAAAAGATGACCCGAATATAAGGCAACGCCCCAAATTTTTACCACAAAAAAATGGGAAAACGTATAAGCCTAGGGTGAGAAATGCATCAACCCCCAGACTGGTGCATAACACTCAAATTCCACCCTGGTACATGGTCCTCTATCATGGTATATTTGTCCCCATCCTGGTATATAGTCTCTTTTTCCTGGTACATGGGCCCCCATCCTGGTATATAGCCCTCTCATCCTGATATATAGCCCCGAATTCTGGCATATAGCTCCCCATCACTGTATATAGCCCCCTCATCACAGTATGTAGCTCCACATCACTATATATAGCCCCCATCCTGGTACATGACCCTTCATCCAGGTGTAAACCCCCTCATCTATTCTATGTAGCCCCCTAATCATGGTATATAGCATCCATCCTAGTATATAGCTCCCTCATCCTGGCATATGGCTCCATAGTCATGGTATATAGCCCCCTCATCCTGGTATATAGCTCTCCCATCCTGTTATATAGCCCCCATCCTGGTATATAACCTCATCATGCTAGTATATAGCTTTCCTATCCTGGAATATAGCCCCCCTCATCACAGTATATAGCCCCCATTATGGTATATAGCCTCTTCATCATGATATATAGCTCCTCATTACTGTATATAACCCCCATCACTGTATAGAGCCCCAATCCTGGTATATAGGCCCTTATCACTGTATATAGCCACACATCATGGAACATAGCCCCCCATCCTATTACATAGCCCCTCATGCCTGTATATAGCCCCTCTTGCCTGTATATAGCCCCTCATCACAGTATATAGCCCCTTATCACTGTATATAACCCCACTATCCTGGTATATAACCCTCATCACTGTATATATCCCCCTCATGCCTGTATATAGCCCCTCTTGCCTGTATATAGCCCCTCATCACAGTATATAGCCCCTTATCACTGTATATAACCCCACTATTCTGGTATATAGCCCCCATCACTGAATGTAGCCCCCACATTTCTATATATGGCCCTAATTGTGGAGCACACAAAAAATAATCAACAATTTAACTCACTAAGTGTAATGTAACATGTGCTGCTCCCCCTGCCCACCTCTCAGCATTGGCTTTAGTGCTGAGAGGTGATGGAAAGTGAAAGCAGTGCATATTACATTAGACAAATGAGCGGGGGCAAGTGAACACCCGCTTCCTCTGCAGCCCACGCAAGCCTTCCCCAGCCCCCGGCCACAACTCCCCCCTACAGCAAATATGACTGACTCAAGTATAAACCGAGGGAGGCACTTTTTATAGCACAAAAAGTATTCTGAAAAATTCGGCTTATGCTTGACTTTACACGGTATGCTACATGAAAACCTACAGTTGTATATATTGAGATCGCACTTGATTTTGACTTTTTGAAATAAGCCGATAAAAATGAAATAAATAAAAGAGATGATTTGTTAATTCTTTAATAAAAAATACTCTTACTACCATATTGTTTAAGGTTTTAAATGTTTTGGACGTTTGTAATGTTTCAAAAAACATAACTTCAGTATTTTGCATTTTTTCTATTCTATGTTCCTTTTTTCGGAATTCAATCAAAATCTGTGCTTTTTTATGAATGAGCTTCAGGCCAATGTTATTCCTTTATGCACTGATTTTCTTAATTAGTAATTTGTCTTTCTTTTATGTCTACAAAAGTTCAGTTAAAAGGAAATGCAAATGTTCTAGTATCTTTCATGGAGGGTTATTATGTGGTCATTGGGTAACGCTTCCCTTTAGATATATTTAAATTCAATTAATTTCTGTGAATTTGTTTGGGTTAAGCTAAAATAAGAAAACACAATTATTTTATTTAAATTGATAAATGCAATTTAGGAAATAAAAGATATTCTGTTTAGTTATTGAGATAGAAATTTTTAGCTAAAAATAAAACGGACGATGGTGAACTCACTAATATTACCACTGCAACCATAACCTGATGAAGAGGCCATAGTGTCTCAAAAGCTTGCTCTTTCTTCCCATCTTTTCCTTTAAAAGGTATCAACCACTGAGGACTCTCAGATTCTAATATTTTTCTATCTACTGGCTAACACGGTACAAACATTTTTTACCACTGCAACCAGTAATTAATTTCTTTAATAATGTGTTAATTTTTTTGTGGAAGGTTTTAAAAGTACAAGTTGATTTATTAAAATATATATTAGCTAGAAATGAGTCATTTGATTTGACAGAAATTATAGTCATGCCTACATTTTCAGAAATTCACTAGACCCTGCAAATTAAAATAATTTCCATATCAATTTGCATTAATACCCTACAATTTTATCTACCATTTTTCACATTGTAGAAGATTTTATAAGTCAGGAAAGGCTCATATGTTATTGAGCATGGCTCTTTCATAATGCCTTGCAATTATCAGAACATATACCACAGCTACTCATATGTGGCTATTATAGACTGTATAAAAGTAGATGCAGGGAATGCAGCAGGGGTTTTAGGATAGTAGGAGGATGTCATAGCAAAAGAAAGCCTAAAAATACTGAATTTATAATGTGGGAATAATTACCGGCTTGGTGGAGCGCTGGGATGAAGAAACAATCATTGGTCAGTATTAAAACAGACCTTTATTGGCCCCTTGTGCTGTCACAAGGGGTCAATAAAAGTCTGTTTAATACTGACCCGTGTTTGTTTCTTCATCCCAGCGCTCCACAAAGCCGGTAATTATTCCAACATTATATCTTATCACTCCCCTTTGGAGAGATTGGCAGGAGCAGCTCCGGCTGGAAAACATTGCTCAACAATTAGCTGCAAGGACCTGGGGTTCCCTAGGAGACCGAAGCGAGGATCACAGGACCTGTGGTGACGAAGTTCCGGGTTGGCGGTCACGTGACCCTTGGCAGGCACCGTATCAGATTGGAGAGTAACCCGGAGTTGAGCAAGGGTGCACAACTCCAAAAGGTGAGCGGTTACTTGGCTCCACAGCAAACTTTACCCCCAGAAGGTCCCTCACAGTTGCGCTCTCCAATTCATTCTTTTACAAACCACTGAATTGAAATGACAGATAGTGCTTGAAAGCACTGCAGCGAAGAATAGTTATCATTAGTGATGAGCGAGTGTAATCATTACTATTCGCTACTTGCACAGATAGTACGATATTCGCGATTTTTGTTACTTGAGTACCTCTGGTGTTCATGAGTGATCTGATACATATTGCCAGCTCCCTTCAGTAAACAAAGTTAGCCAGAACCCTAGTGACAGCATATTGAATACTAGGGTCTCTCTGGGGGTACAGCAAGCTTTTTATGTAGTGAAAATGGAAAACTCCCACACTCCTGCCCGGTCCAGGAAAGACTCGTTGTAGCGCTGGATTTGTGTGGACAGAGCCTATCACTAAATGACTAACATTAAACTCGCTATTTGGATGAGTATGTGAGTATTAAAAGCTACTCGTTATGAGTATAGCGAGTGCGAATATTTTGCTACTCGCTCATCACTTTATCATCCATTCACCCGTTTATATGGATGTTCCTTAAATTTGTTTAATATACTGTAGTTTTAGAACTTCAGAAGTGTTATTCACATCCTTTCAGGTGCATTTGCAGCATTTGCGATTCCCTGAAAATCAATTTACTGTGAATAAAAGTTTTTTCTAAAAATTGTCATTAGATAATTTACATAAAAAGTAATTAGCACTTATTTTATTTTTAACCAGTTGATTTCTTTTATTTTATTACTTCTAGAGTGGGTTTAATCATCTAAGCACTTGTATGGGAAAAAAATTTGTGTTTATCATAAACCGTCCGAATCAAAAGTGTTACCCTATCACCCACATATCAAAACTTTATTTTCGAGAAGCTTCTCTAGTCATAATTTTTATCTTTATGTACGTTTGTCAACAACAATGCAATGTAGGTGCATATATCTGAAGATCATGTCTTTGTAGCTATTTATTTTAATGATCATAGTCCATTATTTTAAAGAAATTAATGATCCATTTAATTTATGCCTTTATTACAGTAGTAGAGAATCATACCCTAATAGAAATAATCTTATTAGTGCATACAATACACTTGCCTGTGGCAGAATTTTTATTAAATTAATTGGCTAATAGGTTTTAACCTTTTTCCGATCATCAAAACAACTGACCGACAGAACATTGCCTGATGAGCTGAGAGTTATTTTTCCACTGTACCATCCAGCTGTGAGAATAAATAGGATTCATGCTAAGCTTTATGCAACATCTGTTATGAAAATAAACTTATTTAAAGCAATTGGATTTATTAACAATTACATAAAATAACATTTTAATATATTATATTTGAAATATGTCAGAATTATAATCCTCATCAAATATTGCCTTTGTGCATGTTTATATTTATTGTACGTAAGCTATAAAAAATGTATACTGTCTTTGCACATAAACCTTAAAATAAAATTACACTGGCACTTGTAATCATCCATAGCTATGACCCTGATACATTTTATAAGCCAAGACAAATAGATCTATAGGAAAAAACATCTAATTTAGATGTTCATGGGCACGTACGTGTAAGATCCATATTTTTCACAGATGAAACAAGGACTCATAACCTATGGTGGTTTTAAATAAAAGTGTTAATTGTTTGTGTTTTTAGTTAATTATCCATTCGTGAAATAAACTGTTAACACATAGATGAACGGATGTTACACTGATGACACACTGATTCAAAACAGTGATGAAACCAGAACATTTTTTTCACTAAAAGTCATGGTCAAATGTGTTGGCACTCTTGAAATTGTTCAAGAAAATGGAGAATTTCTTCTTGACAATTATTGCTCTTACACATGTGTTATGATTCACAAGTTTAATGTTACCGTTACACGTAACAATATCATAGCCGATATCGTTCAAAAATCATGTGTTTAGTGACACTTGAACGATGCCGAAATGACATTGTTGCGTGTGACACTATTAACGATCAACGATCAGTCGGCTGATCGTTGATCGCTTGATTTGAGGACAGGACCTCAAATCTATAGGCCACTTCACATGCTGGGATATAGGTGAACGAGATTGTTAGCTATGTCACGTGACAGCAATCCTTCCTACATTGTTAGTGCATTGTCACATGCAAGGATCTCGTTAACGATCTTAAAATTGACAGCGCTCCAGCTATTTTGATAAGAATGTTCAAATCTGTGACGTTTCAACGATATCGTTAACGATATCCTAGTGTGTGAAGTGGCCTTATCATTGGTCGCCCGCTAGACATGCAGCATCACAGCGTGTGACACCGGGAGACCAACGATGAACGAGCTCCCCTATGCTGGGAGCTAGTTTACATGGTAAACATCGGGTTACTAAGCGCCATGCGGCGCTTATTAACCCAATGATTACCATGGTTACCAGCGATCTCGCAGGTTCACATCGCTGGTGAGTCTGCCTGTGTGACAGCTCACCAGCAATGTGAACGACGTTGTTAGTGATCTCGCTTGCATGAGATCGCTAACAACAAATTGAAGCATGTGATGGCACCTTAATTCCTTTGTTTATATTGAAGCCCAGAAAAAATTGAGGAAAAAAAAGAAAAATTGGACATAATGTCACACAAACCTCAAAAATTAGCACCTTTCCAATATTGTGGGTAAACAGTTTTTTTCAAGCATGTGATGCTTCTCCAAACTCACTCATGGCAAGTAAGTGGTGTGGGCAATATGAAAATTATACCTGAAATCAGATAAAAAGGGGAGAGGTTGACTCAGTCTTTGCATTATGTGTTTGTGTGTGCCAAACTAAGCACAAACTATCTATCAACATTTGAACAAAATTAAATGCTATGGCAGGAGACCCAGGAGAAGCCCATTGCTGACATAGAGGCATAAAAACTTACACTGCAATTTGTCAAAATGTAAAAATGAATGCAAGTAAAACCAAAATCCTTCTGGGAAAAAAAGATTAGACCAAGATATAGTTTTTTGGAATAGTACATCATTCTATTGTTTACCTAAAACAGAGTGATGCCTACAAAGAAAGAACACAGTACCTACACTTAAATATGGTGGTGGTTCAAAAACGTTTTGGGGTTGTTTTGCTGCTCAGGCACTGCATGCCTTAACTGTGTGTATTACATAGGGAAAGAGGAGAACACACTAATGTATAAACAGAAGGGTCCTACATAATGCAAAGTAAAAAACATAGCAAACTGCAGAAAGACAATGCATATAGAAATATGTACTCCTGGTAATTTACCCCAAAAATATATATACTCAGTAAATGAATGCAAATGTGCCACCTATCAATGGTCCGTTTTGAGGAAACTTGCACAGTAACATATATATGTTTATTATTGTGTTGGCAAAAGTACATGTACAAGTCTTGATTGCTTGGAAACTGCAAACAGAGACAAAGGTTTAACAACAATTTAAAACATTGTGAGCGTGATGCACCAAGGAATTGTTAGAAAAAAACAAACATACATCAATGTTGAGAAAATTACAATATAATGTGGATATTTATAAGTTGTATATAAAGTTGGTACACCAACAGTGCTGTAAGGTAGAGAAATACACTCACATAAGGATAAATGGCTGCAACCTAGGCTTCGGGATGAAGAGACCCCATGCATTACACTTCACTAAAACAGCTTTGTCAGGGGAGTAAGGCAGATTGATGCTGCTTATATACTCAGCTAGTAAGGGTTAATAGAAAACATCTTTGCAGAAGGCGCCAACTAGTATTTTAATTAATACTCCACACATAAGCCCGCTCATGGTCCAAGGCACAGGCGCTGGATGTGTGCAAGTTATATGTAACAACTTTATCTTCCTATATTTATAGGACCATTATTACACATTGATTTATGTTTGCATTTTGTTAACAATTCCTTGGTTTATTGGGCTCACAATGTTTTTAAACCTTTGCCTCTGTTTGCTATTTTCATGTAAAAAAGTCTTGTATATATTTTTTTGTAAATTAGCAGGTGTGCACATTTCTATATTTATTGCCTTTCTTTCTTCACTTTGACTGTGTGCAAGGCATCAGGACCTATGAAGATTACTAAAGGGTCTTGAGACGTATTGTAATGCCCACTGTAGGAAAGCTGCGTTTCCGTCCTAAGTTATGGGTCTTTAAGCAGAAACAATTCCAAACATACTGCAAAAAACACCCAGAAATGGGTGAAAACAAAGCACTGGAGAGTTGGCAGCAATGAGTCCAGGTCTAAATTCCATGGTCTAAATGGGTCCAGGTCTAAATTGTCGAGAGATCTTAAAATTGCTGTTGGGAGACCTGGAGAAAGTTGCAAAAAAGAGTGGTCTAAAATTACAGATGAATGGTGTAAGAACCCTTATTGATGATTATAGGATGTGATTGATTGCAGTTATTTATTTTAAAAATTTTGCGACAAAACATTAAGTTGAGGGTGCCAATAATTTTGTCCAGCGTATATCTGGAGTGCTGTGTGATATTGTTCAATATGCCTTATTTTTTCAGTTTTATTTGTTTTCTTTTAATGCACACAAAGGAAATAAACATGTGTATGAGAAAACATGTATAAATACAATAATTTTCAGGGGAGAAATACTTCATGACCTGGTACAGTTTTAAGGGTGCGAAGGGTGCCACGACTGTATATGTTTAAAGGGAACCTGTCACCTCCTAAAAGCCATCTAACCTATCAATACATGTCCCTGCACCTTCCTATTAGCATTATAACCATCCCTCTCTGTGCTAATTGCTTCCTTTCAAAGTTGAAATAAACACTTTGATACTTACTCATTAGGATGATAAAGAAGTATGGGGCTATATGCAATTGCCCTCTGGGTGTGTTGTTTTGCAGGCTCCAGGATCCAGCCTCTATCTCTGTGCTGCTTTGCTTGTGCAGGCTTTGCCCTCCCCCTCTCTGTTACTCACAGAATGCAAATCATTTGTCCTGCCTTCAGCTCCACATCACAGCAGAAACAACACAGGAGGCTGGATCCTGGAGCCTGCAAAACAACACACCAAGAGGGCAATTGCATATAGCCCCCACTTCATTACCATCGTAATGAGTAAGTATCAAAGTGTTTATTTCAACTTTGAAAGGAAGTATTTAGCACAGAGAGGGATGGTTATAATTCTAACAGGAAGGTGCAAGGACATGTATTGATTAGGTTAGGTGGCTTTTAGGAGGTGACAGGTTCCCTTTAACCAGAGATGTGTGAATGAAGTCTTACATATAGGTTCTGAGCCATATGCTAAGAGAAGCCAGAGAATACATTTTTACGATACACTTTCATTATCATGTAAAATTATAGGTTCTCTCTTTCTACACATTGTACAAAACATGCAAACCTGCCTATGAGCCATGCTGTAATTTTGTTTAGCAGGTGATAGCTACGAGGAAATGTAGATCATTATGTGTCGAGGTGCTTGAGTAGGCCAAGGGAACATTTTAATTCCTGTCATGAACATTACAATATCTATGTTTACTTAACCATTTTATTTAAATTTTATTACAAACAATAATCAATAAACATGATCTTTTTATAATAAAGAATAAATTTATACTAAAACTGTGACTCAAAAACATCAAAGAATGTCTGTATTAATCTATATCAAGTCTATGAGATGACTCGCTCAGAAGCCTTTGAACTCAATAGGGTGTTTCCGTATCAAGTGCACCAATTAGCACTATTGCTAACATAATGGATAGTCCCAATGGGAATTCTAAGTAAAATCCATGTAATAGAATCAAACGTTTTTTTTTCTTTGTACACAGCAGTGCTAATGTAACACTTTGGAGACAAATGATTCCTATCTCAACATACATATCTTCTGTTGTTCAAAAATGGGAAAAATCGATTCTACTACTACTGAGAGTGGTGGAAAAAAATATAGATGTTTCTGAAAAAGAAGATTATAAGTATAGGTTTTACAGCCAAACACAGTTATTTACAATTATTGTACAATACTCTTTTACAAACATAAAATTTAGAGTTTAACCCGTAATTTTGAGTATAAAAATATCTGAACCCTACTGATAGACTAATTAAAATTGAATTAATACAATAATAAAACATGTTTTCATAATATTATATAAAAATATAAAAGGTAAAAGCAGCAGCATGGAATAAGTAAGTTGAAGGCCACTGGGCGATGATATTAAGCCCTCTGTAATGGAACATACAGAATTTGCAGCATTCTATATGTCTCCACGCCATATGAGCTAATAAAGGTCAATTTTTTTTATCATCTTTTAGAGTACTGTCTTCCTTTTACTTTTTCTAGATATATCGTTGTAGATATACAGATACTTACTGAAATTGCAAGTTCTCGCACCTACAATGATTGGAGAGGTCTGTAATTTTTATTGTAGGTGCATTGAAGGTAAAAAAAAAATCTAAAGACAATTACACTTTTTGATCTTTAAATAATTAATTTTCATTTTCTCATATGAAATAAGCATTTGATCACCTAAAAAACCAGCAAAAATTCTATATCACAGAGCTTTTAGTTGTTAAGAAACCCTCTAATTCTGCACTTATACCTGTATTACTTGCACACATTTGAACGTGATACCTGTATAAAAGACTGCTTTCCACACATTCAATCACTGACACTCCAACATTTCCACCATGGCCTAGACCAAAGAGCTATCTAAGGACATAGGGACTAAAATTAGACCTGCAGAAGTCTGGGATGGGCTACAGGACAATAGACAAGCAGCTTCGTGAGAAGGCAACAACGTTTGGCGCAATTATTGGAAAATGGAACAAAAAAAAGTTGAATGTCAATTTTACTCGGTCTGGGGCTTCATGCAAGATCTTGCCTTGAAGGGAATGAATGTATCTGAGAAAGGTCAAGGATCATCCCAGAAGTACTTGGGAAAACCTGGTCAGTGACCTGAAGAGAGCTACGGCCACAGTTCTCAAAGTTCACCATTACTAACACAGTACGCCATCATGGATTGAAATCCTGCAAGCCATGTTTTCCTGCTCTAGCACATGTCTAGTCACGTTTGATGTTTGCTACTGACCATCTGATAATCCAGAATAGGCATGGGAGAAGTTCATGCTGTCAGATGAGATCAAAGTAGAACTTTTTGGTATCATCTCTGATCGGCCTGTTTATAGGACGAATGATAAGTACAACCTGAAAAACACCATCCCATCCATGGAACATGGGGGGGAAACAAAACACTTTGGAGTGTTTTCTGCAAAGGAAACAGGACAACTGCACTATATTGAAGGGAGGATGGATAGGGTCATGTATAGCAAGATTTTGCTCAACAACATCCTTTCCTCAGTAAGAGTATTGAAAATGTCTCATGGCTGGATCTTCCAGTATTATAATGACCTGAAACTCAAAGAAAGGGCAACTAAGGAGTGGCTCCATAAGAAATGTTTCAAATCCTAGCCTGTCTCTGTAGCACTGCTGCTGGGGCTTGCCACAGGACCCATCCGGTGCAAGGAAGGAGTTACACTTTGGTACACACAGCACACAACACCTTCCACCCCACACCTGGAGGGGGAGCTCTACTTGCTGCCTTAAGCAAGTTCCCTTATAAGGATCCAGACCTGAGGGAGGAGTCAGTTAGTCTGCTCTGAGCAGTGAAGAGAGCAGTTAAGTCCAGTGAAACAGCCCAAGCAAGGTACTGGAGATTTGCCAGTTGCTGGAGCCACGCCAGGCCCAGAACCAAGGGACACTGACCAGCTGTGCAGCACCATAGAGAGAGGGATGGAGGCCAGTGAAGGAGTAGGAGATAAGAAGAAGGGAACAGATTTGGTTTACCCTTTAGCCAACCCGGACACCGGACTCTGACACTGCTAAACTTCCATTGTAGCAGGAAAAGCTCGGAAGGACCAGGAGGATCTAGTGCCCCTAAGGAGCAGATATACTTGAGACACTCAAACCTGACCAAGTACAGGACCAGGGGCCCAGAGGAGAGTAGGGATTCCCACAGGAGGTCCTCATTGTCAGTTAGAGAGTAAAACCCTCAGAGGGAGAAACAGCGGCAACTTCAGTTATAGGCAGAGCTTACCCCAAACCACCAAACAGAGACAGAGGACGCCTCACAACTCTCAACGGTGAAAATCCTGAATTGCACTGAGAACCTGGTTACCCTCCTGGACTGTACCTGTTACTGGACATCAGTAAAAGGTACCGAAACAAAGACTATTGTGTTTTGTGTATGCCTGTTTCACCGCCGCTGCCCACAGCGTTCACCACAAAAGACGCTACTATGACTTCCCTCATCCACCCTCGCTACCCTGAGGTAAAGCTCACCTGTGGGGATCTGTAACACCCAAGCTGCATCACATAGCCGGCCTGCAGCACTGGTATCTAAATTACCAGGTACCACAGTTGTTGTCACGACAACATTTCCCCCATCACCCATCATCACCCATCCCCGTCACTGAGGGTCCAGGGAACGGAATCGGGAACCGACCAGCAGTGATTCCCCCATCGAAGTACCATCCCGTCCCAGTATCCGAGTACCCCCTACCCTGTCGACCGCCTCATCTCCACACCTGAACCCACACAAAATATTTGGAGCAATCTGACACTTTGTGTTGTCCAGAGACAACCCCAAATCCTAAAAGATCTGGAGAAGATCTGTATGGAGAAGTGTGACAAAATCCCCACTGCAGTGTGTGAAAACTTGGTCAGGAAACTATAGGAAACATTAGACTTCTGTAACTGCAAACAAAGGTTTATGAAATACATATTAAGTTCTGTTTTTCTGTCAAATACGTATTTCATGCAATAAAATACAAATTAATGATTTAAAAATCATACAAGGTGATTATAAGAATTTTTTAATTCTGTCTGTCACAGTTGAAGTGTACAATTATACACCTCAATATATACACCTGTATAGTATACACCTGTATACCTCTCAATTTATTGTAATTGGGAATACTTGCAAAATTGGCAAAATCAAAAGAGCTCAGTTGCCAGATTAGATAACTCACCTGATTTCATGATTTCATAATAATAAATATATAGATTGCTAAATAGGTCAAGTAGACATGATTAGTCTGGTGCAACATGTAATTTCACTTTTTTGCAATTTCACTGCATTTGGAATTTTTTTTTCCAATTTTCCAGTCCACTATATGGTTAAATAAATTATTTAATTAAAAGTACAATTCTTACCACAAAAACAAATCATCATATGTCTATATTGACAGAAAACTAAAAAAGGTTATGGCTCTTGGAAGAAGGGGAGGGAAATATGAAAAACAGAAAATAGAAAATGGACTTGGGGTAAAAGGATTAATTTGCTTTTTTTGTAATGACCAAAAAATACAGTTCTGATGTCTTTCTTTTTTTCTATTTTAATTGTTTTTTACTATTTTATTAATCTAATATTTTTATAGATCAGACTTTTAAATTTGAGTCAATACCAAATATTGTTTATTTTTTATTTCATAATAAGCATATAATTGCAATTATGCAATTACCGTATATACTCGTGTATAAGCCGACCCGTGTATAAGCCGACCCCCCTACTTTTGCCCCCAAAACCTGGGAAAATTTATTGACTCGTGTATAAGCCGAGGGTGGACCCCAGCACAGGTATACAGCCCCCAGCAGTGTGGTATACAGCAGCCTCCCCAGTGGTATATACAGGCCCCAGCAGTGTTACAGCAGCAGCCCCAGTGGTATATACAGCAGCAGCCCCAGTGGTAGTATACAGCAGCCCCAGAGGTATATACAGCAGCCCAGTGGTAGTATACAGCAGCAGCCCCAGTGGTAGTATACAGCAGCAGCCCCAGTGGTAGTATACAGCAGCAGCCCAGTGGTAGTATACATGCAGCCCCAGTAGTATATACAGCCCCAGTGGTAGTATATAGCCCCAGTGGTAGTATATATACAGCCCCAGTGGTAGTATATAGCCCCAGTGGTAGTATATAGCCCCAGTGGTAGTATATAGCCCCAGTGGTAGTATATAGCCCCAGTGGTGAGTATATAGCCCCAGTGGTAGTATACAGGGCCCCAGCAGGGCCCCCCTCATAATTTGGCGCCCCCACCTCA
Organism: Allobates femoralis; assembly: GCA_033576535.1. Classification (NCBI taxonomy): domain Eukaryota; kingdom Metazoa; phylum Chordata; class Amphibia; order Anura; family Aromobatidae; genus Allobates; species Allobates femoralis. The sequence goes on along the minus strand of JARQOC010000002.1, from coordinate 155,740,524 downwards.
GTTTCTGGGCCCCCCCGCATGCAGCGCTGCACATATACATTACGTGTCTAGCAGCTGTTACCCTCCGGTGGCAGATCGCGGCTCCCGGCTCCGGGCTCCATCTTCCTCGCTGTCTTCCTGCTTTGTGACCGGCGCGATGACGTCATCGCGCCGGTCACATGACAACCAGGAAGACAGAGAGGAAGATGGAGCCCGGAGCCGGGAGCCGCGATCTGCCACGGAGGGTAACAGCTGCTAGACACGTAATGTATATGTGCAGCGCTGCATGCGGGGGGGCCCAGAAACTGAGGTGGGGCGCCAAACTTTGAGGGGGGCCGTATGACTCGCGTATAAGCCGAGGGGGGGACTTTTCAGCCCAATTTTTGGGCTGAAAAACTCGGCTTATACGCGAGTATATACGGTATACAGTGGTGTGAAAAAATGTTTGCCACCAAACTAGGGATGAGCGAGTATACTTGCTACTATTCGGAACTCGCCGAATAGTACTGGTATTCGGGTACTCGCTACTCTCCGAGTATTTTATGATTACTCGGGAGTAGCGAATAGATCCGATTTTAAGCACAGAGCATGCTCAAAGAATCCTGCTCAAAGCAGGATCCTGGACCATATTTGGCCACATGTTCTGCACATCCTGTCCTTTCAGGTTCTGTTCGGGTGTTCTGCAAAAAACTGGATCAAACCCTGACAGTCAAAAACTGTGGTATAAAGTTAACCTTAACATTTTTCCCAGGAAAATTAATTTTGGTTTAGTTTTTGTACGTATTATTTAGGGATGAGCGAGTATACTCGCTACTATTCGGAACTCGCCGAATAGTAGCAGTATTCGGGTACTCGCTATTCTCCGAGTATCTTATGATTACTCGGGAGTAGCGAGTAGTCCGATTACTTTCGCAGTGTATCTATAGATACAATGCGAAAGCACCCTTAAAGTGAATAAAAGTTGTTAAAAATAATAAAATTACATACTCACCTGTCCGACGCCTGCACCGGGACTGTCCCAGAAGACCTGCGATCACCGGACAAGGACCTGTGACTTCCAGCCAATCAGATGGCCGGTAGTGATCTGGCCAATCACGTGGCGACATATCACAACCACGTGATCACTAGCGGCCACCTGATTGGCCAGATTGCAAGGTCCTGGCAGTACACCTAGGACCTTGCAATCTACCTAATCAGGTGGCCGCTAGCGATCACATGGTTGTCACGTGTCGCCAAGTGATTGGCCAGATTGCTACCGGCCATCTGATTGGCTGGAAGTCACAGGTCCTTGTCTGATGATCGCAGGTGTTCGGGAAAGTCCTGATGCAGGTGTCAGACATGTGAGTATTTAATTTTATTATTGTTAACAACTTTTATTCACTTTTAGGGTACTTTCGCAGTGTATCTATAGATACACTGCAAAAGTAATCGGACTCGCTATTCTCGCAACAAGTACCGAGTACCGGGGCCTACTCGTTGCGAGTATAGTGAGTCCGAATATGGCGTTACTCGCTCATCCCTACCCCTAACTAATATATTTTCACATTTTTGTGACATTAAATGTTTCAGAACCCCAAAAAAATCTAAATATTTGACAAAGATAACCCATGTAAACACAAAATTCAGTTTATAAATGAAGGTCTTTAATAATAAGAGAAACAGTAATCCAAACCCACAGGGCCCTGTGAGAAAAACTAATCACCCCGTTAAAAATAAATTACCTGTCGTTTATCACATTTTTGGGATTTCAGTTTCCCTAGCCTCACCCAGGCCTGGTTACTGCTACACCTGTTATAAATCAAGAAATCACTTAAATAGGACCTGCCTGACAAAGTTAAACATACCAAAAAATCTTTAAAAGCTAAGCCATGCAGTTATCCAAAGAAATTAAGGAACAAATCATAAACAAATTAACTTAAGTTTATTTGCCTGGAAAAGGTTATTAAGTCATTTCTATTGCTGTGGGACTCCAGCTAACCCCAGGGAGAGCCATTATCCACAAACTGTGAAAATATGAAATAGTGGTGAACCTTCCCAATAGTGGCAAGTTAACCAAAATTATGCCAAGAGTATAGCAGCAACTCATCCAAGAGGTCACTAAAGGCTCCACAACCATACTTAAAGATCTTCAGGCCTCAATTGCCTTAGTTAAGCTCAGTATTCATGACTCCACACTAAAAGACTGGATAAAAAAGACTGCATAGCAGAGTTCCAAGATGAAAAGCACTGCTGATTACAAAGAACATAAAGGCTTATCCCAGTTTTCCCAGAAAATATCTTGATCATCAACAAGTCTTTTGGGAGAATACTATGCGTACTGACAAGACAAAAGTTGACAATTTTGCTAAGTGTATGTACCCATTTTATCTGGCATAGAAGAAACACAGCATTTCAGAAAATGAACATCATACCAAATGTAAAATATGGTGAAGCTGAAGCACACTGGGGTTATGCAGCAAGACAGTGATCGAAAATACACCAGCAAGTCCGCCTCTGACCTCTGAATGAAATAAGAAAAATAAAACTAAGACTTTGGAATGGTCCAGTCCAAGTCCTGACCTTAATCTGATTGGGATGCTGTGGCATGACCTTGAAAAGGCAATTCATGCTTGGAAATCCTCCAATGTGGCTGAATTACAACATTTCTGCAAAAATGAGTCACCAAAATTCCTCCGGAGCATTATAAAAGACTCATTACCAGTTATCTCAAATACTTGATTGCAGTTCTTGCTGTTAAAAGTGACTTAACCAGTTATTAGGTTTTGGGGGCATTCACTTTTTAACAAGGTTCTGTAGGCTTGGATTTTTTTTCCCTTACTAATAAAAAACATTATTTATAAACTGCATTTTGTGTTCACTTCTGCTATCTTTGTCTAATATTTACATTTGTTTCATGATCTAAAACATTTAGATTTTAAAGCATGAAAGAATAAAAAGTCAGAAAGAGGCAAAAACGATCCCACACCACTGTATGTTATTGTAGTTCTGGTGTTTCAATCCCGGACATGCTTGATCCCTCAGGGCATCCTTGCGCCAATGTCCCTGCACTCTCCCTTAATCAGTGGGGATACTGATGACATTACCTCTTTGACTGTTTGTTTAGTCCCTTGCTCTGCTAAGTCACTGCCCACATGAAGTAAAAGACCCCGGATATCCTCCATAGCTTCGCACATGTGTTTTGACCTGCTCCTGCTGAGGTCCAATAGCCCTAGGCGCTGTGATTTTCTTGCTGGGTTTCCTGACTTGTAGCCTAGGGTGCACGTGCACACTTTCCCTTCTCTTAAAGAGCACCTTAAATTGGCATACTCAACCTATCACTGGGAGGCACAAGGTATTTAGAGTTCCCTTTCCCTGTTGGGCATAACCTGATCAACGCATTAGGTCTATAAGCTAGTGCTGTGTTCAGCCCGTTGCTCTGGTTAGCCTGTGTCCAGCACCAGGCCTGTCTGCTATCAGTTTGGTGCCTGAAGATGTCCCTTGACTTCTGTGTCTTCCTGTGTATGCTACTATGCCTGTCCTGACTGTGTCATGTCTTGGTAAGCAACCTGTATTTTAATAGCATATTTGATGTGGACCCAGCGCTAACAAACCCTTTTAACAATGGCTATCAATTAAACATACCAAGACTATATTAATTAACCATTACTCCGGATGTTTATTTAAACATTATATTTTCATGTGAATAATAAAAAAATTCTATAAAAATTAAATAGAAATTATTTTAATAAATACTTATAAAAATAATTAAAACCAAAATTCAGATATTCCTCGATTATTATTTTTAATATTTTTAATATTTTTTATAAGTATTTATTAAAATAATTTTTTATTACATTTTTATAGAATTTTGTTATTATTCACATGAAAATAAATAAACATCCGGAGTAACGGTTAATTAATATAGTCTTGGTATGTTTAATCAATAGCCATTGTTAAAAGGGTTTGTTAGCGCTGGGCCCACATCAAATATACTATTAAGACAATTTTAGGAGGGATGATGCACGGGAGTCCCCCCAAGGCTTACTAGCAGCTACAACATTCATTAAAATTGACTGAACCTAATCCAATGGAAAGGTAGAGTCTCCCTTTAAATTGACTTGCTCCAGTGTATATACAATAATCTATTAGCCTATATTTTGCATCTACCAGCCTGTGTCCTGCACCTGAAGCCCAGTGTTCAGCACCTGACGTCCTGTGTACTTGCAGCTGCACCTGCCTATATCTCTGCGCTTATGCTTGCTCCTGATGATGTCAACCTGATGTCAAGAGCATCATGACTTCTACCAATGATATCTGACTGATTTCCATGCAAGATGACTTCTATCTATGCCATCGTCAGATGACTTCTGCCTGATGACCGTGCCTTAAGACTTATATTTATGTCAGCACCAGGTGATTTCTGCCTTATGTCCATACCTGATGACTTCTACCTATGCCAGCACCAGATGACGTCTTCCTAATATGCTCTCCTTGATGTTCTGTGTCCTATGTTTTCTGCCTCAACCTGCCTGTACCCATATACTTGTCCCGGTTCTGTTGGTGTTCCCGTGCCAGCGCTGTATGACTTAAGTTAGTGGCCTTTCCCATATCTGTTCACCTATCCTAATGTCACCCAGCTCCGATCAGCTTCCACTGCTCCCAAAACTGCCCTGGGAGTGGCACCTGGTGTCTCCCGGTTGGTGATTATACAAGCCTCTCCAACGTCATGCTAAACCTTGGTCCCACCTGTAATCCAGTGGGTACATTCCTCAGATGCCTGCCCCCTGCTGGCATTATAGCTATATTATATTAAGAAGTTAGCATAAATCTTATTTTAGCTGGCATATATTCTGCTATAGAAAAATATGTAAAAAAAAAAAAGTAGTAAAACATAACATTATTTTAAGAAACTTTATATGAAAGTCAGTAAAAAATATGAGATTGAACAAGTGAGAAAAAAATTAGCACAGCATGTTCATGGTTTCAAATCATAATAAAGCATTTCCAAAAAAATAGAGAAAAATAGAGAAACATACTGTAGAATAGAGACACATATTCTAGATGTTTTATCGCTACCTGCAATATTTCTTTGAGCCTGTTACACTGGTGACAAACAGTAGGTAGATCTCCATATATCAGCATGGTTGGTATTTAAAGAGAACAAATCAGTTCAGATAGGTTGCCCTATGCGTGGGTCACATAAAGTACTTACTGACAGGCTGATTTTCTCAGTCTTTCACTTGTGTGCATTTGAGCAGCAGTTTTATAGGATTTATACATAAATTTCACAGCTTGTGGACAGAAAAAAGTCCGCAGGTGCAAGAATAGTTAGATTTATTCATGATGTGCACGCTCCACCTGACCTGACCTGAAAATCCATCAGCTGATTGACACTTTTCTTTCTATAACATTTTTTGGATGCTCAAATAATCCAAAATAAATTGAGCTAAACTTTAGAAAACAAATCTAATCATAAAAAAGGAGTATGAAGACCTATGTCTCTTATATTCTATTGTAGGTGTAGTGAAATTCTCATTCCTGAGTTATTGGATGTTTCTGATGCCTCGTACATGGATAGTGTGCTCTATTGCTCCATGGTAGATGCAGTGATATTGGGAAACCTGGTAAAGAGTTACCAGACTCTAATAAACCTTGTTTGCTGTTGTTTGTAGATGTCAAGTTTCTTGTTAAAGTACTAGAAAACAGAGTGGTTAAATGATAATATCAACATACATAATGTTGGAAACTCTTGACTTCATTTGAAACCCTCAGTAGAGTTTGAATGAAATAGAGCAATTTTCTAAGTATTGTCAGTGTCTCAGATAGTGTAACCTGGGAATACTGATTGAAGCTATGAGGCTGTGTAAAATAGATAATTCTTTCGTTAAATTAAGAACATATCATTTTTAAAACTTCTCATGTTTAGCTTCAAATAAATGGTGAGCTATAGTGCTCCCTCCCATTAACTCTTTACACTTGGTAGGGTTGCCTTGTCCCTGTTCTTTTGTATTATTTTCAATCGCTACAATAGCAGCATGGTTTTGTAACTTGTTTATTCCATATGATAGTGGCATTCCAACTTGGCTGTCAAAAACATAAAGAGGCAAAGTGTGCAAATGACAATTCACATTTCATGAAGGATACTAGGGATTCTTAAAGGGAACCTGACCTAAAAAAAATGAGCCCCCAGCGTCTTTTAACCTGTCCCTGCACCATGGTAATACATTTCTAGGCATCCCTTTGTGTCTGTAAAGCGCTATTGGTAAGTGTATTGCCGACCTCGCGATGCCGTGAACACACCTCGCACATGCACAATCGCATCGCGAGGTCGGCAGTACACCCTAATGGGTGTACTGATGTGGTAAAGCCGGATATGACGCGATTTGCATCATAGCGGCTTTACCGCCTCTTGCAGCACAGCCTCTCTGCTCTATAGCACGCCCATCAGGCGTGAATAATTTACAAGCAGGCAGCAGGGAGAAGCACAAAGGGACGCCTTTTGTGGCTTCTCAAATAATAAGAAGCCGCAGATCATAAGGTATAAAAGCAACTTTTATAAACTGTCCAATAGCGCTTTAGAAACACAAAGAGATTCCTAGAAATGTATTACCATGGTGCAGGGACAGGTTAAAAGAGGTTGGGGGTCATTTTTCGAGGTCAGGTTCCCTTTAATGAGTGACATAACTTTTTAAAATTTTATTTGGTCTAAATTAGGGGCTTTGAACTAACTGGAAACATTGGTCTTAGTGCTTTTTAAACACTTCCAAGAGTGATGCACCCATTATCTTTCAATATATTTTCCCAAATATCTTGAAGTGGTAGTAGACCAACTTATCTATGTGTTATGACCATACTTTTATTCCAATATTTTTAAATCTTAGAAATAAGGTCATTGTATGGGCTTGACTAGTGCTTAAAATTGCTGGAACCTTCAGTTTTCGTTGAATAATTTTAATATAGAGGGTATTCATGATATGTATTTTTTCTGTCAAGCTGCCAATACATTTTTAGGATTATACCATGCACCATTAGAGACCTCTTTAGCTGATAAAAACAGGACTGTATTAAACTTGAGTAACCAGCATATTCAGACCATGGTGTTTTCTGTACCCCAATCTATTTGTCCCTTATTTCCCCTGCGTTACTGTGCATGTCTGTTCTCTTACCCTATGCTCCTCACCCCTAATCAGCTGAGAAACCGTTGTCTGTTACCTTTAAGGATGCTGCTCAGTTTCCTGCTATGTTGCATAGCTATATGCGTTTTGGTAGATCCTATGCTGAGCTACACGACGGTCCACATATGTGGTCCCTGGTTGCTCTGCTGTAAAGCTATCCATGGGTTGTGAGGTCCTCTTCTGCATTGCATGACTTTCCACATGCACCAGGCTTGCAGCCACTGCCAGGTGCCGTAGGCCTCAGTTCCTGTGCTGGGTATGCAAGGCTCAAGTTTTTACCTGAGGTGCATGTGGCCAAACCTTCCTCACTTTTATTAGTGGAGGTGTGTGCCTTGAATTGCTTTTCCCAGCCTATTGTTGAGGGGCAGCTATTTAAAGTTCCTTTTCCCTGTTGGGTGTCATCAAAGCTTTGCATTAGGTTTGAGAACCTAGCCATTTGTGTTGGTCCAGCTAGCTGCTCCTAGTCAGCCTGTATTTCCAGCTCCACTTCGGCCAGTAATTGGTCTTGTAATAGCTGATGACTTTATTTGTCCTTGGACCTGTCCTGTCTGTGTTTCCCCTGGCACCAGCACCCCTGCCTTGTCTATGGAATCCTTCTGTATGATATTCCTGAAGTCCTTCTAAAGAATGCGAACTTCCTGTATAGTGAGTCTCATGTATAAACCTTTGTTAATATTTTGAAGTTTGATTCGGGTGTTTATGCTTAGTGTGAACTACTCTGCAGTGCTTGCAGCACCCATTCAGCAACTATCCGCTACTGTAGTGCGTGTGTCACTCAATTCAAGTCCATGCCTGCTGGACTGGCACTACTCACCTGTACAAGCATCACACAGCTCCCGTCTGTTCCTAATTTTGCTGTGGCACTCAGCTCCATTCTGTGCTCACTGCGTTCATATTATTGTGCTGTTCTTACACCACCCAGCTCCAGTCCGCTCCTGGGGTGCATATGTCACTCTGAACTAGTCCTTGATTATTGTCCTTACACTGTTCTATTGTCTCATACTACCAAGCTTCGGTCCACTCCTGTAGCACCTATCTCATCCAGCTGCGGTCTGCTCCTGCAGTGCTTGCCCCATCTTGCTTGGGTCCTTTCCATCCAGTATCCATTGTCTGCTATCTGATGAATTCTGCCTGGTGCCTGGAGCCATGCCTGCTGTTCTGAGTCTGATGACTGCTGCCTGGAACCATGTCCGATGTCCAGACCCTGAAGATCACTGCCTGATGCCTGGAGTTATATCCAATGTCCAGAGTCTGATGACTGCTGCCTGGTGCCTAGAGCAATGTCCGGTGTCCAGATGTCCTGTCTGTGTCCTGATCTTCCCTTGCTGGAGCTGTGTACAATGTAAGGAGTCCAAATGTCCTGCCTTTGTCCTAGATGTCCAGCCTGTGCCCAGATGTCCAGTCTGAATTCCTGGTCATCCAGCACATTTTCCAGAGTCGGTCCCACCTGTGTTCCTGGTGGGCTCCTCATCTGTGTTCCTGCAGAGACTCCAGCCTTGTATCCCAGTGACAGCTCTGCCTATGTTCTTGGATCTGACCAGCTTGTGTCCTAAAAAAGAAGATGGGAATGCCGGTGTGCCACGGTCCGCGCTGCTCCAAATGCAAAAACTCACCAAAGGGTCAAATTTTCCTTGAGCAAATTTCCAAGCTTTATTTTCTTCCTCCTACGCGTTTCGGCGCCTAGCCTGGCACCTTCATCAGGGATATTACATCAAACAGTACAAAAACCCCATTGTCACTGTTTGATGTAATATCCCTGATGAAGGTGCCAGGCTAGGTGCCGAAACGCGTAGGAGGAAGAAAATAAAGCTTGGAAATTTGCTCAAGGAAAATTTGACTCTTTGGTGAGTTTTTGCATTTGGAGCAGCGCGGACCGTGGCACACCAGCATTCCCATCTTCTTTTCTGGATTTCACCACTGGTCAGTGGTCAGTGGAGGTCCTGCAGCAGCTCTTGATTGCTTCACGCTTACAAACCAGTTGTGGGGATCACAACTGCACCAGGTGAGTGGTTGCACAATACCACCCTTCTCCACAAGTGTCACTAGTGATAGGGCACTATTGCGCCTCTTGTCCCCACCCCTTTTTATATTTTCTACAGTGTCCTAAGCTGTCCTGGGCCTGTCCTCTCTGTGTTCTGCCAGTTTCCTAATGTCCTCTGGTGTGTCAATCTTGTGATGACAACTACCTTCTTGTGATGTTCCCCTTGCGTTATGTGCAGATTGGTAGCCTGGCATTTTCTCTATTGTCATGAAACTTGTACTGTGACTTTATGTTAGTAAAGTTTATGTCCATTTACCTGACGTTGTGCGGTGTCTACTAGTCCTGACTTTCTAACACCTTGCCTATTTGCTCAGCTGTCACAGACGCTGCCTTTTCCTAGTCCGGGCAGGCCCGGGTTCCCCTGTGGTCCAGTGGGCCCATATACTAGTACCATCTTTCATGCATGCCCCAGATCGCCTGGCGGCATGGGAGCTTAGGCAAGCAGTTCATGACAGTTTCAGAGAATCATCTACAGAAATATATTTAAGCTCAGTTGAACTAATAAAGTAGTTAGGAGGAAGGACATAAATTATTATCTAAGTTGATCTGCCCCAGAAAATGGCATCCTGTTAAGCAAAAGTATACTTTCCTCTATTTAAAGTTGAACCACCAGGTAAGTGGAAAGCTCAGGCCTTTAATGGGTAAAGTTTATATTTTTGCTTTTTTAGTATGCAACTAAAAAAATCATTACATTATGGTATGTCACTTTCTAAAGAAATGAAAGCACCATGGGCACAATAAAAATGTTGCCAACTTTTGGGATATTTTTGTAGGATCTTTTTCAAGACATAATGACATACCCAAATGCAAAGGAGAGTGTTACTGGGCACTGTCAACATCACAGGTAAGTTGTCAGCAGACTACAATATATGGAGACCAAGTGGCGGGACCTGCTTGAGCATTGAAACACGCAAAACGTAGCGCCCCTGGTCCTCTCTGTACCCCCACTCCTCCCTGCACTGTGGGACCCGCGGAAGCATTGAAACACGCAAAAAGGAGCACCCGTAGTCCTCTCGGTACCCCCATCCTTCCCTGTACTGTGTAACCATGGATTCCGATGTAATGGAATAAAGAACCTGCACTAATGAAAAAGTCTTGTGGTGAGTGCCATCCATTTCTATGTAAATGACATACTTACGCTGCATAACGATAGTGTGAAAATTATTGTGCTGGCAGGAAAAATATGTACTGACAACCAAATGGGAAACATGAGCATCAGAGAAGAACAGGAAGGTGAGTATGTTATTTTCTCATTTTTGCCAGTATTTTGTCTTAAAGGCTGTGGCCATGTTTTATTTTCAGAAATGATAGGAAGTTAAACACTTAAAATCCCCAGTGGCAAGTGATTTTCTGATGTTATCATCTCCAACTTCTCTAACTAGAGTAGCATCACTGAAAAAATACTATTTATTTTTTATCAAAAGTGTATGGTTACCTGTTTGTCTTTGATGACATCTGTACCCTTACGAGAATTGTAGTCAAGTTTTGATCACCACATAAATCACCTGACACTTCTTCGAGTGAGGGCATGAGCAGAATTTGGCTTGTGGCCCTGACTGAATATGGCTCACAACCCTCCTTTAAGGCTGAATATGGTTCTCAAAGTCAGCAAGGTTGGGGACTACTAAGTTAAAAGGAATGTTTAATGAAACAATGACCTGTTGTTTGTTGCAGGTCTTTGCTTTACATGTGTGTTAAAAAATAATGTTGGAGGTGATTTTTTTTTTAGATCAGAATCTTAAATTTAAGAAAAAACTGTTGAAAATCTTGCAATATTAATACTTGCAACTAAGACTCATATTTTTTTTTCTTTCATGAACTGTGTTCATCAAGGCTTCCCATTTACGAGGGAAGGATTACAATGGTAGGTAACACCTCTATCTACAGTTGATAACTCAAGAACCACTAATCACAATAAGCAATGTCATAGCGGACTATGATTCCTATCCCTTGACAATGACCTTTGCAGAAGCTCATTAGATAACTAATGCAAAATACATGCATGTGTTTTTTTCATTGTGGCTGTGAACATGTGTTATTTTCTGAAACAAAACGTCTTAAAATCCCCAGTGGCTAGTCATTTTCTGATGAAAGCTTCCTTTTAAACGTCTCTAACTAGATGAATGGGCCTCTCTAACTAAATACAAATTATATTATTTCAAAAGTGTATAGATAACTGTTCAATAACAACTTAATATATTTGTCTCTGGTGACATGTGTACCCCATATGAAAACTATATTCAAGTTTTGATCACCACATAAATCTGAAGTTAATATACTGTGACATATCTTTCGTCTAATACATCCATCTATACTCACCGGTAATTATTTTGCTACCTTATTCCTTACTTTTCTTAACTTGGTTATTTAGATTAAAATAAAAATATTTTCATATATTTGAATGCATTTGTTGGGAAATGATACCACCACCTTATATTTCCATTGCATACTATCTTTGGTTGTGACCACTTTGTATATACGAAGATTAGCGTGCAGGAAAGATATGTACTGAGGACCATATGGAGGGGATTTAGTATTAAATATGAGCTGGAAGGTGATTAATGTTAGTTATTTCTGAGTTTTTTTCTTCATCTTACATTTATTATACTCTGGTGTCTCTCCAGAACCTCAGTGTATAATAAGGAACATTCAATTCATAGAGAATCATTTTGTTGAAAATCTAATTTGTCAGTGAAATCTGCTCAATTTTACAAAGATGGATCTAGTCAGATTCAATTATCTCTAGCTTTAATCTTTTTATCTTTTGTATGCCAGGGTCTAGTTCTCTACAAAGATTCACAGGGTCCCCCATCTAGCGGCCAGATATCACTGACATTGATGCTGGACCAGAATCCCACAAATCGATCTACACATCTCTAGTGCTAAACGTGTTAAATACAGCGGGGTAGCCCCAAATTTGGGTCTACGACCTGATTTAAGCATCTGCTGAATATCCATCACTGAGGCCACCCTTCTGACATTTTCTTGTCCCAGATTAAAAAGAAATGGTAAATGGATGTGGCTTGGGATGTGGCTAGGAGCATGGTCCAAAATTTTCTGAAGCTCTCTATGCACTCTGCATAATTTGTCCCTCTTTCTGTTTTTCAAATGTTGGGCGGTATGGGTAAGATATTCTTTAGAAATTTTGCTCATTTTAGCGAACCCCTACATTTACTGTTAATTTTTCCTGTGGAGAATTAGACAATGCAGCCAAAATGTACCTTTCCTAGGAGTCTCAATGTGTGACACGACGGCACCGGCTCTGCTACATCTGATGGCAGGCTGGATAGAGTTTTGGAGGCGACCATTCAGCCTGCCATCCAGCAGAATCACTGAAGAGCACATTCCTCCACACATCAGTGACTCGTTGTGGCGTTATAATGATGAGCTGAGTTCATGTGAAGGAACACAGTTCACCTCTGTGACGTCACTGGGAGTGTGGGAAAATTCTCCTGCACACAGGGCCGGCAAATGATGTCTGTGCCTGTGTGCTGGGGAATTTTCCCATGCTCCCAGTGATGTCACGAAGATGAACTGAGTTCATTCACATGAACTCAGCTCATATTTATAATGCCACAGCGCATCACTGATGAGCGCAGGCATGCCCTCTTCAGTGATTTTGCTGGATGGCAGGCTGGATGATTCACATCCAGCAATTCTCTCCAGCCCAGATGTAGCATAGCCAGAGTCGTCGTGGGACACATTGAGGCTCCTAGCGACGGAAAAATGAGGATGAGGTTGTTTTTATCATTTTATTTCTCTTACAGGAGACACTGGCTTCAAATTTCAAATAAAATACTTTATACTGGGTGTTTGTGTTTTATTTCACTTTTTGACTATGGGGTTAGTGATGGGGGCATCTTATAGATGCCTCTCCATTACTAACCTGGGTTTGATGTCACCTGGCATTATAAAGTGACATCAACCCCAACTCCATAACAACGCTGCCACTGCTACAGAGCAGTGTGGCAGAACAAGACTGAGTGTCAGATTTCGTGTGTTTCATGGATGCGCCATTTCTGGAAGGCTAAGGGCTCTTGTTTTTAGCCTTGGAGGGGGCCAATATTCTTTGTCCCTTCCCAGGCTATTAATATTAGCCCTTAGGTGTCTGCTTAGCCTTTGATAGCTGTTAAAATAGGGGGGACCCCACGCCATTTCTTTTGGAGGGGTCCCCCATTTTAATAGCAAGTAAAGGCTAAATATTCATCTTGGGGCTGATATTAATAGCCTGGGAAGCTCCATGGATATTGCCCCCTTCCCAGGCTTCAAACATTGGCCCAGCTGTCTGCATAGCCTTTGCTACCGTGTTTCCCCGAAAGTAAGCCCCCCCGATTGTAAGGCCGAATAGGGGTAAAGGGGGGGCCTGCTAATGTAAGGCCTCTCCCGAATATAAGGCCTTACAACCGGGGGGGCTAATGTAAGGCCCCTAGTGGGGGGGGGGAGAGCGGGCGCAGGTCACACGTCACATGCGCCCGCTCATTAGATATGCACTGCATCCCCCTGTCAATCAGCGGCAGGGGGAGCAGTGCATTATGTATACGGGCCCCCTCCTGCTGGCACACTACCCCCCAGCCGGTGTTCTGAGGCCCCCCTGCTGCTGCTCACATCTTAGCCTCCAGCGTCTTCTTGCAGCAGCCAGCTCGTTGGTCCCCCGTTCCCGTCCTCAGCTGTCTCCCGAATCATGTGACCGACCGGCGATGACGTCATGCGCTGCGACGGATCACATGATCCGGGAGACAGCCGAGGACGGAGAACCGACGCACTGGCTGCTGCAAGAAGACGCTGCAGGAGGTAAGATGTGAGCAGCAGCAGCGGCAGCAAAGGGGGGGAGCTCACTGGGGCTCAGAACACTGTTCGGGGGCAGTTTGCCAGCAGGAGGGGGCCTGTATGCCACACTGCTGGGGCTGTATGCAACACTGCTGGGGCTGTCTCCACACTGCTGGGGCTGTCTCCACACTTCTGGGGCTGTATCCACACTGCTGGGGCTGTCTCCACACTGCTGGGGCTGTATCCACACTGCTGGGGCTGTCTCCACACTGCTGGGGCTGTATCCACACTGCTGGGGTTGTATCCACACTGCTGGGGCTGTATCCACACTGCTGGGGCTGTATCCACACTGGCTGGCGCTGTATCCACACTGGCTGGGGCTATATCCACACTGGCTGGGGCTGTATCCACACTGGCTGGGGGCTGTATCCACACTGCTGGGGCCTGTATACCCTGTGTACCTCACTGCTGGGCTGTATACCACACTGCTGGGGGCTGTTACCTGTGCTGGGGGCTGTATACTGGGGTGGCTGTCTGCTGCATTTCCCACCCTCGGCTTATACATGAGTATATACGGTGTGTGTGTATGTGAGTAGGCTGGGGCTGCCAATATAAGACCCCCCCCCCCCCGAAAGTAAGACAGGGGGCCACTTTTGGCCCCCAAAAAAATGTAAGACAGGGTCTTACTTTCTGGGAAACACGGTAGACTTAAAATTTACGGGGACCCCACATTTTTTTATTAATATTTAATGTAATAAGAAAAAAAATACACCAACACTGTCTTGCAAGTGAATATGAGATCTTAAGGCTAGCTTCACACCACAGTTTTTTTTAATTCTATTCTGTCTGGTTTGACTAGGACAGAAACGGATCCGGGGCGATCCGGTGCATATAACATGGGAGTCTATGAGCGCCAGATCCTAGAAAAATCGGATCGTTTCCTGGATCTGATTTTAAGCACAGAGCATGCTCAAAGAATCCTGCTCAAAAACAGGATCCGGGACCATATTTGGCCACATGTTCTGCACATCCTGTTCTTTGAGGTTCTGTTCGGGTGATCCTGAAAAAAACAGGATCCACCCTGACAGCCAAAAACTGTGGTGTAAAGTTTTATTTAGGGATGAGCGATTATACTCGCTACTATTTGGAAATCGCCGAATAGTAGCAGTATTCGGGTACTCGCTACTCTCCGAGTATCTTATGAATACTCGGGAGTAGCGAGTAGTTGGATTACTTTCGCAGTGTACCTATACATACACTGCAAAAGTACCCTAAAAGTGAATAAAAGTTGTTAAAAATAATAAAATTACATACTCACCTGTCCGACGCCTGCATCGGGACCGTCCCAGAAGACCTGCTATCACTGGATAAGGACCCGTGACTTCCAGCCAATCAGATGGCCGGTAGCAATCTGGCCAATCAGATGGCAACACGTCACAACCACATGATCGCTAGCGGCCACCTGATTGGCAAGATTGCAAGCTCCTGGCAGAACATTTTTAACAACTTTTATTCACTTTTAGGGTAATTTTGCAGTGTATATATAGATACACTGTGAAAGTAATCGGACTCGCTATACTCGCAACGAGTACCGGTACCTACTCGTTGTGAGTATAGCGATTCCAAATATTGCGGTATTCACTCATCCCTAGTTTTATTGTGAGTCCATAAAAGTAGCATAATGCTCAGACAACATTGTTCACAGCAGTGGCCTGGGAGTCAGAAATGCTTACAGGGGTCTTCCCATGCTGTTCCCGTGTCATTTGAGGACTGTTTTAATACATTTGTGACATTTTTAGGCTTTCTGCAGACCGTCGGGGGTGCCACCGGAAAAAATGCTTGTGTTTCCCTTAGTTTAACATTGGGCTCAGTGCTCAGGTCGAGCACCTGAGCATTTCAATATGCTCGACACCCGAGCATCGAGCATCCGAGCACTTTACTCCTCGCATATCACTAATATTCCATCACAAAGGAGACTTTGCGTCCTCTCATGCAACACTGACGAAAACGTTCTACTTGATATAAAAAGTGTCCTTCTTTTACATATAATTAAGTCCACAACCAGAATAGGTTCCCTCATTGAAAGACCCACAAAGCACTCCTTAAAGGAGTTGTTCAAGCTTTGGAGGAAAGTCTGCAGTCACTCTATATGATTGCAGATGTCTAAACGTCTGAACGCCACATTGTCAGGATATTCTGGAACGCTAGAGTGGTTGGTCACATGAATACATGTATGTAATTTGGAAATTTTTACATCCATTATAAACTGTATGTGCTCATCCATTTTCAGTGAGAGATCATGAGCATGGCTATTTGCCAGGTTATCACAAATATCTTTAACATACCTTCGGTCACATGTCTGTCATGTCGCACCAAAAATACTGGAAAATCATGACACACATAGGGATATTCCAGATTTCCATCCAAAAGTTGGACAACACCTTTAAGGTAAGGTGTTTTACAAAATGGATTTAGTCTGAATTTATGGGCTTATGTAATTTTTTGTATTGGATACGTTTGATTATTGGCCTGTATGATAATTCAAAGAAGTGCTTCAACTTTGTTAAATACTTTATTTTAAAGTTATAGTCTAATCTACCATTGACGTGTTTTGGTAAGGGCTTCCTATTGTCTTCATCCATAAATAAGCCCATGAATAAATTAATCATGCACATGGGTAGCACTGTGGCTCAATGCAGCCTTGCACCAAAGACAACATCTGCAAGGAGTTTGTATGTTCTCCCGGTGTTTGCTTGGGTTTCCTCTGGGTTTTCAGGTTTCTTCCTACACTCTAAAGACATACTGATAGGATTTTTAGATTGAAAGCTGGAAAAGGAAAAATATGGTGCTACCCTTTTCACAATTGGATATTAAAATAATATAGGGTGCTCACCTCATGTGGTTGTGAGAGTCAATGTTATGTAGAGGGTGTATAAAAGAATTTTGTGTCTGTTGGGGAAGTGAGGTACATCGTTGTTTTCTTCCTGATGAAGGGTCCAGAGTGCCTTGAAACACGTTGAAAAATAAAAATCACTGTCAACTGCAAAGAATCTTTTGATTTTTTATATGGTACCATGGTCAAAAATTCCAACTTTGCTTTTAATTTAATATTAGGATTTTTAGATTGGGAGCCCCAACAGGGACAGTGTTGGAAATGTATGTAAAGAGTTGTGTAAATAATAGTGCAATGTAAGTGAAAAGATATTATTATCATATTTTTAATAATAACATTTTTTAATTGATGGCCAATTCCACCATTTTACTTTTCTACATATTGGATAGAAAAATAAAATGTTTTCAACAGACGGTATGTAAAATTACATGACAAATTAAAAATGTACTTTTTTTAGATCTGGCAGAACACTTACTTGGCAAAAGAAAATGCAAACACATTAAGCATCGTGTCTTGATTAGCATTTATGATTATAGAGCATGCACAAACTCCACTGATAACCTATTCATCTTGTGCTCTGCTCATCAATGCCAAGAAGTATGAGAAAAGGTTACTGAATCCACAAACTTTTTATAACATGTCTTAAGTATGCTTATGGATTTTGGTAATATCAGTTTATACTAAAACACAAATACAATTAAGAACATACAGATAATATATGACATGAAAGGCAAGATTCAGCAAGAGCTGTGACAACATTCAATTAATATAGCAGTTTGCTTACTTACCAGGCCAATTCCACTTACATGTAAGGATCTAATAAGCACAACATCAGGATTTACCTATTCTCAATATGCTTAACAAAGATGCCCCTGATCCTCTACAAAACTTTCTTCATGATGTGTTCATCTATAGCCCTTAATGGACTAATTTGCAACATTTCTTTACTTTTTTTAATTTAATTTATTGGCTAAGGCCCCTTTCACATCAGAGGTAATCACTGATCGCGGCAGTTGCAGTGAAAAAAACGCAACTGCCGCAATTACCGCATAGCGGCCGCACTTGCGGTTCACTTGTGGCAAGCCCCATGCAATGTCTATGGGCTTGCGGTAAGTGTGCGGCAGGTGCGGCAAGTACAGTTTCGGCACTTGCGGCAGATGCGGCCTCGAAAAAAACGCAGCTGACCTCGTTTTTTTGTGGCCGCATCTGCCGCAAGTGCCAAAACCGCAACTATACCGCAGTTGCCACACCTGCCGCAAAGCCCCATAGACATAACATGGGGCTTGCCGCAAGTGAACCGCAAGTGCGGCCGTTATACGTAATTGCGGCAGTTGCGGTTTTTTTAACACAACCGCCGTGATCAGCGCTTTACCGCTGATGTGAAAGGGACCTAACTGAAAACAAAGGTGAATGACAATTATATTTTAATATAAAGAAACAGGTTGAATTCTACTCAAATTTTATAAAAGTCTGTATTCTTTAAAATGCAAATTAATTTCAATCAGCTCACCATGAATTAAAAAATAGCAGCCAGCTTGAGATCTTTTTACTGAACCATAGAAGGCCAACAAATTAAACAATAAATAATAATCATCATACCTCATCACTCTAGCCACCTTTGCTTGTTCTACACCTGTATGGTCTTTGGGACTCTTTTTTTAGAGCCTGATTTATGCCAAGGTGATCCATGGTCTAGTCAAGGCCAAATGTCCCTGTCTAGCATGAAGATGCAGCAAGAGGCAGCTATAAGAAAATGGGATGACGGCCATAGCGGGTACAGTGAACAGCGGAGGTATGTGGTGAGGTGAAAATTATTTTATTTTCTACATCTTCCATTTATTATGCCATCGTGTCTCTTCAGACCCCAGAATATTAAAAGGGACAGTCAAGTCATGGAGAATAAATTTGCTGTATAATGAATTTCCTGATAAAATCTGCACAATTTGATGAATATAATTCATCCTCAGATTCGATCATCTCTAGTAATGTTTCATGGCTACAATAAAGCAGATCCCATTGATAAAGTATGATTTTGTGAAAGAAAATATTCTAAAGTAAGAGTAAATACATTTAGCATTGCGCAAAGGTTTCTGAATTTATTATACAGAATTTTAAGTAAACTGAATTGATTACATTGATTTGAATGGATTTTTGTGCACAATATTGTGTCAGATTTCTAGCAACGGCAAATCTCTTACAAGTGTAAAGCAGGTCTAGGAATTCTAAATTCTTTCATTTTGGGGAATCAGTAGTAGTTCCAAATCATCAAAATCATCCTCAATCTCCTCACATGTATGTATATACCATTTATTGCATAAGATGAGCAAATCAACCTGTAGGTCACTCATTCAGCAGCCATGTCAGTATTTCTTGGCCACTGGATTGGAGTATTGCAAACTGTCTTCTACTCGCTAGATCCCCAGCACCTCTTTTGATTTGTTAGCTTGATTTCACAGGTCAATTTATTAGAAGAAATGCCAGGGTTGTCAGAAGGTAGGAGATGGTTCCTTGAGGTCTCATCCAGCAGCCATGAAATACCAATGTTGCCACTTAAAGACGGTACTGTGAATGATTTTGCTTTTCTCTAATATCAGAAAACCATTGGATTTCTGCTTTAAAAAAAGTATTTTTTTTTTACCTCAATCTTAATCACTTATATAGATATACATATATATATATCTACTATATACTTACCTAATCGTGTCTGCCTGTCCAGAAAATCATGCAACCAATCAGCGAAGCGTGTTTTACAACACGCGCCAAGTGCACTGATTGGTCGCCGTGACTGGTGGCGACCAATCATCAGCGCGGGATTCATATTTCCCGCCAAGCAGCTCCGCTTTGCTGATTGGTCATCGCCGGCCGCGGCGACCAATCAGTGAAGCGTGTTTTAAAACACCCGCCAAGTGCGCTGCTTGGTCGCCGCAGCTGACGGCGACCAATCAGTGAAGCGGAGCACGGCTTGGTGCGCAATTTGAACTGCTGCTCACAGTGAGACACACTTCACTCCTGTTTAAAAGCTGGCACTCATAGTGTAACGTATTTCACTGCTGTTTACAAGGCTGTTAGTCATAGTGTGATGCACCTCACTCCTGTTTACAAGGCTGTCAGTCATAGTGTGACGCACTTCACTCCTGTTTACAAGGGTGTCAGTGATAGTGTGACACACTTCTCTCCTGTTTACAAGGCTGTCAGTTATAGTGTGCGCACTTCAATCCTGTTTACAAGGCTGTCAGTCATAGTGTGATGCACTTCACTCCTGTTTACAAGGATGTCAGTCATAGTGTGACGCACTTCAATCCTGTTTACAAGGCTGTCAGTCATAGTGTGACACACTTCTCTCCTGTTTACAAGGCTGCACTCCTGTTTACAAGTCTGTCAGTCATAGTGTGACACACTTCATTCCTCTTTACAAGGTCTGCCACTCATAGTGTGCTGTTCTTCAGTCACATTTACTTCACATGTTCTGTCAGTGACAGTCTGAACTACTTCAATCACGTTTATCCAATGGGTTTAATTGGTTGTAAACGCAAATACGCCATTGACGATGACAGAAAAGCTGCAGAAGCAGCAAGGCGACGACAACATTAACACCAAGAGACACCACAACAAACTGCAGTGAGACAAGCCCAGGATGCGGCATCTAACAGACGTCGTCTGCAACAAGAGACACCACAACAAGCTGCTGCCAGACAAGCCCAAGATGCCAATTCTCATAGACAGTGTCGGCTGAATGATCTCCAGAAGACAGGGCAAATAGACAACAACATCTTTGCACCATTCATACAACACGAATGCTCTACCAACCAAGGCAAGCCCTGGAGAATATTCAATAGACACGATAGACTCATAGGTAGATGATAGATAGATATCGTTTATCCATTGTATTATTCTTAAATCTTCATAAATAAACTACATACACATTCTAGAATACCCGAATCGGGCCACCATCTAGTACATGTATAATAGGGTGGTTTGAAAATGCACTTAACACAGAAATAAAAGATTACACAGGGTAAATATTTCTACTTCATCATATCCACTTTGAAATGACTAAAATATCTCTGAATATCTTTATATGTCAATTTTTAATGTTAACAAATAGATTACATAAGACAGTTTTTTACTTTACTAGGATGAGATGCAGTTGAAGCGCGGAATAGTTTACTCCTTCTTAATTGTATTGGTAGAATGGGAGAAAAAGTTGAATACCTTAGAATGTATGGTATTGTATTACCTATGTTACATTTGTTTTCACTTGATACTGAAGATCTTCAACATTCTGGGTATTTTGAGCATACTTTGTAGAAAAAAAATGTGTCGAGACAGTGTCTCTTTTGACAGCATAACTAGTGGCTATAGAGCCAGTTGCACTAAATGCAATTTAATCTTTCTTTTGCTTCCTAAATTCAAAATTAAGCAATTAAATAGTCTTAATATAAAAGGTTATAGAAAATTACAGCTGTAGACTCATTACAACCTCTGCACATTGCTGCTTGTGTTGCTTCTTCTAACAAAGAAGTGACAGTACACTACTACTGGCTTCTGTAACTCCATGGTACACCTTATCTGCTACCCCTCTTCCAGACCCTCCAACCTCTCTCTATTAAGGAATGTGCAGACAACATTATTTTCATTCCAAGTACTATGCACATGTCCAATTTTGACCTCGGAATGAGTGGTCTGAGAAAACAGATTTCAGCCTACATAATTTGCCTCTAAGAATCAGATGGCAGTGAGCTACTCAAGTCTTTGGATCTGTGAAAACTAATGGCCCGCACTCTGATAACATGGACTCACCGAATGGGGAAGAAGGGGAAGCTTTTTTTTATTATTTTCCATATCCAATAAAAACAGATGTTTCTCTGATCAATATCATATCACAGTCTCATCAGCATAATTTGACCATTTTTCCTCGATTTAGAAAATACATATGTTTGATCTCAGCCTTAAATAAAGTAGCAAGAAGAGAGAGAAGGCTGTACATACCAGAGCAAGAAAAAACAAAGAGAGTCTTAGACCCAAACACTACATGGTGAAAGATCACGTGATGTACTTTGAGAGGAAAATCCATGTCAGATTTTGCGTCTACAAGTGATAAGTGATAGACAACAAACAAGTAGAGTTGCACAAAGATAAAGGGGAATCTTTATCATAGAGTGGAGAGATAACTGTGTAGGAGAAGGGAAACACATATCCTTAACATCATTTAATTGAAAAAAATATTCTGGGACTTTATCAGCAGGTAAACCAGTTTAGTAATGAAGCTGTGCGGAGACCAAGGGGCATAACAGTAATGGGTACAGGGGATGCAGTAATACTCTGGGCCCTAGAAGCTAAATGAGTCTAAAAGGTCTGATTGACCCATATGGGTAAACAAGCACTAATAAAGATTTGAGATAGTTTGAATCCATGAGGTCTTCCTTTGGGGCCCACAAGTTTTAAGTTATGCCAGTGCTAAGAACTAGTGAACACAACAGCAATATATATACAAACAGAAGTCACTTCTATAAGCATTACGTGTGTTGCGGCATATCTATACGCGATAAGTCTTAAATTAAGACTATATTGTACATTGCTTATCAGGATTTAATCACTAATGTATGTAAAAATCATTTTCCTTTATAAAAGGTGTCCATAACCTTTAAAGTTGTAGCAGTAATTGGGTTATCTACAGGTCATGTTAAAACTGGATTGAAATGAAAGCACATTTGTACTGTTTATAGCCATCTTTAAATCATATAAGTAATCAGTTGCTAAAGTAAATTATTTTGGTGGCTGTATAAATATGCTTCCTAATGAATTAGAATATCATCAAATATTTAATTTAAGTCAAGACAAAAAAACATTGAATTGTGCCATCAATCTCTCAGGTTTACCTTATCAAAAATCAATGTCATATTGTCATGTTTCAGGACGTTTCTGGGAACACTGAAACACGTTGACTAATAAAACAATATTATATTCACCCTTTGATGTCTTGTGGTTTTTAACCCTTCATCCTGCCTACTTTAATTATCTGAAATATTGACCTTTTGGTTTTCATTGGCTGTAAGCCATAATCATCAACATTAACAGAAATAAACATTTGAAATAGGTCACTCTGTTTGTAATGACTGTATATAATGTATGTGTTTCACTTTTTGTATTAAATTAGTGAAATACATTAACTTTTTGATGTTATAATTCATTGAGATGCACTAGTACATTCCTCTTTATGTGTGCATGTCCTTCTCATTTCTACCTTACTATTTACAGGACTGTAAATTCTACATTTATTTGCATTACTACATGTAATTTTTCAGGGTATATCTAAAGGTGCCAGGAGAGGCGCCGAAACGCGTTGGTGGAATAAAGGAGATTGTTACTTTTGGAACCTTGCATTCCTTGTGACTTCTTGGAACCTTACATTCCTTGTGATTCCATTGAGGCAGCAGCGCGGTCCGTGACACACCATCTTCCCAATATCTGAGCGTTTTTCCACGTGCGAGTGGTTGGTGGAGATCCTGCAGCAGCTAAAAACCAAATGTTTATAAACCAGTTGTGGGGCACACAACTGGATCAGGTGAGTGTACACCTATTGATAAACTCACACAGACAATGTCACTAGTGATAGGGCACTATTGCGCCTCTTTTCTACCCCCTTTTTGTATTTTTACATGTAATTTTTGACTGTTCAATACTTTTGAGATATCTTTATATACTAAAATGAATAAAGATTGAGTAAAACACTGATATGAAATGAAGAAGAGTAGGTAATCACTCAAGGATTTGTGTGAGTTTCTATGGGATTTTGTCTTTGGAATTTATTTTTATTTTATTCGCATTTATAGTGCCTTTCATTTTCACAGCAATTTGTATACATTAAAACCTATTACGGTATATCTTATCTATATAGTATATAAATAGAAAAAAGTGGTAAAATTGCTTTGATTTCTAAAGTTAAGCCTCATGAGCTCACTTTGCACTTTAATGCATTGTATTACTGAATAAACAATTATTGACAATGGTATGACCCTTGTTAATTACTGCATTTAAACGTGGCATAAAGCTGCCCTGAATTCTCAAGAGTAATAAAGTAGCTTAGTACATGGAAACAAGATTTTTATGCAAGTTAAATATTGTGCATAGATTTGCATCTATTGGCCTTTTTTACAGAATAAGTCTTGTTCTGCATGACCTAACATTAGCGATGCACCCTGTACATAAGGACATTGCAGAGGACAATGTGGAACACAGCTGTGTGAATTACAGACATTAGTACAATTGAGAACAGACATGTAGTGTATTATTGGACTTAAAGAACTTTATAACCACAATGTAGTTCTCTAATCCTCCGAGTCTCTAGAGTTTACCATAGTTATATAATTCCCAAAGCTGAAAGCAATCACAAATCCATCAAACTCAACCTTTCTCAGACCTGGCTGTTGATTCAGAGGAAAGCAAAATATACCCTTGAGGCCAACTGTAGCCAATTCAGCTTCAAAGTGGATATAAAGGATATTAAATAATTTCCTGTATTAGCTGAACATCAATGATATGTGGTTTTTAATCGTTTTCTTCTTGGCATCCCTTGGCAGAACACGGTGATATTTTGGACTGACTCTTACTTGTAGTTCATATGTCAGTTTTTTTTAATAATTAGCTAAATTGGCCACTAAATAGACAAAAAGAGGCACAAAAAGAGTTGGCGACGTGACTCATAAAAAGGCAGATGCAGAATATAACAAATATAAAAAATGCCTCCCAAGTTGCACCTCTTTTAATAACAAAGTATCATAGATTTCCGTTATATGGGGAGTAGTGGGTATACTTAAAAAAATAATAATAATAATATCCCCATTTATATAAAAAATATCATAGGTTTCTTGTATATGGGGAGTAGTGGGTATACTCAAAAAAATAAGAATAATAACCCCATTTATATAAAAAATATAAAAAAAATAATAATAACCCCATGTATATAAAAAATATATATTTTTTATATAAATGGGGTTATTATTATTTTTTTGAGTACTCCCCAGTTGCACCTCACCAATAATCTTTGGGAGTCTCATTAGTTACATATTTGAGAAGAAATGCATCATATTGCTGAAGTTAACTCTGGATGTTCAGAAGTAGTCATAAAGATGTGAAACCGGGCACTGACCTGTATTCAATCCTTCACTTAACAAGATGGTGTGCAGGCACACGTTGCTCAGCCCCAACTGTATAGATTGTGATCAACAGGAAAGGAAGATGGCGGCACTCGTGTTTCCTGGTTGCAAACCGACTTTATTAATCCACGTGTATTACATCATAGGGTAAGCCCGTAGAAGCGGAAGTTACCCGCGAAACCGTGACCGTCACTTCAGCATCTCCCTCCCTGCACCCTTCGATGTAATACACGTGGATTAATAAAGTCGGTTTGCAAACAGGAAACACGAGTGCCGCCATCCTCCTTTCCTCTGGATGTTCTGAATTAAAAGTCTTTTTTATCTCTTGTTATATATACTGAAAAAATATAAACACAGCACTTTTCTTTTTGCTCCCATTTTTCATGAGCTGATTTCAAACATCTAAGTTTTTTTCTATGTACACAAAAGGGAGTTTTCTCGTATCTATTGTTAAAAATGTCTAAATCTGTGTTAGTAAGCACTTTACATTTGCCGAGATAATCCATCTATCTCACAATTTTAGTATATTGATATGCTTATTAGACAGCATGATTATTGCACCCTAAAATGTGCAGTTTTATTACATATCACAATGCAACAGATGTCAGGTTTTGACGTAGTGCGTAATTGGCAATCTGACTGCAAGAATGTCCACCAGAGATATTGAACATAAATTGAATTTTCCTTCTCATACCATAGGCCATCTCTTAAGGCCACCTGGACACCAGCTGCAACAATCAGATTGCATAATGTAAAAATTTCTGCACAAACTTTAAGGCACCGTCTCAGGGAAGCTCACCTGCATGCTTGTCGTCCTCACTTGGGTCTCCACTAGTGATGAGCAAGCATGCTCGCTGCTACTCAGTACTCGCACGAGTATCCCGGTACTCGGGATGCTCGGTGAGCACCGAGTACCTCCAAGGTGCTCGGACTCATCACTAATCATTATCGATGTGACACAAGCATACAGCCCCCTTCAGTGCACACAGTGAGCTGGCACCTCACAGAGAGCAGATTGATTGTTAGGGTCCCTCTGGGGGGCACAGCAAGGTGTTGAATGCTGCATATGCTGTGACAATTTGAAAAAGCCCAGCCTCACGCCCTTTCCCAGAAACACTCGGTTTAAAAGCCAGATGTGTGTGGGCGGAGCCTATCACTCATTGACTTGCATTGGCCTCGGTGCTCGGTCGAGCACCCGAGCACCCGGGCATCTTAAAGTTCTCGACCGGAGCATCAAGCACCCAACATTATAATGCTCGCTCATCACTAGTCTCCACCTGACTGCAATTAGTTCTCGTAACTGACTTGACAGGGCAAATGCTCACATTTAATGCTGTCTGACACATTGGAATCGATATTCTCTTCGTGGATAAATCCCGGTTTTCACTGTACAGGGCAGATGGCAGACTGGCAATTCGTGGTCACACAAGATACTGACTGGTTTTCTGACATCTGCCCAGACACGCCCAATACTTTAAAACTGCACATTTTAGAATGGCCTTTTAAGGTGGCCAGCCTAAGGCACACCTGTGAAATAATCATGCTGTCTTATCAGCATAATGATATGCCACACCTGTGAGGTGAATTATCTCAGCAAAGGAGAAAGGGTCAATAACACAGGTTAAGACAAATTTGTGAACATTATTTGAGAGTAAAAGGCCTTTTATTAATATTGAAAAAGTCTTAAAAATTTGAGTTCAGCTCATGAAAAATGGGGGCAAAAATAAAAGTGTTGCATTATATTTTTGTTTAGAATATTATATTAGGGTTTGTTATCTTGACTGTAATTAGTCCCCATAACTAACTTGAGAGGGCAAATGCTCACAGAGGTGTCTCTTCATAGATGAATACCAGTTTTCACTGTAGAGGGCAGATAGCAGACTGGAAAATGGTTGTCACACAAGATACTGAGATACTGACTGGTTTTCTGCTCCCTCCCAGAAAATCCCACTATTATATAACTGCACACTTTGCTGTGGCCTTATATTGTGGACAGCCTAAGGCACACCTGTGCAATAATCATTCTGCCTAATCAACATCTCGATACGCCACACTTGTGTGGTGGATGGATTATCCCAGCGGAAGTACTCACAAATACAGATTTGGACAAGTTTGTGAACAATATTTGAGAGTAAAATTCCTTTTGTAAAAAATGGAAAATGGAAGCATAAACAAGTGTTGCATTTATATTTTTGTTCAGAATTAATTTTCTAGTGTTTTTTTTCTGGAACTATAAAGAACCCTTTCCCATATTGACTTGTGAATCCAATTTTATCCACAATAACGTATTATATAATCATTATTTTCATAATTTGCTTGAGAAAAAGATAATGTTTTCTTAAATATAAATCACCTACAATTAATTTATTACAAGTTTGTTCATCTTAGATGTGATTAATGAATGTTTATGTTTTTCTGCCCTTGCATACAGGCTTTATTCTATTTTATGTTGAAAAAGCAACCTTACTGCTAAATATAACAACACAGGGGCAGAAATAAGTTTAAGCTAATAAAATATATTGCATACAAAAGTAATTACCTGACACAAAGAGAAAGAGGTCAAGCAAAGACCTATCAGTATATAGGTTATTCTTAGTGATGAGAAAGTGTATTTGTTACTATTCACTACTCATACGGATAGTAAAGTATTCGGGATGCTAGTTACTCAGCGAGTATCGCTAATGCTCGTGAGTGATGTGTCAATCATTATTGATCTGACACAAATTGATAGCTCCCTTGAGTACACAAAGTGAACTGCAACCTCAGGGAGAGCAGACTGAATATTAGGCACTCTCTGGGGGGCACAGCAAGGAGTTTTAGACATTGAAATCGTTGAAAAGCCTACCCTCCTGCCATGTCCCGAAAAGACTCGTTTTATAGCCTGAAGTCTTTGGGCGGAGCCTATCACTAATTGAATTACATTGGACTCGCTATTTGGATGAATATGTGAGTATTAAAAACTACTCAGTACGAGTATATTGATTGACCAAAAGGGTGTCTGACCCTAGAATGCGGTAAAAATAACCAACCAGACTCCATTATATTTATGCAAAGTGAAAACACTTTTTATTAGTTACAAAAGTCACAGGTGATATAAAAACCAGATTGGGATCAGACCACAAACTTTCAAAAGCTGGATAGAATTAGAGAGTGACAAGGTGGAAAAGAGAACACCAGGATAAGAGAGGGCGGGATGGTAAATACAGTTGGAATTGGGGAGAAAGCTCATATAGTGACCTCAGGCAATCAGTCCTAAGTGTTTGGTAATAACCTAACATACAGGGGCTTGCTTAGTCGGAGAAATACAAAATGCAATGAAATACCCTGATATTAGTAGCCAAAAACAATCTTATTGTCCATAAAGGTCTAAAATGGAGCACTCACCCAAGAATCAGTATAATAAAGGTCCTCCTTAGACCTGGCATCAACAGGACTAAGGAGAACCTTTATTATACCGATTATTGGGTGAGTGCTCCATTTTAGAACTTTATGGACAATAAGATTGTTTTTGGCTACTGATATCAGGTTTTTATATCACTTTTGTGACTAATAAAAAGTATTTTCACTTTGCATAAATATAATGGAGTCTGGTTGGTGATATTTATCCCATTCTAAGGTCAGACACTCTTTTGGTCGATCAATATAAAAATCTCTTTTCTAATTGGATTAATTCACTTTTCAGTTTTTGCATGTTAAAAACTACAGAAAGACTGTGTTCTCCTGTTTTTATTTTAATCATTACGAGTACAGTGGGTGCGAATATTTTGCTACTCCCTCATCACTAGTTATTCTTAACAAATGTAGAATCTTTTTTGGAATTAATAAATGTAAATACTTAAGTCTCAAAAAAAAGGGTTGAGAAAAGTATTTTAGGAGTGATACCTTTATTGGCTAACAAGAAAAATTATATTTGTAATCTTTCAGAGCTCAAGGCTCCTTCATCAGACAAATATTACAAATGAATTACTGAGACATTTAAATACAAAATACAGTAGGACATAAGTGTAGAGAAGGATTTCCAGTTTGTCAAGGAGCGCTTCCAGATGGTTCATTGATTACTCCGATTATTTCAAAATAATACTGATTTATTATATATACAAACACAACGCGTTTCGGCTATACATAAAATTAGCCTTCATCAGGTAAAATCCTGATGAAGGCTAATTTTATGTATAGCCGAAACGCATTGTGTTTGTATATATAATAAATCAGAATTTCTTTGAAATAATCGGAGTAATCAATGAACCATCTGGAAGCGCTCCTTGACAAACTGGAAATCCTTCTCTACACTCCCTGATGAATCTCCTGCAAGGTGGTTCATTTCACCTGTTTTGAGCTGCAGGCCAGAGGATCCAGACCATTACTCCACTACCCTAACACAGGGTTACATGCTGAACAACAAGACACCAAAAAGGTGAGGAGAAATCCTAATTCTGCTTAATATAATTATATTTCTGCACTTAGATCTGCGCCCCCCTTCTTTTTTCCTCTCACCCCTGTCTTGCAGACTTCACTGTCCTCAAAGACGTTACTGATTTAACAGTAGGACATAAGGAAATGGAGGTGTGCTAAGGAAATTAAAATGAAGTCTTTGTTAATGATGTAGATGACGTGCAATGGTCTTTTACACATCAGAAGATCTTCTTGTGGAAGTGTTAGTTGTGTCTAGGTAAGGAGTCATGAATCCAGGTGTCAAATCACGCCCTTTTGTTAAGGATTGGAACATTCTTATGAATTTGAATTCCCAGATTTTCGTTCTGTATCATTATCATTTTTAAAGTGACCTTTTAATATCAGGACTGTTAGGTCTGCCATGCTGTTTCCTGGCTCAGAGAAGTGTATTCCTACAGCCATGTCCAGCTTATTTTTTTATTGTATGTCTATGTAAATTCATCCTTGTTTGTAGCTTTTGCATTGTTTCCCCAATATACATTCCTTAGTGCACTTTGTACATTGTATCATATACATCACATTGGAGGATGTACATGAAAAGAAGTCCATGATCTTATAGTCTTGGTTTGTGTTGGGTATAGGGACTGTATCTGTTGGTCTGTTGGTAATATGTGGTTGCTGTTACAGGGGAATGTGCCCGTCTGTGATGGTGATGTGAGGAAACTTCTGACAAGGAGATTCCTTAGGTTGGGGGGCTGTTTATAGGAGACTAGTGGCAGTTCTGGGAATATGGCTTTAAGTCTGTGGTCTTTGTGGAATATGGGCTGAAGATCAGCACCAATTTTCCTTAGTATGTTCATGTGAGGATAGTATGTGATCACAAGAGGCACCCTGCTGTTGTCCTCCTTCTGTTTGTAATCCAGGAGGCTGCTGCTTGGGACCCTTGCAGCTCTGTGGATCTGTTCATCTATTAGCAGTGGATGGAATCCTTGATTTAGGAATGTTTTCCTCAGTGATAGTAGTTGTAGTTCCCTGTCTTAATTGTTTGAACAGATCTGAATGTACCTCAGAGCTTGATTGTAGATTATTGATCTTTTTGTGTGTCTTGGATGGAAGCTGTTCCATTTCAAGTATGCCGGACGTCCTGTGGGTTTATGGTAAATAGACGTTTGTACAGTATTGTCTTTAATGTATATGGTTGTGTCCAGAAAATGCATTTGTGACTTTGAAAAGTTGAGGGTGAGCTTGATAGTAGGGTGAAACTTGTTAAAGTTGTTGTGGAAGGTAAGCAGATTATGCTTTGAGCCTGACCAGATTGTGGCTCCCCTCTGCTAAGTGACTGGTAATTATACTGGGCATGTAACACTGTCCTAGTAACTGATGATTGATCCACTTGCATGTGAATCCATTACATTTCCTAAGATGTAGTATATGTGAAACCACCTATTGTTGCAATCAATTGGGAAAATGTATGGTCAATGTATATACTGTTTGAGCCACTGAGCATGTAACCTTATTTCCATACTCATTGTATTATGGAGTATTCTACTTTGTACTAATAGTTTTGCTCAATTGTGTGCATGTAGTTGTATCTTTTATGCTTGTGAATACTACCTCAGTCCTTTGTATTATGTAAATGTACATGTATACAACTATACCCTTTGACCAAGTACACTAGAGGGGCCCACTCACCACGGGTTGGTGAACCTGTTTGTTTGTCTATTCACCTGTGTTTTTAATAAATTCTCACTTTTTGCAAACACAAGACGTTTGGTCGTAATTTTTCTGTTTAAAAAAAAACAGATTATTAGTAGGTCATCAATATAGCGGAAGTATTCTAGAGGTTTGATAGTACAAGATGCCAAAAAGTCATGTTCTAGTTTAGCCATAAACAGGTTAGCATACTGTGGTGACATTATGCTTCCCATGGCACTGCCCATACACTGTTGGTATATATTGTCCCCAAAGGAAGAATAGTTGTGCTGGAGTACAAACCTGATGAATTGCAGGTCTGGTTCGGTGGCCAGATTGTTTTTTGGAGGAAATATTTGCATGCAGGGACTCTACATCCATGGTGGCTAATATTGTATCCTCCGGAAGTGGACCCAGGGCTGACAATTTGCAGAGAATGTCTGTGGTGTCCTGGATGTAGCTGGGTGTTTGCCTCACCAAGGGTTTTAGAATGTTCTCCACCACAGATATTCTCGGGTAATGTCCCAATACCAGAGATGATGGGTCTCCCTGGATTGCCTTCTTTATGTATTTTAGGTAACATGTAGAAGGTGCCTGTTTTGGGGTTGTTTGGTATTAGGTCCAGTAGAGAGGATGACATAGAGTCGAACCCATTGATGATCTTTTTTAAATCCTCTTTGTATTTTATGATTGGATCTTCCTGAAGGGGGGTATAGTATTTTTTGTCCAAGAGTTGCCTGTGTGCTTCTTGGATGTAGTCCGACATATTAATAATCACTACAGCTCCTACTTTATCTGCTGGTTTAATGATGATATTATTGTTCGATTTTAAGGATTTTATGGTTTTTCTTTCCTCCATGCTGATATTGTTTGGTACTTTGAGGTGTTTGTCCAAAATGTCAGATTTTACTTTTTTACGGAAACAGTTTATGTAGTGGTCCAGAGTTTGGTTGTGCCCAGGTGGTGGGGTCCAGTCTGTCCTCTTTTTCTTTTTTGGTGTGTCTTCCACGTTGATTTGTGATGTGTCATCTGTGTGATCATGGAAGAATTCTTTTAGTCTTAATCTGCAGAAGAATTTCTCAATATCACTACGGAACTGAGCAGTGTCAAGTTGTTTAGTGGGACAGAATGTTAGACCCTTTGATAGAACCTTAATTTCTGACATATTTGGCTCATACTGTGAGAGGTT